>JAEVFN010000009.1:1200000-1713613 GCA_030449075.1 Murraya paniculata | reverse complement strand
AGAACTCTTCCCAAGGGTCTTGGGAATCTTGGAAGAGAACATCAAGTGCCGTCTGGGCGTTCTTCTTTGATGACAAGACCTGAATTTGTTTGAACCTGAGGAGGATGGGTTTCATCTGAAAAAACAGAGGGAAAGATGTGGACAAGTTCATGGTGAGGACCTATAGAAGTGTGTTGGATGGTGTAGTCATCAGGACTAACATGGTTGAGAGTCTGGAGGAATTGCTTTAGGTTCCTGTGGATGTATGGTTCAGAATGGATGAGGTGAGGATGGGCAAAGGTTTGCCATTCATAGGCTTGATCCTGGGTCCAGAACATTTTTGTTTCTGGATGTTGGAAATAAGGACGATGGACTATGAAGACACTATGGTGAAGATCAGCTTCTTGAGCAGGAATTTTATCAAGGTTGCGGGAGTTGCTGATTTCAGTCAGTGTTTTTCTCCACCAAGGGATAGGAGAGAACCATTCAAGAAGAGTCCAAAGCAAAGAAGTTGCTTCAGATGGGTCATGTAGACGGTTTAGGATAGGAAGAACAGGAATGACCAGATTAGTAGCATACAACAGAGTAAGACACCATAAATACCATAATTGGTTTTCTGTAACAGGTTTGGTAGCGTCTAGAGTGAGACCTACAAGGAACATTTGATCAGGATGGAAAGCAGGAAGGAGTTCACCTGATTCATGAGATATGACGAAGAAATATCGTAACAGAAATCTCTTGGCATAGTCTTGGATTTGGTGAGGAGAAGAGAAAGTGACATGATTTGGAAATGTCTTTGGAGTCAAAGCATGGTTAGGAAGACTAGGGAGATTGTTCACCATTGCTATCAAGGGAATTGAAGCAAAAGCTGTTATGAGAATTGGAAGAGGATCAGGAGGCTTGAGAGGCCGGGAGAGGAAATCTGGAATGAGATTCTTTTTTCCTGAGATGTGTTCCACTGTGAATTCATACCTGGAAAACCACTCTTTTAAACGCAGCACTTGTTTGTCTGGTAGCTGCTTGTTCTTGAAGTGGAGAATCTTCGGGAAAGCACAATTGTCAAGTCTAACAGTGAAATGGTGGCCGATGAGGTGGAATTCAAACTTTTGGATGCCAAATTTCACGGCTAAAGCTTCTTTGAAGACTGTGTGGTAGTGCTTTTCTGATGGCTTGAATTGTCCGCTTGCATGAGCACAGTAGAATTCTTTGTCATCAATCTTTTCGAGGAGGACGGCGCCCCAATAATCGTCACTTGCGTCAGTCTGAAGGATGCGGTGGCCGACAGATGGAATCCGTAGTGGAGGCGGCTTTTGACAAAGTTGTTTTAAAGCATGGACAGCTGTAGTCTGAGGAGGACCCCAAGGAGGGGCTGACTTTTTGAGCATGGCTGACAGGTGGCTTGTATGATGAATTACTTTTGGGAAAAAATCTCTCAAATAATTGACAATTCCGAGGAACTGTTGGATTTGGTGCTTTGTGAGATTTTCATCTGGAAAGTGGAGTAATTCTTGGGCAATATGAGGACCTGGACGATATTGACCATTTTCAATGATCATACCAAGGAATTCTATGGAAGACTGGCCTATGACACTTTTCTTGGATGAGATCATGATACCGTGGGCTTTGACAAGGTTAAAGAATTGATCAAGGAGGAGTAAGTGAGACCTCATGAGTTGGGCTAAACAAGAGGATATCATCAATGTAGATGAGAGCCTGAGAGAGAATGGGCTCGAAGATACGGGTCATGGCCCGTTGGAATATGGATGGAGCTGTTTTAAGACCAAAGGGCATAACGGTCCACTGATAGTGGGCATTTGGTATACAGAATGCTGTTTTGGGCCTTTCGGTTGGATCTATACCCAACCTGGTATCAGAGCCATCTCTTTTTGCGTGGTATGATATTATTATTGTTCTCCCTAATAAGAAAAGGTAAAGAAAGAGCTTTCCAACCATGGCATCTAGTTCACATTCCAGCGAGATTTCTCCCGTTACTCTATCTTCTACTTTATCCCTACCAAAATCTTGCACTAAACACTCTGCCTCCAAAATAGAGAATCTTATCGAATATTCCTATATTCCCGACTCTGCACAGATTTCTGAGTCCTCTATGCCTCTCATTTCTCCCTACCAGCTGTATAAACAAAATACTTCTTTTACCCGCAGTATTCGTACACTCATCTCTACCCGTAGACCACATCCTAAAGAGTATGTCCAGTCCTCAAAACTTGACCAGTGTGCCATTCAAGCCACACAGGCTGAACAATATGTCACCCTAGAAATTCCACCAGAGCTAATCACTCAGTGGAAACGAGAAGGTTATACTCATCTCCATCTTGGCGGTGTTCGTCTAATTCTCACTCTTCATGGACGCAAAGGTCTTCCTGTCACAGCCAGAATTGCCCTGCTTGACACCAGATTCAAGGAGTACCAACATGCTGTTATAGGTACTATCTGACTACTCTCCATGCTGGCAGTGTCTTGCTCACTTTCTATCCAAACTTCAACCTTTCTCTTCAAGACCCAAATCTCTCCACTACCTTTAAAGTTCAGATCCAGCTCCAAGGAGCAGAACAAACCGTAACTTCCAAAATAGCCACACTCCATCATCAACTTGTGTATCGGTTACAGAACCATGCACTTGATCTTCCTACACCTCACACCACCACAGATACTCTCATGATCTTAGCCGACACAGAGACTATTCCCACTATAGTCCAGATCCCTAAACAGATCCCTAAATCTGAACTCCTCAAACTCATGCCTCTTGAGTGGTTATCCAACTACGAGAAATTCCACCAGAATTCTCAACCACTCCAGACCTCTGAAACCTCCTTCGAAAAAAGAACTGATGGTACTGTTAAAATGACTTTCCAGTCTCCTACTGAACCTCTCAGTAAGACACCATCCTTCTCCTATACTGCTATGATCACTCCTGTCAAACATCCTCAGGAAAAAGTTCCCATCCACCATTTCTGTAAAGATGGCTATCCAGTCTATGTTGACAAAATAGACGGCCATTTCATATGGGATGTTCCAGGCTCAGGTATGTGTGATCCGGGTTGCACTTGTCTCCAAGATTACTATACCTCTGATGAGGAAGAAGATGAACCAAGAAGGCGCAGAAGACGCAAAAAGAAGGTGATCCATCCTACTCCTTGCAGATCTCCTTCTCCTCCTCCTCCAGAGCCTCCAAAACCTGCACCTCCTTTACCCATATACAACAAAGCCCTCAAGATCATCAGATCTGATCCTTCTTACAAACCCTGCAAATCAGAACTTCCACCTTTGTTACCTACACCACCTGTATCAACCTGTTATATGTTCTCTACTTTTTCCGGTGCATATAATGAAAACTTCCCCTCTCTAGAAAAAAGTACTGATTCTAGAACCAAAATGGTATCTCAGCCATTTGTCTCTTCGCCTGTCACTCCTTCTGGACAGCATGAAGAACCAAAGCCTTTTGAATCTGTTCTCAATTGGCAATCTCAGAATGCCTCAGCTCAGAATACAGTCCTCAAACGCCTTGATACCAAACTTGATCATGTTTCCACCCAGATGCATCACACCACCAAAAGAATGGATTCTCTTGAATCACAAATGGAACGCATCTACCATGATCTCAAGGTACGGATTTCCCAACTTGATACTGATTTGCATGCAATGATCCGAGATCGGTATTGGGGTCCAGAGTTTGATCGGAAAGAAGCTGAGATCAGAAAGCTAAAAGCTGAGCTAGCCCGCATTGATGCTGATAAACGGCAGCAGCAAGCACTGTTTCCCAGATCTCCGTCTCTGCCTGTACCAACAGCCTCTTTTGGTACTTATCAACCATTCTACTCACCACCAGCTCCTCAAGCTTTTAATTATGACAGTTTCTTTGGCTTCTCTCACCATACTGAAGCACATAAGGAAGCTGAAGCTAAGCAGCATGAGCTCCAACAGCCTGCTCCGTCTAGACAAAGAAGGTCATCCCCACCTTCTTCATCTAGGCCTGTTTCTGCTCGACGGTCTAGTCCTCCTAAACCAGTTCCCCCAGCACCTACAGCTGCACCACCTCAGACTGAACCACCAGTCCAGAGTCCTCCTGCATCTCCTCAATATACGCCAGTCCAGACAAAAGATAAAAGTCCTCTGCATCAGTATTCGCAGATAATTGTTTCTTCTCCAGAGCAATCTGAACCAGAGTCAGAACCACAAAGTTCAACACCCTCTGAACCAGCATCTTATGAATCAGCCTCTTCAGACTCTCAATCTGCCCAATCTGTTTCATCAGATTCTGAAGCCAACTTTGCTGATGTTACAAGATTACTTATGGTTCAACCTTCCACTGGTTCTAATGATCCTCCTCCTTCTGAAGTTCCTGAAACTCAACCCACATCACCTCCTCCAGAAGAAGAAGAAACAGCCAACAACCAATTTGCTCAACCATCATCATCTCAGTCAAACCAAACTGAATCCTCTCCAAAACCTTCCAATGGTCCTTGGTTTACTTTGGATGATATTCCTAGAAAACATTGGTACACTCGTTTCCAAGAATTCAGCGCTTGGATAGATGTCCAGATGTTAAGGTCCGGAGCAACCAGTCAGACTGTGCTTAAGGAATTTTGTTCAAGATTCACAGGTTCCCTTCGAGATTGGTACGACAGTCTTGGTACGTATCGCCAAATGTCTTTTTACCAACTACCTATTTCACAGGCCCTGTTTCATCTTTATGAACAATTCCTCGGAGAACCCGGCACCTCTATAGAGCTTGCTCGACGAGAATACCATCAGATGAAATGCTGTTCCTTGTTACACAAAGACTTGGAATATCATTACAAGCGTATGTCACAGCTCTACTACAAGCTCAACGGTTACAATGATCCGTCTTTACGGCATGTGTTCGTAGCCTCCTTACCCAAAGAGCTGCAACCAGAGCTTCTCAGACAGTTCAATGCTAACAGACTCAATATTGCTGAACTCCCTCTCGGTAAGATTTACCAGTTTGCAGTTGCTTGCCTTGAAAAACTGTGTGAACAGAAAGAGTTCTTTTCAGACTTGATTAAAAGAAAAGAGCCCTTTAAATCAGCCTGCAAAAAACCTTATCTTGCCATCAAATGTCCATCAGACAAAACTTGTGAGTGTAAGCCCAAAAAGAAAGCCCATTTCTCCAAACACTTTCACAAGTCCAAAACCAAACATTCCAAAAAATCCAAAGGCCCATACAGATACTTCAGAAAAAAGGATCCAAGTCAATACAGAAAGGTCAAAGGCAGTCGCTGCTACATTTGCAAAAAGAAAGGCCACTATGCCAAAAACTGTCCCAATAAGCCGGCCCAATCAGCCCGACTCATCAAGCACCTCTCCAGTGCTGAAATGCTCTCTGACAATGATGACATTGAATCTTGTTTCTCTGAACAAGACATCTATGATGAGCATACAGTTTTTGCTCTCCAAGCTGATCCTTCCAGCAGCAGTGATGAAGAAGAGCTTCCTCTTGTCCCTGTTTACCAGGTAACACAATCTCTTCCTTCTCCTAACCTTCCTCCTACTCCATCTGTCAAAATCCAAGTCCTGCCAACCAAATACTCTACTCCAATTCCTGTCATTGGGTTTATAGACACAGGTTCTCAGACAACCATGTTAAATCCATCCATTCTCCCTGCTACCCAATGGGAACCATACACAGAATATTACAGAGCCGCGAATGGTGAACTTTTTAAGTCACATCTCATCTCCAAAAAACCCATAGGTATTCAATTCTTTCCAAATTGTACCATTTGGGCAAAAGTCATAGGCTCCGATCTTCCTGACAAAGATCTTCTCATTGGTTTTGACATTCTTCAGTTAGTCAAACGTCTCCAAATTACTGTCACTGGTATACGGTATAAACAAATGTTCCAACCTTATACCAAAGTTTTAAAGATGTTTGCTCTCACAGATGCTCCTCCTTCTTATCAACCCTTGTGTGATAAACTTCTCCCTTTTTGTCCTGAAAACCATAGTCTTTTCACTCATCCATCACCATTATGGAAAAATCCAGAATTCTTTATTAGGCTTCCTTTCAAGCTTAACGAAGACATTAATCCAACCAAAGCTACCCATCCAGGTATGACACCATCAGATCTTAGACTAGCTCAATCCGAATGTGCTGAATTGTTAGCCCAAGGTCTCATAGAACCAGCCCAATCTCAATGGGCTTGCCAAGCCTTTTATGTGGAAAAAAGATCAGAAATTCGTAGGGGTAAAAAACGTCTTGTCATAGATTACCAGCCTCTTAACTGCTTTCTCCAAGATGACAAATTTCCTCTACCCAAGATAAATTCCCTTTTTGTCCATCTTAATAACGCCACTGTCTTTTCAAAGTTCGACCTCAAGTCAGGTTTTTGGCAATTGGGTATAGATCCAACCGAAAGGCCCAAAACAGCATTCTGTATACCAAATGCCCACTATCAGTGGACCGTTATGCCCTTTGGTCTTAAAACAGCTCCATCCATATTCCAACGGGCCATGACCCGTATCTTCGAGCCCATTCTCTCTCAGGCTCTCATCTACATTGATGATATCCTCTTGTTTAGCCCAACTCATGAGTCTCACTTACTCCTCCTTGATCAATTCTTTAACCTTGTCAAAGCCCACGGTATCATGATCTCATCCAAGAAAAGTGTCATAGGCCAGTCTTCCATAGAATTCCTTGGTATGATCATTGAAAATGGTCAATATCGTCCAGGTCCTCATATTGCCCAAGAATTACTCCACTTTCCAGATGAAAATCTCACAAAGCACCAAATCCAACAGTTCCTCGGAATTGTCAATTATTTGAGAGATTTTTTCCCAAAAGTAATTCATCATACAAGCCACCTGTCAGCCATGCTCAAAAAGTCAGCCCCTCCTTGGGGTCCTCCTCAGACTACAGCTGTCCGTGCTTTAAAACAACTTTGTCAAAAGCCGCCTCCACTACGGATTCCATCTGTCGGCCACCGCATCCTTCAGACTGACGCAAGTGACGATTATTGGGGCGCCGTCCTCCTCGAAAAGATTGATGACAAAGAATTCTACTGTGCTCATGCAAGCGGACAATTCAAGCCATCAGAAAAGCACTACCACACAGTCTTCAAAGAAGCTTTAGCCGTGAAATTTGGCATCCAAAAGTTTGAATTCCACCTCATCGGCCACCATTTCACTGTTAGACTTGACAATTGTGCTTTCCCGAAGATTCTCCACTTCAAGAACAAGCAGCTACCAGACAAACAAGTGCTGCGTTTAAAAGAGTGGTTTTCCAGGTATGAATTCACAGTGGAACACATCTCAGGAAAAAAGAATCTCATTCCAGATTTCCTCTCCCGGCCTCTCAAGCCTCCTGATCCTCTTCCAATTCTCATAACAGCTTTTGCTTCAATTCCCTTGATAGCAATGGTGAACAATCTCCCTAGTCTTCCTAACCATGCTTTGACTCCAAAGACATTTCCAAATCATGTCACTTTCTCCTCTCCTCACCAAATCCAAGACTATGCCAAGAGATTTCTGTTACGATATTTCTTCGTCATATCTCATGAATCAGGTGAACTCCTTCCTGCTTTCCATCCTGATCAAATGTTCCTTGTAGGTCTCACTCTAGACGCTACCAAACCTGTCACAGAAAACCAATTATGGTATTTCTGGTGTCTTACTCTGTTGTATGCTACTAATCTGGTCATTCCTGTTCTTCCTATCCTAAACCGTCTACATGACCCATCTGAAGCAACTTCTTTGCTTTGGACTCTTCTTGAATGGTTCTCTCCTATCCCTTGGTGGAGAAAAACACTGACTGAAATCAGCAACTCCCGCAACCTTGATAAAATTCCTGCTCAAGAAGCTGATCTTCACCATAGTGTCTTCATAGTCCATCGTCCTTATTTCCAACATCCAGAAACAAAAATGTTCTGGACCCAGGATCAAGCCTATGAATGGCAAACCTTTGCCCATCCTCACCTCATCCATTCTGAACCATACATCCACAGGAACCTAAAGCAATTCCTCCAGACTCTCAACCATGTTAGTCCTGATGACTACACCATCCAACACACTTCTATAGGTCCTCACCATGAACTTGTCCACATCTTTCCCTCTGTTTTTTCAGATGAAACCCATCCTCCTCAGGTTCAAACAAATTCAGGTCTTGTCATCAAAGAAGAACGCCCAGACGGCACTGATGTTCTCTTCCAAGATTCCCAAGACCCTTGGGAAGAGTTCTTTTCTCTTCTCCCTCAACCAAGTCTCAGCAGTACTTCTCAAACCCAAACTCACCAGTCTTGCACCATGCAACATCTGCCATCCAGCTCACGCCTCATTGTGGAACAATGTTCTCCTTCCACTTCAACAGCCATCTCTCTAGGCCAAACACGTCGCATTCCTCCAACTGATGTTTCCACTTTCAAACGTGGCCCACACAGCGACAACGACCTTAGCAGTCCCAATGATGATGTTAGCGATTGATTCCAGCTGTCTCCTATGCACAAGTAGGGGTCCTGTCCCACTTTGTCTTTATGTAATTATTAAAGTTGTAATAATTGCCATGTGACGGCAATGAGTGTGTTTTTTCCTTTTTGCTTTATGCTTTTGTAAAGGAGATTCCTCCCCTTATCTCCTTATCCTGTCGGAGTCTTGTCAGTTTACTTTTGCATTATTAGTTTGCTTTTGTAAAAGTAGATTCCTTTGAGGGTCCTGTCTCAAAGGCATCCGATGCTTCTCTTTGCCTATATAAGAGATTCATTTCTCTTGTTTAGGTAGGATGTAATCCATTATCTCTCTTTTGTGAAATACAACTATGGTTTGCTAAATTCCTCTTTCTTTCTTTGCCTTAAATTAGAAGGGAAACAATACGAATATCTGTTCACTCATATCTTCTAACGAGTATGCTCTGCACTTGCCTCGAATGAGGATCCTGTGCATCAGAAAGTTTAAGTGTGATCCAGACTCCAGCTTAGTTTCAGTATACATAAATACAGTATCAAACACAGTTCACCCTGTTGAAGTAGCCATGGAAGGCGAAAGTGTTGGGTGGTAAGTATTGAAGTACTGGCTTTACATACTGGCAGTAAGCAAGAGAGTGACACGTATTCCGCGCCATTTCACCCAAAAAGATAAACAACCTGTAGATCCTTACACAACTCATATGCTATCTCAGCATACGCTTTCTTTAAATCTTCCTCCCAATGAAGATTCTGAAGATGAGTTATCTGCTCAGTCCTCTGAGTCCTCAAGCCTTAATGCATCTACTCTACCAACAGAATCCTCTTCTGATTCTGAAAAGGATTATGCAGATGTTTCCCGTCTTCTCATGGTAGATACAAACCCAGATGCTCCCATGTCACCACCTGAAGAAACTACTGAGGATCCTATCAACTTTGAGGATCTTCCCTATGAAGTCCCTCATGCGCCACAACAACCTGCTTCAACCAAACCATCAAATGGTCCCTGGTTCACTTTTGATGATGTTCCTCGCATCAAATGGCCTGCTAGAATTCAAGAATTTTCTGCCTGGATTGATCTCCAGCTAACTAGACCAGATACTGATCTTCCAACTGTCCTCAGAGAATTCGTAACCCGATTTTTGGGTTCACTCCGAGATTGGTGGGATAGTCTTGGCGAATACAGACAGTTACAGGTCATCCAATTTCCAAATGCTGCCTCTGTTCTTGGCACCATTTATGAAACCTTCATCGGTGAATCAACTGCAGCATTGGATATTTCCAGAAAGGAATACGTGCAAATGAAGTGTTGTTCCCTACAACAGAAAGATCTCGATTATCACTTCAAACGAATGTCCACTTTGTTCTACAAACTTGGTGGCTTCAATGATTCCACTTTAAAGCATGTCTTCATTGCCTCTCTCCCCAAAGAGATTCAAGCAGACCTCCAAGGCCAGTTACAAACGCTTCACTTAAGCGTTGACAATCTTTCTCTGGGAAAGATTTATCAGCTTGCACTTTTCTGTTTAGAGCGCATCTGTGAAAGAAAAGAATTCTTCAAAAATCTCATGAAGAACAATCAGCCTCTCAAAAGTGCATGCAGGAAACCTCATCTACAAATCAAATGCAAAGATGAGAAAAAGTGTCACTGTTCCACGAAAAAATCCAAACACTTCACCAAATACAAAACCAAACGTTCAGCCAATCCATCTAAACCTCGGCCAAAGAAATCTTATCGCTATTTCAGGCGAAAAAATCCCTCACAGTCCAGCTCAGCAAAACACAGCCGTTGTTTTCTTTGTAAAAGGAAAGGCCACTTTGCAAAGGATTGTCCTAATAAACCAGCTAAGTCTGCCCGACTCATCCAACATCTCCAGTCATCTCTTTCTCCAACCGATGACATTGAGTCTCTCTACTCTGAACAAGAATATGCAGACCAAGATGCCACAGCTCCACCAGTTCTGCTAGCACAATCTCCTGTTCCTTCAATCAAAATCCATATTGTCCCTAGCAAGTATGAAAAACCAGTTCCTGCCATTGGATTCATTGACACAGGCTCTCAAAGGAGTATGCTTCATATTTCCATTCTTCCTGCTCATTTCTGGATTACTCATCATGAATACTTTAGAGCCGCAGATGGTCAACTTTTCCAAACTCATTTGATCACAAAACACCCTGTTGGGATTCAACTCTTCTCCAATTACATCATTTGGTCCAAACTTATTGGATCAGACCTACCCAACAAAGACTTGCTCATTGGCTTTGATCTCCTTTCCAAAGCCTCTAAGATCCACATCAATGCCGATGGTATCTTGTACAAAAAGCAATACAAAGCTTATATAGACGTTCTTCGTTTGTATTCTTTATCTGATGCAGCACCATCATATCAGCCTATTTCTCAAAAACTCCTGAAATTTTGTGCTGATTCTCATACACAGTTCAACCATCCTTTTCCCCTCTAAGCTTCCCTTTAAGCTTAATGAGGATCTTAACCCCACCAAAGCCACTCATCCTGCCATGACTCTTGGCCCAATAAGAATGTGCCCAGTTGCTCCAACAAGGCCTTATTGAGCCCACAGACTCTCAATGGGCTTGCCAAGCCTTTTATGTGGAAAAACGGTCTGAAAAAGTTCGAGGAAAAAAGAGACTGGTCATTGACTACCAACCCTTGAACTGTTTCCTCAGAGATGATAAATTTCCTTTGCCCAAAATTCAGTCCTTATTTGTCCATCTCCAAGATGCAAAGGTATTTTCTAAATTTGATCTCAAAGCCGGGTTTTGGCAACTTGGTGTTCACCCTGATGACCGGCCCAAAACTGCCTTTTGTATACCTAATGCCCATTACCAATGGCGTGTCATGCCATTTGGGCTTAAGGTAGCCCCGTCATTATTCCAAAAAGCTATGATAAAAATCTTTGAGCCCATTCTCTACAGCTCATTGGTTTACATAGATGATATTCTTCTCTTCTCAAAAGACCACAAAACCCATGAACTTCTCTTAGCTCAATTCCATGAAATCCTTCAAATCTATGGCATTATGCTCTCTGACAAAAAGAGTATTTTGGCCCAATCTTCCATCAACTTCCTAGGCATGGTCATACAAGATGGTACTTACCATCCCGGTCCACACATAGCCCAAGAACTGTTACATTTTCCTGCGTCCAATTTCACCAAAAAACAAGTCCAACAGTTTTTAGGGATCATCAATTACCTTCGTGACTTTATTCCTAAAGTTACTATTCATGTTAGCCAGTTGTCCCTCATGTTAAAAAAGAATCCTCCTCCTTGGGGTCCTGCCCAAGATACAGCTGTCGCCACACTAAAAAAGATTGCCCAAAATCCTCCTCCACTCAAAATCCCATCCAATGGAAACCGGATCCTTCAAACCGACGCCAGTGATCTTTATTGGAGTGCCATCCTTCTTGAGGAAGTAAACGGAAAAGAACACTTCTGTGCACATGCAAGTGGCAAATTCTCCACCGCAGAACAGAATTATCATGTGATCTATAAAGAGATCCTTGCAGTAAAGTATGGCATAAAGAAATTTGAATTCCACCTCATCAGCCACAACTTTCTTGTCCGACTTGATAATTCAGCCTTTCCAAAAATCCTTGACTTCAAACAAAAAACACTCCCAGACAAAAGACTCCTCAGTCTAAAGACTTGGTTCTCTCGATATGACTTCACAGTCCAGCATATAAAAGGGGATAAGAGCCTCATCCCTGATCTCCTCACCAGACCACCAGTCTCCAAAGAAATTGTCCATATCTCCTCTAATCTCTCATTTCCAGTCATAGCAATGGTGACTCCTTCAGTTCCTCCATTTTCCCAATCTACTCATCCATATATGAACCATGCTTTATCTATCAGAGCTTTTCCTCCACAAACCACTTTCTCCAGTGTCCATCAAATCCAAGATTATGCAAAGAAGTTTATCCTCCGATATCTTTTTAATGTCCAACATCACAACCCTGAAAGTTTCCTTTCTTTCCATCCTGACTGTATATTTCTTACAGGTCTTTTCCTTCATCCAACCAGAGAATTCACAGATGATGAGTTATGGTATATGTGGTGCCTCACGGCATTATATGCTACTACTCTTACATTTCCTCTTGTTCCTTTACAGAACCACCTCAATGATCACCAGAATGCAACTTCCCTCATCTGGACCCTCCTGGAATGGTTTTCTCCACTTACATGGTGGCGGAAAGAACTTCACACTCTTTACTACCAAAACAATCTCCACCACCTTCCACCAGACCAAGCCAACCAGTATGTCTCCGTCTTCATTGCCCACCGACCCTATTTCCAACATCCAGTCACACGACTGTTCTGGACACAAAACCAAGTGTACGAATGGAATACCTTTCCAAGTACATTTCCTCTCCTCTATCATCCACCAGTTATCTCTGAACTCAACCACTACAGTCCTCCTGAAAGTCTTATTCACCATACTTCTCTCGATCCTCAGCATGAGATGCTTTTTATTCCTACTCCAGGCCAAGATCCCACTCATGTCACAAATCATTCTCCTCCAGCCTCCGGTATTGTTATCAAGGAAGAATGTCCTGATTACACAGATGTCCTATGGCAAGATTCCCAAGATCCATGGGAAGAATTCATGTCTCTCTTCTCCCAACCTTATTCAGACACACCAATCCAAGTTCCTGATCTGACATGTACAGAAGCTCCGTCCTCCAGTATGTTCAATACCCCAGGATCCAACTCACAAACTCCAGATCCCAATATGGCCTTCAGTTCTCGACCACCTTGCTCTCACTCACCAGATCCATATGAAGGTACCACCAAGTACCCTCTGCATTATGAATCACTCCCTTGCGGTCATTTCCGACCTGTCTATGATGATGAACCACCATCTCCTCCATCCGAAAGACAGATGTACCGTTTCATGAAAGAAGTTCCTCCCTCTGATATTCCAGATCGCTACGCGGACCCACCAAAGCGAAAACCCAAGATTAAAGTCCGCTATCGAGACAATTGTCCCTGCTCCGCAGACTGTTCCCACTACACCACATACTATTCTACGGGTGACACTACCGACAGTAGTAGCACTGACGGTGATGGTGACATCACCTATGACACAAGCTAGTCCATCCGGACCACAAGAAGTCGCTAGCTGTCTTGTATATTATGCTTGGATAAGGGTCCTGTCTTATCCATATGCTTTATAGCTTTGTCACTTTGTCATAATTAGTGTGCTTGTCTTTTTCCTTTTTTGCTTTTAGCGTGGTATGTTCTCCACCTTTCTTTTTGTCTCTAAAGGTGTGCCAACGCGTGGTATGTTCTCCTCCTTTCCTTTTGTCACCAAAGGTGTGCCATCTTAATACGTGGGTGGTTTTCTTCCTTGTGTTCATAAGTATGTTTTCTAAAAAGGTGTGCTTGCTTTGTCAAGTACGGTGTGCTTGGTTTCTCCCCTATATAAAGGGGTCTTGTAAGCCTTTCAAGGCAAGAAGAAATCAATCAATAATAAATGAAGTTTGCTTACCTTATGGCTTTCTAAGTTTCTCATCTCTCTCTCAACTATCTTAGACATCTCAATAGGAACTTCCATAGTTCATCTTTTATCTTTGATCAACAAGTATGCTCTACACTTGCCTCTCTGAGGATCCTGTGTATCAGAACGTTGTGAACTAGCTCCATGTGTCTTAACCTCTCAGATTCAAACAGTTAAGCCCAGTTCCGAAGTCACCGTTGTGCCTCCAATGGCTGTTTAGGTGAATAAGTAGGGTTAGTGGTAAGACTGTTAGAAGAATGTCAGTGTTAAGTCCTGTTATTGTTCACTAAATCGTCTGTTATATCGGTTGGAATACCCGAGCATGCGGGCTACTGGTCCAAAGGATTCTTTGTGAATCATTGCTCTGGTTTAACAACGCCACGTACTGACGCATTTGGTGGTATATGACACCAGGGATCTTTTCGCCTGAAATAGCGATAAGATTTCTTTGACCGAGGTTTAGATGGATCGGCTGAGTGTTTGGTTTTGTATTCGGTGAAGTGTTTGGATTTTTTCGGGGAACAGTGACACTTTTTCTCATCTTTGCATTTAATCTGTAGATGAGGTTTCTTGCATGCACTCTTGAGTGGCTGATTGTTCTTCATGAGATCGTTGAAGAATTCTTTCCTCTCACAGATTCGTTCTAAGCAGAAAAGTGCAAGCTGATAAATCGTTCCTAGAGAAAGATTATCAATGCTTAAGTGAAGCGTTTGTAACTGGCCTTGGAGGTCTGCTTGAATCTCTTTGGGGAGAGAGGCGATAAAGACATGCTTTAAAGTGGAATCATTGAAGCCACCAAGTTTGTAGAACAAAGTGGACATTCATTTAAAGTGATAATCTAGATCTTTCTGTTGGAGGGAACAACACTTCATTTGCATGTATTCTTTTCTGGCAATATCTAATGCTACAGTGGATTCACCAATGAAAGTTTCATAAATGGTGCCAAAAACAGAAGCAGCATTTGGAAATTGTATGACCTGTAACTGTCTGTATTCTCCAAGACTATCCCACCAATCTCGGAGGGAACCCAAAAACCGGGTTGTGAATTCTCTGAGGACAGTTGGAAGATCGGTATCTGGTCTGGTTAGCTGGAGATCAATCCAGGCAGAAAATTCTTGAAGTCTAGCAGGCCATTTGATTCGAGGGACATCATCAAAAGTGAACCAAGGACCATTTGATTGTTTGGCTTAAGCAGGTTGTTGTGGTACATGAGGGATATATACCAGGAGGTGGCGCGGAGTGCGTGCTTTCGCCTTCCATGGCTACTTCAACAGGGTGAACTGTGTCTTATACTGTATTTATGTATACTGAAACTAAGCTAAAAACTGGATCTCTCAAAACTTTCTGATGCACAGGATCCTCATAAGAGGCAAGTGCAGAGCATACTTGTTAAAGATGTGAGTGAACCGATATTTTCATTGATTCCCTTATAATTGAAGATAAAGAAAGAAAGAGGAGATTAGCAAACCATAGTTATATTTCACAAGAGAGATTACAAGTGAAAACTCTGTCTAACTCTGCCGAAACAAGAGAAATGAATTCTCTTATATAGGCGAGGGAAGAGCTTTGGATGCCTTTGGGACAGGACCCACCAAAGGAATCTACATTACAAAAGCAAAGCAATAATTTAAAAGCAAACTCCGATAAGATAAGGAGATAAGAGGGAATCTCCTTTTACAAAAGTAAAAGCAAAAGTAAAAGACACACTTATTGCCATGTACAAGACAAAATGGGACAGGACCCCCATTTGTAGTGGCGGACAGCAGGAATCAATCTGAACAGCTGTCAGTATCATCATTATCACCAAGGCTGGGACTGTTGAGGTCATTGTTGCTGTGTGGACCACAACGGAATTGAAGCATTCTCTTGTTGCGTTGTATGTCTTCTATAGGAACAGGAGGACGAACTTCACCAAAGGAACTCTGGACGGTTCGTGAAGTAGATGGCATACTTTGCTGAATGATTAGTTTGGAGTTGGAAGGGAAATGTTGCATAGAGCATGACTGTTGGTCTGTCGACTGAGAAGTGGATTGTTCTGCAAGCTGAGAGGAGGATTGAGAAGTATTGTTGAGGTGAGGCTGTGGGAAGAGAGAGAGAAATTCTTCCCAAGGATCCTGGGAATCTTGGAAAAGAAGATCAAGTCGGTCTGGTTTTTCAACTGGTTTGAGCTTGAGGAGGGTGGACTTCGTCAGAGAAAACGGCAGGAAATATGGAGACTAATTCATGCTGAGGACCAATGGAAGTATGGGTTATAGTACTATCAGGAGGTGGTATATGGTTTAAGTCAAACAGGAATTGTTGCAGAGATCCTGAGACCTGTGGGTCTGAATTGATAAGATAAGGATGAGGATAAGTACCCCATTCATAAGATTGGTCTTGGGTCCAAAACATTTTAGTTTCAAGGTGTTGGAAGTAAGGACGATGGACAATGAAGACAGAAGTATGGAGGTTAGCTTCATGGGAAGGCATATTGTCAATGTTTTGTCGTTCAGTAATTTCAGAGAGAAGCAAAGAAGCTACTTCAGCAGAATTATTAAGTTGTCGGAGAACTGGTCTAGCAGGGAGGACAAGTTTAGTAGCATAGAGGACAGTGAGACACCAGAAAAACCAAAGTTGGTTTTCTGTGACTGGTTTGAAAGATTCTAGGGTAAGACCTAGGAGGAACATTTGTTCAGGATGAAAAGAAGGAAGAGCACTTCGGATACTATCACGTTCGATATTCAGAAAATACATAAACATGAAACGTTTGGCATAGTCTTGGATTTGGTGAGGAGAGGAGAAAGTCATATGAAGTGGGAAGGTTCTTTTGCTAAGGGCGTGTTCAGGAACATTGGTGGCCATTGCTATGAGAGGAAAAGATACTGATGAAGTGATGAGGATAGGTAGAGAGTCAGGAGGTTTCTTTGCAGGTCGGGAAAGGAAATCTGGGATGAGATTTTTCTTACCAGAGATATGTTCGACTGTGAATTCATACCTCGAGAACCATTATTTTAAACGCAAAATCTGTTTGTCAGGTAGCTGCTTGTCCTTGAAGTGGAGAATCTTTGGAAAAGCACAGTTGTCAAGTCTGACGGTAAAGACATGGCCAATGAGGTGGAACTCGAACTTTTGAATTCCATATTTCACGGCTAAAGCTTCTTTGAACACTGTGTGGTAATGCTTTTCAGCTGGCTTGAATTGTCCACTAGCATGAGCACAGTAGCTTTCTTTTCCATTGATGCTTTCGAGGAGGACAGCTCCCCAGTAATCATCGCTTGCGTCTGTCTGAAGAATGCAGGTGGCCGACAGATGGGATATGGAGAGGAATCGGCTTTTGGCAAAGCTGCTTTAATTCTTTTACAGCTGTCGTCTGAAGAGGACCCCAAGGAGGGGCTGTCTTTTTCAGCATAGCAGACAGGTGGCTTGTGTGCTGTATCACTTTTGGAAAGAAATCTCTGAGATAATTAACAATTCCGAGGAACTGTTGTATCTGATGTTTAGAGAGATTGACATCTGGAAAGTGATGTAATTCCTGGGCAATGTGAGGACCTGGACGGTATTTTCCATTTTCAATGATCATTCCTAAGAACTCTATGGAGGATTGACCAATGATACTTTTCTTGGATGAAATCATAAGACCGTGGGCTTTGATGAGGTTATAGAACTGGTCCAAAAGGAGTTGATGAGACTCATGGGTTGGAGAAAACAGGAGGATATCATCAATATAGACAAGGGCTTGAGACAGAATGGGCTCAAAGATACGGGTCATGGCCCGTTGGAAGATGAATGGTGCAGTTTTGAGGCCAAATGGCATAACAGTCCACTGATAATGGGCATTTGGAATACAGAATGCGGTTTTGGGCCGCTCTGATGGATCTATACCCAATTGCCAAAATCCAGATTTCAGATCGAATTTGGAAAACACAGTGGCATTATTAAGATGGACAAAAAGGGAATTGATTTTTGGGAGAGGAAATTTGTCATCTTGTAGGAAACAATTTAAGGGCTGATAGTCTATAACAAGACGCTTTTTTCCACGACGGATTTCTGACCTTTTTTCCACATAAAAGGCTTGACAAGCCCATTGAGATTGGGCTGGTTCAATGAGGCCTTGGGCTAGGAGTTCTGCACACTCAGATTGGGCTAATTTGAGGTCTGAAGGTGTCATACCTGGATGGGTTGCTTTGGTTGGATTAATATCCTCGTTAAGCTTAAATGGAAGCTTAATGAAGAACTCTGGATTTTTCCACAAAGGTTTAGGATGGATAAACTGACTATGGTTTTCTGGACAATAAGGAAGGAGTTTATCACAGAAAGGTTGATAGGATGAAGGAGCATCTGTGAGGGCAAACATCTTTAAAACTTTAGTATACGGTTGAAACATTTGTTTGTACCGAATACCTGTGACAGTGATTTGGAGACGTTTGACAGACTGGAGGAGATCAAATCCTATGAGGAGATCTACCCAGATAGTACAATTTGGAAAGAACTGGATACCTATGGGTTTTTTGGAAATTAGATGGGACTGGAACAATTCACCATTGGCGGCTCTATAGTATTCTGTATGATTTTCCCAGTGTTTGGCAGGAAGAATGGAAGGATTTAACATGGTTCGTTGGGAACCTGTATCTATGAAACCAATAACAGGAATGGGAGTAGAATACTTGGATGGAAGGATTTGAATCTTGACTGAAGGAGTAGACAGAAGTAGTGGAGAAGAAGGAGGATGAGTAAGTTGTACCTTGTACACAGGAACAGAGAGGGGATCATCTTCTTCATCACTGCTGCTGGAAGGATCAGCTTTAAGAGCAAACACTGTATGTTCATCATAAACATCTTGCTCTGAGAAGCAGGATTCAATATCTTCAGAGTCAGAGAGAAGATCAGCATTAGCGAGATGCTTGATAAGTCGGGCTGATTGGGCCGGCTTGTTTGGGCAATTTTTTGCGAAGTGGCCTTTTTTCTTGCAGATGTAGCATCTGCTGCCTTTGACTTTTCTGTACTAACTTGGATCCTTTTTTCTGAAGTATCTGTATGGGCCTTTGGATTTTCTGGAATGTTTATGTTTGGACTTGTGGAAGTGTTTAGAGAAATGGGCTTTTTTCTTGGGCTTACACTCACAAGTTTTCTCTAATGGACATTTGATGGCAAGATAGGGCTTTTTTGCAGGCTGACTTAAAGGGCTCTTTCCGCTTGATCAGTTCGGAGAAGAACTCTTTCTGTTCACACATTTTGTCAAGGCAAGCTACTGCAAACTGATAGATCTTACCAAAAGGAAGTTGACCAATATCAAGCTTATGGGCATTGACTTGTCGCTGTAGCTCTGGTTGCAACTCTTTGGGTAGAGAGGCAAAAAAAACATGCCGTAGAGATGGATCATTATATCCATTAAGCTTGTAATAGAGCTGTGACATCCGTTTGTAATGATATTCCAAGTCTTTCATCAACAAGGAACAACATTTCATCTGATGATACTCACGTCTGTGAAGCTCTATAGCAGTACCTGGTTCTCCAAGAAATTGCTCATAGAGATGTGAAATGGCATGGAAAATAGGAAGTTGGCAGAAAGACATTTGTCTGTACTGACCAAGACTGTCATACCAATCTCTGAGTTGACCTGTGAATCTTGTGCAAAATTCTTTGAGAACATGTTGACTGTTGGCACCAGAACGTAACATCTGAACATCAATCCAAGCACACATTTCCTGGAAACGATTATACCACTGTTTTCGAGGAATGTCATCAAGGGTGAACCATGGACCATTAGACGGTTTAAAGGATGGTTCTGCTTGGCTTTGCTGACTGGATTGCCCTGGGTCTGGAGGAGCAAATTGGTTAGTAGTTTCTTCTTCTGGTGGAGGTGAAGGTGTTTCAGGGACTTCGGTGGTTTGAGGCTCATTTGATCCAGTAGAAGGTTGGACCATGAGAAGTCTAGAGACATCAGCATAATTGGTTTCAGAATCTGAAGAAGCAGGGATAGAATCAACAGATTGAGAATCTGATGAAACTGATTCATAGGTTGCTGGTTCAGAAGGTTCTGAGCTTGGTTCTGACTCCGGTTCTGATTGTTCTAGAGAAGAAACAATCTGCTGAGAATATTGGTGCATGGGAGCTTTGTCTTTGGTTTGCACTGGCTGTATGGGTGTATACTGAGGTGAAGGAGGAGGACTTTGCGTCGGTGGCTGAGGTTGAGGTGGTTCAGTTGGAGGAGTTGGTTTAGGCGGACTAGACCTTTGAACGGAAACAGGCCTAGAAGAGGAAGGTGGGGATGACCTTCTTGGCTTTGGAGGAACAGCTCTCTGGAATTCACGTTGCTTGGCTTCAGCTTGCTTGAAAGCTTCAGAATGATGGGAGAAGCCAAAGAAACTATCATAGTTGAAAGGCTGTGGAGCTGGTGGTGAATAGAATGGTTGATAAGTGCTGAAAAAGGCTGTTGGTATAGGCAAAGATGGAGACCTAGGAAACAGCGGCTGTTGTTTTTGTTTATCAGCATCAATTCTGGCTAACTCAGCTTTAAGCTGTCTGATTTCAGCTTCTTTCTTATCGAACTCTGGACCCCAATACCGATCTCGGATCATTGCATGCAAATCAGTATCTAGTTGGGAAATCCTTGCCTTGAGATCATGGTAAATGCGTTCCATCTGTGCTTCAATGGAATCAATCTTCTTTGAAGTATGATGCACTTGGGTAGACACATGATCAAGTTTGGAATCAAGGCATTTGAGCACTGTATTCTGAGCTGAGACATTTTGGGATTGCCAGTTGAGAACAGACTCAAAAGGTTTAGGTTCTTCGTGCTGTCCAGAAGGAGTGACAGGTGAAGAGACAAAAGGTTGAGAAACCATTTTGGTTCTGGAGTCAGTACTCTTTTCAAGAGAAGGGAAGGTGTCGTTGTAATTGCTGGAGAAGGTTGAGAACATGTAGCAGTTTGCTACAGGTGGTGTAGGTAACAGAGAAGGAAGCTCTGATCTGCAGGGTTTATATGAGGAATCAGATTTGATGATCTTGAGGGCTTTTTTGTAGATAGGCAAAGGTGGTGCAGGTTTAGGAGGCTCCGGAGGAGGAGGTGAAGGAGATCTGCAAGGAGTAGGGTAGATCACCTTCTTTTTGCGCCTTCTGCGCCTTCTGGGTTCATCTTCATCCTCGTCAGAGGAATAGTAATCCTATAGGCAGGTGCAGCCTGGATCACACATGCCTGAGCCTAGAACATCCCATATGAAGTGGCCATCTACCTTGTCGACATAGACTGGATAACCATCTGAGCCAAAGTGATGGATAGGGACTTTTTCCTGAGGATGGTTGACTGCAGTGATCATAGCAGTGTAAGAAAAAGACGGTGTCTTACTGAGAGGTTCAGTAGGAGACTGGAAGGTCATTTTAACTGTGCCGTCAGTTCTTCTCTCAAAGATGTTTCTGTAGTTTGGAGAGGCTGAGAGTTCTGGTGGAACTTCTCATAGTTGGAAAGCCATTCAAGAGGCATGAGCTTAAGGAGCTGAGATTTGGGAATCTGTATGGTAGGAATAGTCTCTGTGTCGGCTAAGATCATAAGGGTATCTGTGGTAGTGTGAGGAGTAGGAAGATCGAGTGCATGATTTTGCAAACGATATACAAGTTGATGATGGAGTGTGGCTATTTTTGAAGTTACGGTTTGTTCTGCTCCTTGGAGCTGAATCTGGACTTTGAAAGTTGTGGATAGGTTTGGGTCTTGGAGAGACAGGTTAAAGTTTGGGTAGAAGGTGAGGAGAACACTACCGGCATGAAGAGTAGTGAGGATGGTACCAATTACAGCATGTTGGTACTCCTTGAATCTGGTGTCAAGCAGGGCTATTCTGGCGGTGACTGGGAGACCTTTACGGCCATGGAGAGTAAGGATCAGGCGTACACCTCCAAGATGGAGATGGGTGTAGCCTTCACGTTTCCACTGAGTGATGAGCTCCGGTGGAATCTCTAGAGTGACATATTGTTCAGCCTGTGTGGCCTGAATGGCACACTGGTCTAGTTTGGATGACTGGACATACTCTTTAGGATGCGGTCTACGGGTAGAGATGAGTGTACGGATACTGCGGGTAAGAGAAGTGTTTCGTTTATACAACTGGTAAGGAGAGATAAGGGGCATAGAAGACTCAGAGATCTGAGCAGAGTCGGGAAAATAGAGAATCTTGCATTCGGGTTTGTATCTACCATCAGAAGACGGGAAACATCAGCATCAGAAGAGGATTCTGTTGGTAGAGTAGATGCATTAAGGCTCGAGGACTTAGAGGACTGAGTAGATAGCTCATCTTCAGAATCTTCATTAGGAGGAAGATTTGAAGAAAGCGTATGCTAGGATAGCATATGAGTTGTGTAAGGATCTGCAAGTTGTTTATCTTTCTGGGTGAAATGAGACGTGTCTGGTGGAGGAGTTGGCTCAGATATAGTAAGAGGAGGCATAGACACTAATTTTGGAAATTGGGTGTAAGCTGGAGAGTGAGGAGAGTGAGATTGCTGTGGAGGTGCAGTATAGGATGAAGAGGCTTGAGTTGGTTGTTGTACTGGAGTTGGTATGTTGGAACGTGAGGTTTTGTTGGTTTTTGGAATAGGGTAGAAGTCATTCCAAATACTTTGGAATAATCTGTTGGCTGTTTCATTTGTGAGGGATTATAGAAAGGTTGATATTGACTAAACACAGGAGTAAAAGAAGGTAGTTGATTTGTTGCTGGAAACTGTGGAGGTTTCTTATCAGCTTCAATTCTGGAAAGCTCGGCTTTTAGCCTTCCCCCAATAACTGTGTTGGATCATTTGTCTGAGCTCAGTATCGAGCTGTTGAATATGATTCTTTAGGCCAAGGTGAATTTGTTCAAGCCTGGAAGCTAGGTTGTCAACTTGGGATGAAGTGGCCTGAATCTGTTCAGTAACAGTTCCAATTCTTGAATCGATTTTCTGGAGAATGTTGTTCTGAGCTAAGGCATTTTGTGTCTGCCAATTCAAGACAGTTTCAAAGGGTCCTCAGGTTGGCCATTTGAAGCTATGGCTGAAGGGACGTAAGGTCGGGAGACTGTGAATGCTTTTGTATCCACGGACTTTTCAAGAGCAGGGAATTGTGATGCATACACCGGAGAAACCAGGGTAAACATAAGCCTGCTAAGTCTGACACCGACACAATTCCCACAATCATTCAAATTCCCAGGCAAATCTCCAAACCTGACCTCCTAAAGCTTATGCCTTTGGAATGGCTCACGAATTACGAGCAATTCCACCAAACCTCCCAACCAATTCAAACTTCACAGGCAGCCTCAGGCTCCAGAACAAGAACAAACTCTTCCCAGGCTAAACGATGAAGAAGTCCATTGTTCTCATTCTTTCCTTCACTCTTTTTCTATGCCTTATGAATCTTTCTCAAGGTAAATATAATATCCAAAAATTTATTTTAAAAATTGTTTTTATACTAGAATACTCACATTTTCACATTTAAAAATCGCAAGAAAAGGACAACTAGATGACAATTCCTGGCATTTGTCCCAAGGATCCCAAGGAAGCAGAATTCGTATGCCTTAAAGCCTTCTTCGACAAATATGGAGCAACAAAGAGCCCAGATAATTGTGTATGCAAACCATCAACTGGCAACCAACACATTTGCGATCCACCACCCCCACCTAAATAAACTTAATCATGGTGTCCAACAGTGTGAAGAATGAAGATCACTAAATCCACAATATTTATATTAACCTACTGTTATATTATTGATCGATAACGATATGGTGGTTTGTAATAATAAATCATAATAAACCATAACATTTACTTACTGTGGTCGACAGATATTTAAGTAATTAATTACTGCGGCTGTGAGATATTCGTATATGAAGCAATGGGTAATTTCATTACTTTGTTCGATTACCAAAAACAAAAATTACTTATATACTACTGAATTTAAATAAATCCAGTCGAATAATTTTTCTAAGTAAATTCTTCTAATTAAGATGTAGAACTTTATGTGTGTGCTCTTCTTTTCATTTTTTTTTCCAAAAAACCAATCACTCTAATGCCGGAGCTCAATGCCTGGCATTGTGCTGATTTTTTAATGTAGCCGTCGGATTCAAGTAAATTGAATCCAATGGTTGAGATCATTACATTTTCCCTCCTTTAACTTCTGAACATCTCTCTCACGTCTGTCTCCATTTCTCTTTGAAATCACTGATTTGTCTCTTGGATTTGTTTACTAACCACATAAATTCGAAGCTGCCATCTCCCACGCAGCAAACAACAAGTCGAATCCATCAGTCGGTTGGTGTCATCTTAAGCCATTGAACACATTTGCCTCTCAAGGTAAGGATGTAATCTTGATTCTTGTGGTTTTTGTGGCGACTACTGAAAATGATATGTGAAACAATTAGGGGTTTATGGATTATATTAAATTGTTTGTGGTATGTGAAATAATTAGGTATTTGTGAATTTGACGGAAAAATGGTGTTTAGATGATGAAAAATTATTGAAAATAGCAGGTTGTAGTGAGAGAGATGTGTGGGTTTGGGGTTTTAGTGAGAGAAGATGAAGAAACAAAGGCGGAAGATGAGGAAAGACAGGGGAACCGGCTAGCCGAATTAAATAAAATGGCTAGCCAATTGGGTTTTGCATTGGAAGAAAAATGTAGAGAGGTATTAGGTTTCAAAATTTGGTCATGTCACAGTATATGTTTGTCTTGTATTATATCTCTCAAATTGATGATTTCTATAAGAGCAGGTGTTTGAGAAAAACGTGCCAGCCAATTGGTATTTACCAAGTATCTCTGGTACTTTTTCATTTTGTTTTGATTTCTTTAGTGCAATTTGCTTATATTTGTATCTTTATTATAAGTAGCAATCAGTTTTAATGGACGGAGCCAAGGTGGATTGTTTTGCAAAGGTGGCTAGAATTGGAAAGAATTATATGCAACAGTTGTGTAGGTGTTAAAAGGTTATTTTCTCAACCCTTTACTTTTAACAATTTATAATAGTGTGATTGGTCTATGACATTCACAACCTTAATCACTGATTGTGAATCTTAGAGATAAAAGTGCTGAGGTATAGGATCCTCTTCTGGATCCCCGCAGTAATAGAGGATAGCACTCGTGTTTTTTTAACTAATCTATTTCATATTATTACACGTGTATATTGTGTTATTCACATCCATAATCGGCTCTGTTTTTTGATATTTTTGATAGCTGCATTCCATAGATTCGATTCTGTAGCCCAAAATGCCAGCCAATATGGCACATGTGAAGTTCTTTAACTTTCTAATCAATCGAAGCATCAAAGTTCCAAAGCAAAGGAATGGATATGATTGTGGGGTTTATTTGATAAACTTTGTGGAGAGGCTAGAATTCGTTTGAAAGAAGTCATCGGCTTTGGTACGACCTTGCTAAACTTGTTTAATGGCTGAATTTTTTATTTCGTAAGCTTGTATAAAAGTAATTTTTTTCTTTGTAATTGACTAGTACACTTCGGAAGATGCACACGGTAGGTTAGCCATTCAACTCCTTGATTCCCCATTGAATGAAAATCGAGATGAATTGCTGGAACTAGCTAATGCTCAATTCGCGACCTGTGTTTCAATGGTAAACCTTGTATCATCTCAAGTGAAAAAGCCATCTCACCAACAAAGCGGCAAGATTTTGATGCAGGCCCTTTAGTTCGTCCTTTATTGTAGCAAACCATCAGGGATTTCTAATGGCTGTTTTCCGTGTTTTGGGCTCCGATGGAACTATTTTTTTGGCTTGTAGAGCAAGATTTGGATTGAGTTTTAGCTTTTTTGTTCACACTCGTAAGCATGGTATGTATTTTTGTTCACACTGGCTGTGGGACTTCTGTAGGCTGAATGGGCAACTCAATGGAAAGTCTATTTGATATACCTGGGAAGTCTTTATGAGGATGATTTCAACAAGCTCAAGTTGTTGAAAGTTGTTCAACTCTGGGGAATCGTTCAATTGCTACAAATGTGATTCTTGTGGTTTGCAGTCACGTAGCGGCTGTAGAGTTCTGGCTTTGCGAGTTTGAGACAACAATATTTGATTACTGTTGTGATTCATCGAAATTGTCAAAGGCATTTTTTGTCTTAGGTAGAATGTTTGCATTCTGTATGATTGGACATAAAGCCTATCATCACTGGAAGGAAAGTTACAATTGTTGGAAAATCAGATCTAGAAAAATAATTTTTCCATTTTATAAAATCAGAAGAATCCAAGAACTTTTCTTGATTATGTATACATGTATAGAGTTAAAGATATATCGTGATTTTCGGTAAGCTACCAAGAATTCTAAGTCTCCCATAATATGTGACCGCAAGCTCGGGTTTCCAGCCGATATACTACCGATCACTTAAGTAGCTTTTTAGTACTTCGACACTTACCTCCCAAAACTCAAGCCTTCCATGGCTACTTCAACAGGGAGAACTGTGTCTAATACTCTATTCATATACTAAATTAAAGCTGGACTGGATCGTTTCTGGAAAACTTTCTGGTGCATAGCATACTTGCATAAAGATAAGAATGAACAGATATTTTCATTGATTCCCTTCTAATTAAGATAAAGAAAGAAAGAGGAGCTTAGCAAACCATATTGATATTTCACAAGAGAGATTACAATTGAACTTTGTCTCCAGTCTGCCTTGAGAAGAGGAAAGAGCTCTTCTTAAATAGACGAGGAGAGCCTAGGATACCTTTGGGACAGGACCTACCAAAGGAATCTACTTTTACAAAAGCATAAAGCAAAACGATAAGATAAGGAAGATAAGAAGGAATCTTTCTTTTACAAAAGCAAAAGTAAAAGACACACTGATTGCCAGCACATGGCAATTATTACAACTTTAATAATTACAAAAGACAAAAGATGGGACAGGACCCCCATCTACAGCACATCATCATCATTGCAGGGACCATGCAAATCACGATCATGGCGCGTGTCAGGGATCAGATAGCGATGACGCTGCAGGGCTTCAATAGGCGAAGGTGGACGTTGTTGTCCTAGAGTAGACATGGTGGCTCTTGAGGTGGATGGTAGGCATTGTTCCACAATGTGCTGTGAGCTGGATGGATAATGCTGCATAGTACAAGTTTGTTGGCTTTGAGTTTGGGAAGAACTACTGACATGGGGTTGAGGAAGAAGAGATAGAAAATCTTCCCATGGATCCTGGGAATCTTGGAAGAGGACATTAGTGTAATCTGGACGTTCTTCTTTGATGACAAGACCTTTATTGGGTTGGACTTGTGGTTTGTGGTGTTCATCAGAATAGACAGAAGGGAAAATGTGAATAAGTTCATGACAGAAACTGTTTAAGAGATCCTGAGACCTGTGGGTCAGAATGGATGAGATAAGGATGAGCGAAGGTTTGCCATTCATAAACCTGGTCTTGTGTCCAAAACAATTTTGTTTCGGGATGTTTGAAAGTAAGGACGATGGACTATGAAGACAGTGGTGTGAAGGCTGGCTTCTTGTGAAGGAATGTTGTCGAGGTTTTGTCGTTCACTAATATCAGTGAGTTGTTTTCTCCACCAGGAGATGGGAGAAAACCATTCTAACAGAGTCCAAAGCAAAGAAGTTGCTTCGGCAGGGTTGTTCAGCTGGTTGAGAGTTGGTCTAACTGGAAGGACAAGCTTAGTGGCATATAGGAGAGTAAGACACCAGAAATACCAAAGTTGGTTTTCTGTGACCGGTTTGAAGGGATCAAGAGTGAGACCTAGTAGGAACATCTGTTCAGGATGGAAACTAGGAAGAAGATCAGTTGACTCACAAGAAATAGCTAAAAAATACCTGAAGAGAAATCTTTTAGCGTAATCTTGAATCTGGTGAGGAGATGAAAAGGTAACATGGGTAGGGAAGGACCTTTTAGTGAGAGCTTGGTTTGGGACATTATTCACCATTGCGATTAATGGAATGGAAAGTGAGGTTATAAGTACAGGTTTCTTTGCAGGTCGAGAGAGAATATCAGGGATGAGGTTCTTGTTTCCTTTGATGTGTTGAACTGTGAATTCATACCTGGAAAACCACCCTTTTAAATGCAGCACTTGTTTGTCTGGTAGTTGCTTGTTCTTGAAGTGGAGGATCTTTGGAAAAGCACAATTATCAAGTCTGACTGTAAAAGCATGGCCGATAAGGTGGAACTCGAACTTTTGGATTCCATATTTTACGGCTAAAGCTTCTTTGTACACTGTGTGATAATGCTTTTCTGATGGCTTGAATTGTCCACTAGTATGAGCACAGTAGCTTTCTTTTCCGTTGATGCTTTCGAGGAGGACAGCGCCCCAATAATCATCACTTGCGTCGGTCTGAAGGATTCGGTGGCCGACAGATGGAATATGGAGAGGGACCAGCTTTTGGCAAAGCTGCTTTAATTCCTGGACAGCTGTTGTCTGTTGAGGACCCCAAGGAGGGGCTGCTTTCTTTAACATGGCAGACAGGTGGCTGGTATACTGTATCACTTTTGGGAAAAAATCTCGAAGATAGTTGACAATTCCAAGGAACTGTTGTATTTGGTGCTTGGTGAGATTTTTATCAGGGAAGTGGAGTAATTCTTGAGCAATGTGAGGACCTGGACGATATTGACCATCATAATACCATGGGCTTTGACAAGGTTAAAGAATTGATCAAGAAGGGTTTGGTGAGACTCATGTTGGATGAGAACAGGAGGATGTCATCAATGTAGATGAGAGCCTGAGACAGAATGGGTTCGAAGATACGGGTCATGGCCCATTGGAAGATGGATGGTGCAGTTTTGAGGCCAAATGGCATAACGGTCCACTGATAGTGGGCGTTTGGAATGCAGAATGCAGTTTTGGACCTTTCAGTTGGGTCAATACCCAGTTGCCAAAATCCAGACTTTAAGTCAAACTTGGAAAACACTTTGGCACTATTCAAATGGACAAAGAGAGAGTTGATTTTTGGAAGTGGAAACTTGTCGTCTTTCAGGAAACAGTTTTATGGCTGGTAATCAATGACAAGTAGTTTCTTTTCTCTTTTTATTTTTGACCTTTTTTCGACATAAAAGGCTTGACAAGCCCATTCAGATTGGGCTGGTTCAATGAGGCCTTGGGCTAAAAGTTCTGCACACTCAGATTGGGCTAGTTTGAGGTCTGATGGTGTCATACTCGGATGGGTTGCTTAACAAAGAAATCACGGTTTTTCCACAAAAGAGAAGGATGACTGAATTGGCTGTGATTTTCAAGGCAGAAAGGAAGAAGTTTGTCCCGGATAGACTCATAGGAAGGAGGAACATCAGTAAGAGCAAACATCTTATAGGGCTGAAACATTTGTTTGTGCCTAATACCAGTAACTGTAATCTGGAGACGTTTGGCTAACTGAAGAATATCAAATCCTATCAGAAGATCTTTATCAGGAAGATCAGAACCTACGATTTTTACCCATATAGTGTAATTTGGAAAGAACTGAATACCTATGGATTTCTTTGAAATCAAATGGGACTGAAATAGTTCACCATTTGCGGCTCTGTAGTGTTCTGTATGTTTTTGCCAATAATGAGAAGGAAGAGTAGAAGGATTGATCATACTTTTCTGGGAACCTGTGTCTATGAAACCAATGACTGGGATAGGAGTGGAGTATTTGGAAGGAAGGATTTGGAGTTTCACAGAAGGAGTAGGAAGAGGTGATGAAGGAGAAGAATGACATACCTGATAAACAGGAACTTGAGGGATGTCTTCATCATCGCTGCTACTGGAATGGTCAGCTTGGAGAGCAAAGACTGTATGCTCATCATAGGTTTCTTGTTCTGAGAAGCAAGACTCAATATCTTCATGATCAGAGAGCATTTCAGAGGTAGACAAATGCTTGATAAGCCGAACTGCTTGGGCTGGCTTGTTTGGACAATTTTTTGCAAAGTGGCCTTTCTTCTTGCAAATGTAGCACTTACTGCTCTTGACTTTTCTGTATTGGTTCGGATCCTTCTTTCGGAAGTATCGGTATGGACCTTTGGATTTTTTGGAGTGATGGTGTTTGGACTTGTGAAAGTGTTTGGAGAAATGGGCCTTTTCTTTGGGCTTACGCTCACAAGTTTTGTCAGATGGACATTTGATAGCCAGGTAGGGCTTTTTGCAGGCATATTTGAAGGGTTCTTTTTTCTTGATGAGATCGGAGAAGAACTCCTTCTGTTCACACATCTTTTCAAGACATGCCACTGTAAATTGATAAATCTTACCAAGAGGAAGTTGGCTAATGTCAAGTCTGCTAACATTAAGCTGTCGTTGAAGCTCTGGTTGTAACTCCCGGGAAAGAAACTGAAGAAGTAATGAGAATAGGTAGTGAGTCAGGAGGTTTCTTTGTAGGTCGGGAAAGGAAATCTGGGATGAGATTTTTCTTACCAGAGATATGTTCGACTGTGAATTCATACCTTGAGAACCACTCTTTTAAACGCAGCACTTGTTTGTCTGGTAGCTGCTTGTTCTTGAAGTGGAGGATTTTTGGAAAAGCAGAGTTATCAAGTTTAACAGTGAAATGGTGGCCGATGAGGTGGAACTCGAACTTTTGGATGCCATATTTCACGGCTAAAGCTTCTTTGTACACTGTGTGGTAGTGCTTTTCTGACTGCTTAAATTGTCCGCTTGCATGGGCACAGTAGAATTCTTTGTTATCAATCTTTTCGAGCAAGACAGCACCCCAATAGTCATCACTGGCGTCTGTCTGAAGAATTCTGTGGCCGACAGATGGAATCCGAAGTGGAGGCGGCTTTTGACAAAGTTGCTTTGATTCACGGACAGCTGTGGTTTGAAGAGGACCCCAAGGAGGGGCTGACTTTTTGAGCATGGCTGACAGGTGGCTTGTATGATGAATTACTTTTGGGAAAAAATCTCTCAAATAATTTACAATCCCGAGGAATTGTTGAATCTGGTGTTTGGTGAGATTTTCATCTGGAAAGTGGAGTAATTCTTGAGCAATATGAGGACCTGGACGATATTGACCATTTTCAATGATCATACCGAGGAATTCTATGGAGGATTGACCTATGACACTTTTCTTGGATGAGATCATGATACCGTGGGCTTTGACAAGGTTGTAGAACTGGTCCAGAAGGAGTTGGTGAGACTCATGGGTTGGACTGAACAAGAGGATGTCATCAATGTAGATGAGAGCCTGGGAGAGAATGGGCTCGAAGATACGGGTCATGGCCCGTTGGAAAATGGATGGTGCAGTTTTGAGGCCGAATGGCATAACTGTCCACTGATAGTGGGCATTTGGAATACAAAATGCAGTTTTGGGCCTTTCTGCTGGATCTATTCCTAATTGCCAAAAACCTGACTTGAGGTCAAACTTGGAAAATATTTTGGCGTTGTTAAGATGGACAAAAAGGGAATTGATCTTTGGGAGAGGAAATTTGTCGTCTTGGAGGAAACAGTTTAAGGGTTGGTAGTCTATGACAAGACGTTTTTTTCCCCTACGGATTTCTGACCTTTTTTCGACATAGAAGGCTTGGCAAGCCCATTGAGATTGGGCTGGTTCAATGAGGCCTTGGGCTAACAGTTCTGCACACTCAGATTGGGCTAATTTGAGATCTGAGGGTTGGGCTTACACTCACAAGTTTTGTCCGATGGACATTTGATGGCAAGATAAGGTTTTTTGCAGGCTGATTTAAAGGGCTCTTTTCTTTTAATCAAGTCTGAAAAGAACTCTTTCTGTTCACACAGTTTTTCAAGGCAAGCAATTGCAAACTGATAAATCTTACCGAGAGGGAGTTCAGCAATATTGAGTCTGTTAGCATTGAACTGTCTGAGAAGCTCTGGTTGCAGCTCTTTGGGTAAGGAGGCTACGAACACATGCCGTAAAGACGGATCATTGTAACCGTTGAGCTTGTAGTAGAGCTGTGACATACGCTTGTAATGATATTCCAAGTCTTTGTGTAACAAGGAACAGCATTTCATCTGATGGTATTCTCGTCGAGCAAGCTCTATAGAGGTGCCGGGTTCTCCGAGGAATTGTTCATAAAGATGAAACAGGGCCTGTGAAATAGGTAGTTGGTAAAAAGACATTTGGCGATACGTACCAAGACTGTCGTACCAATCTCGAAGGGAACCTGTGAATCTTGAACAAAATTCTTTAAGCACAGTCTGACTGGTTGCTCCGGACCTTAACATCTGGACATCTATCCAAGCGCTGAATTCTTGGAAACGAGTGTACCAATGTTTTCTAGGAATATCATCCAAAGTAAACCAAGGACCATTGGAAGGTTTTGGAGAGGATTCGGTTTGGTTTGACTGAGATGATGATGGTTGAGCAAATTGGTTGTTGGCTGTTTCTTCTTCTTCTGGAGGAGGTGATGTGGGTTGAGTTTCAGGGACTTCAGAAGGAGGAGGATCATTAGAACCAGTAGAAGGTTGAACCATAAGTAATCTTGTAACATCAGCAAAATTGGCTTCAGAATCTGATGAAACAGATTGGGCGGATTGAGAGTCTGAAGAGGTTGATTCATAAGATGCTGGTTCAGAGGGTGTTGAATTTTGTGGTTCTGACTCTGGTTCAGATTGCTCTGGAGAAGAAACAATTATCTGCGAATACTGGTGCAGAGGACTTTTATCTTTGGTCTGAACTGACGTATATTGAGGAGATGCAGGAGGACTCTGGACTGGTGGTTCAGTCTGAGGTGGTGCAGCTGTAGGTGCTGGGGGAACTGGTTTAGGAGGACTAGACCGTCGAGCAGGAACAGGCCTAGATGAAGAAGGTGGGGATGACCTTCTTTGTCTGGACGGAGCAGGCTGTTGGAGCTCATGCTGCTTAGCTTCAGCTTCCTTATGTGCTTCAGTATGGTGAGAGAAGCCAAAGAAACTGTCATAATTAAAAGCTTGAGGAGCTGGTGGTGAGTAGAATGGTTGATAAGTACTAAAAGAGGCTGTTGGTACAGGCAGAGACGGAGATCTGGGAAACAGCGCTTGCTGCTGCCTTTTATCAGCATCAATGCGGGCTAGCTCAGCTTTTAGCTTTCTGATCTCAGCTTCTTTCCGATCAAACTCTGGACCCCAATACCGATCTCGGATCATTGCATGCAAATCAGTATCAAGTTGGGAAATCCGTACCTTGAGATCATGGTAGATGCGTTCCATTTCTGATTCAAGAGAATCCATTCTTTTGGTGGTGTGATGCATCTGGGTGGAAACATGATCAAGTTTGGTATCAAGGCGTTTGAGGACTGTATTCTGAGCTGAGGCATTCTGAGATTGCCAATTGAGAACAGATTCAAAAGGCTTTGGTTCTTCATACTGTCCAGAAGGAGTGACAGGCGAAGAGACAAATGGCTGAGATACCATTTTGGTTCTAGAATCAGTACTTTTTTCTAGAGAGGGGAAGTTTTCATTGTATGCACTAGAAAAAGTAGAGAACATGTAACAGGTTGATACAGGTGGTATAGGTAACAAAGGTGGAAGTTCTGATCTGCAGGGTTTGTAAGAAAGATCAGATCTGATGATCTTGAGGGCTTTGTTGTATATGGGTAAAGGAGGTGCAGGTTTTGGAGGCTCTGGACATACTCTTTAGGATGTGGTCTATGGGTAGAGATGAGTGTACGAATACTACGGGTAAAAGAAGTATTTCGTTTATACAACTGGTAGGGAGAAATGAGAGGCATAGAGGACTCAGAGATCTGGGCAGAGTCGGGAATATAGGAATATTCGATAAGATTCTCTATTTTTGAGGCAGAGTGTTTAGTACAGGATTTTGGTAGGAATAAAGTAGAAGATAGTGTAACAGGAGAAATCTCACTTGAATGTGAACTAGATGCCATGGTTGGAAAGCTCTTTCTTTACCTTTTCTTATCAGGGAAAACAATAATAATATCATACCACTCTCAAAAAGGAGATGGCTCTGATACCAGTTTGGTGGCGCGGAATACGTGTCACTCTCTTGCTTACTGCCAGTATTTAAAGCCAGTACTTCAACACTTACCACCCAACACTTTCGCCTTCCATGGCTACTTCAACAGGGTGAACTGTGTTTGATACTGTATTTATATATACTGAAACTAAGCTGGAGTCTGGATCACATTTAAACTTTCTGATGCACAGGATCCTCATTCGAGGCAAGTGCAGAGCATACTCGTTAGAAGATATGAGTGAACAGATATTCGTATTGTTTCCCTTCTAATTTAAGGCAAAGAAAGAAAGAGGAATTTAGCAAACCATAGTTGTATTTCACAAAAGAGAGATAATGGATTACATCCTACCTAAACAAGAGAAAAACATTCTCTTATATAGGCGAGGTGAGAGCTTAGGATGCCTTTGGGACAGGACCCACCAAAGGAATCTCTTTTACAAAAGCAAAGCAATAATTTAAAAGCAAAAGGAAATTGACAAGACTCCGACAGGATAAGGAGATAAGGAGGAATCTCCTTTACAAAAGCATAAAGCAAAAAAGGAAAAAGACACACTGCTTGCCGACATGTGGCAATTATTACAAACTTTAATAATTACAAAAGACAAAGTGGGACAGGACCCCCACTTGTGCATAGGAGACAGTTGGCATCAATCGCTAACATCATCATTGGGACTGCTAAGGTCGTTGTCGCTGTGTGGGCCACGTTTGAAAGTGGAAACATCAGTGGGAGGAATGCGACGTGTCTGGCCTAGAGAGATAGCTGTTGAAGTGGAAGGAGAACATTGTTCCACAATGAGGCGTGAGCTGGATGGCAGATGTTGCATGGTGCAAGACTGGTGAGTTTGGATTTGAGAAGTGCTGCTGAGACTCGGTTGAGGGAGAAGAGAGAAGAACTCTTCCCAAGGATCTTGGGAATCTTGGAAGAGAACATCAGTGCCGTCTGGTCGTTCTTCTTTGATGACGAGACCTGAATTTGTTGTTTTCCCTGATAAGAAAAGGTAAAGAAAGAGCTTTCCAACCATGGCATCTAGTTCACATTCAAGTGAGATTTCTCCTGTTACACTATCTTCTACTTTATTCCTACCAAAATCCTGTACTAAACACTCTGCCTCAAAAATAGAGAATCTTATCGAATATTCCTATATTCCCGACTCTGCCCAGATCTCTGAGTCCTCTATGCCTCTCATTTCTCCCTACCAGCTGTATAAACGAAATACTTCTTTTACCCGCAGTATTCGTACACTCATTTCTACCCGTAGACCACATCCTAAAGAGTATGTCCAGTCCTCAAAACTTGACCAGTGTGCCATTCAGGCCACACAGGCTGAACAATATGTCACCCTAGAAATTCCACCAGAGCTAATCACTCAGTGGAAACGAGAAGGTTACACTCACCTCCATCTTGGCGGTGTTCGTCTAATTCTCACTCTTCATGGACGCAAAGGTCTTCCTGTCACAGCCAGAATTGCCCTGCTTGACACCAGATTCAAGGAGTACCAACATGCTGTTATAGGTACTATCTTAACTACTCTCCATGCTGGCAGTGTCTTGCTCACTTTCTATCCAAACTTCAACCTTTCTCTTCAAGACCCAAATCTCTCCACTACCTTTAAAGTTCAGATCCAGCTCCAAGGAGCAGAACAAACCGTAACTTCCAAAATAGCCACACTCCATCATCAACTTGTGTATCGGTTACAGAACCATGCACTTGATCTTCCTACACCTCACACCACCACAGATACTCTCATGATCTTAGCCGACATAGAGACTATTCCCACTATAGTCCAGATCCCTAAACAGATCCCTAAATCTGAACTCCTCAAACTCATGCCTCTTGAGTGGTTATCCAACTACGAGAAATTCCACCAGAATTCTCAACCACTCCAAACCTCTGAAACCTCCTTCGAAAAAAGAACCGATGGTACTGTTAAAATGACTTTCCAGTCTCCTACTGAACCTCTCAGTAAGACACCATCCTTCTCCTATACTGCTATGATCACTCCTGTCAAACATCCTCAGGAAAAAGTTCCCATCCACCATTTCTGTAAAGATGGCTATCCAGTCTATGTTGACAAAATAGACGGCCACTTCATATGGGATGTTCCAGGCTCAGGTATGTGTGATCCAGGTTGCACTTGTCTCCAGAATTACTACACCTCTGATGAGGAAGAAGATGAACCAAGAAGGCGTAGAAGGCGCAAAAAGAAGGTGATCCATACTACTCCTTGTAGGTCTCCTTCACCACCTCCTCCAGAGCCTCCAAAACCTGCACCTCCTTTACCCATATACAACAAAGCCCTCAAGATCATCAGATCTGATCCTTCTTACAAACCCTGCAGATCAGAACTTCCACCTTTGTTACCTACACCACCTGTATCAACCTGTTATATGTTCTCTACTTTTTCCGGTGCATATAATGAAAACTTCCCCTCTCTAGAAAAAAGTACTGATTCTAGAACCAAAATGGTATCTCAGCCATTTGTCTCTTCGCCTGTCACTCCTTCTGGACAGCATGAAGAACCAAAGCCTTTTGAATCTGTTCTCAATTGGCAATCTCAGAATGCCTCAGCTCAGAATACAGTCCTCAAACGCCTTGATACCAAACTTGATCATGTTTCCACCCAGATGCATCACACCACCAAAAGAATGGATTCTCTTGAATCACAAATGGAACGCATCTACCATGATCTCAAGGTACGGATTTCCCAACTTGATACTGATTTGCATGCAATGATCCGAGATCGGTATTGGGGTCCAGAGTTTGATCGGAAAGAAGCTGAGATCAGAAAGCTAAAAGCTGAGCTAGCCCGCATTGATGCTGATAAAAGGCAGCAGCAAGCGCTGTTTCCCAGATCTCCGTCTCTGCCTGTACCAACAGCCTCTTTTAGTACTTATCAACCATTCTACTCACCACCAGCTCCTCAAGCTTTTAATTATGACAGTTTCTTTGGCTTCTCTCACCATACTGAAGCACATAAGGAAGCTGAAGCTAAGCAGCATGAGCTCCAACAGCCTGCTCCGTCCAGACAAAGAAGGTCATCCCCACCTTCTTCATCTAGGCCTGTTCCTGCTCGACGGTCTAGTCCTCCTAAACCAGTTCCCCCAGCACCTACAGCTGCACCACCTCAGACTGAACCACCAGTCCAGAGTCCTCCTGCATCTCCTCAATATACGTCAGTTCAGACCAAAGATAAAAGTCCTCTGCACCAGTATTCGCAGATAATTGTTTCTTCTCCAGAGCAATCTGAACCAGAGTCAGAACCACAAAATTCAACACCCTCTGAACCAGCATCTTATGAATCAACCTCTTCAGACTCTCAATCCGCCCAATCTGTTTCATCAGATTCTGAAGCCAATTTTGCTGATGTTACAAGATTACTTATGGTTCAACCTTCTACTGGTTCTAATGATCCTCCTCCTTCTGAAGTCCCTGAAACTCAACCCACATCACCTCCTCCAGAAGAAGAAGAAACAGCCAACAACCAATTTGCTCAACCATCATCATCTCAGTCAAACCAAACCGAATCCTCTCCAAAACCTTCCAATGGTCCTTGGTTTACTTTGGATGATATTCCTAGAAAACATTGGTACACTCGTTTCCAAGAATTCAGCGCTTGGATAGATGTCCAGATGTTAAGGTCCGGAGCAACCAGTCAGACTGTGCTTAAAGAATTTTGTTCAAGATTCACAGGTTCCCTTCGAGATTGGTACGACAGTCTTGGTACGTATCGCCAAATGTCTTTTTACCAACTACCTATTTCACAGGCCCTGTTTCATCTTTATGAACAATTCCTCGGAGAACCCGGCACCTCTATAGAGCTTGCTCGACGAGAATACCATCAGATGAAATGCTGTTCCTTGTTACACAAAGACTTGGAATATCATTACAAGCGTATGTCACAGCTCTACTACAAGCTCAACGGTTACAATGATCCGTCTTTACGGCATGTGTTCGTAGCCTCCTTACCCAAAGAGCTGCAACCAGAGCTTCTCAGACAGTTCAATGCTAACAGACTCAATATTGCTGAACTCCCTCTCGGTAAGATTTACCAGTTTGCAGTTGCTTGCCTTGAAAAACTGTGTGAACAGAAAGAGTTCTTTTCAGACTTGATTAAAAGAAAAGAGCCCTTTAAATCAGCCTGCAAAAAACCTTATCTTGCCATCAAATGTCCATCGGACAAAACTTGTGAGTGTAAGCCCAAAAACAAAGCCCATTTCTCCAAACACTTTCACAAGTCCAAAACCAAACATTCCAAGAAATCAAAAGGCCCATACAGATATTTCAGGAAAAAGGATCCAAGTCAATACAGAAAGGTCAAAGGCAGTCGATGCTACATTTGCAAAAAGAAAGGCCACTATGCCAAAAACTGTCCCAATAAGCCGGCCCAATCAGCCCGACTCATCAAGCACCTCTCCAGTGCTGAAATGCTCTCTGACAATGATGATATTGAATCTTGTTTCTCTGAACAAGACATCTATGATGAGCATACAGTTTTTGCTCTCCAAGCTGATCCTTCCAGCAGCAGTGATGAAGAAGAGCTTCCTCTTGTCCCTGTTTACCAGGTAACACAATCTCTTCCTTCTCCTAACCTTCCTCCTACTCCATCTGTCAAAATCCAAGTCCTGCCAACCAAATACTCTACTCCAATTCCTGTCATTGGGTTTATAGACACAGGTTCTTAGACAACCATGTTAAATCCATCCATTCTCCCTGCTACCCATTGGGAAAAATACACAGAGTATTACAGAGCCGCGAATGGTGAACTTTTTAAGTCACATCTCATCTCCAAAAAACCCATAGGTATTCAATTCTTTCCAAATTGTACCATTTGGGCAAAAGTCATAGGCTCCGATCTTCCTGATAAAGATCTTCTCATTGGTTTTGACATTCTTCAGTTAGTTAAACGTCTCCAAATTACTGTCACTGGTATTCGGTACAAACAAATGTTCCAACCTTATACCAAAGTGTTAAAGATGTTTGCTCTCACAGATGCTCCTCCTTCTTATCAACCCTTGTGTGATAAACTTCTCCCCTTTTGTCCTGAAAACCATAGTCTTTTCACTCATCCATCACCATTATGGAAAAATCCAGCATTCTTTATTAGGCTTCCTTTCAAGCTTAACGAAGACATTAATCCAACCAAAGCTACCCATCCAGGTATGACACCATCAGATCTCAAACTAGCCCAATCCGAATGTGCTGAATTGTTAGCCCAAGGTCTCATAGAACCAGCCCAATCTCAATGGGCTTGCCAAGCCTTTTATGTGGAAAAAAGATCAGAAATTCGTAGGGGTAAGAAGCGTCTTGTCATAGATTACCAGCCTCTTAACTGCTTTCTCCAAGATGACAAATTTCCTCTACCCAAGATAAATTCCCTTTTTGTCCACCTTAATAACGCCACTGTCTTTTCTAAGTTCGACCTCAAGTCAGGTTTTTGGCAATTAGGTATTGATCCATCTGAGCGGCCCAAAACCGCTTTCTGTATACCAAATGCCCACTATCAGTGGACCGTTATGCCCTTTGGTCTTAAAACAGCTCCATCCATATTCCAACGGGCCATGACCCGTATCTTCGAGCCCATTCTCTCTCAGGCTCTCATCTACATCGATGATATCCTCTTGTTTAGCCCAACTCATGAGTCTCACTTACTCCTCCTTGATCAATTCTTTAACCTTGTCAAAGCCCACGGTATCATGATCTCATCCAAGAAAAGTGTCATAGGCCAGTCTTCCATAGAATTCCTCGGTATGATCATTGAAAATGGTCAATATCGTCCAGGTCCTCATATTGCCCAAGAATTACTCCACTTTCCAGATGAAAATCTCACAAAGCACCAAATCCAACAGTTCCTCGGAATTGTCAATTATTTGAGAGATTTTTTCCCAAAAGTAATTCATCATACAAGCCACCTGTCAGCTATGCTCAAAAAGTCAGCCCCTCCTTGGGGTCCTCCTCAGACTACAGCTGTCCGTGCTTTAAAACAACTTTGTCAAAAGCCGCCTCCACTACGGATTCCATCTGTCGGCCACCGCATCCTTCAGACTGACGCAAGTGACGATTATTGGGGCGCCGTCCTCCTCGAAAAAATTGATGACAAAGAATTCTACTGTGCTCATGCAAGCGGACAATTCAAGCCATCAGAAAAGCACTACCACACAGTCTTCAAAGAAGCTTTAGCCGTGAAGAACTCTGGATTTTTCCATAATGGTGATGGATGAATGAACAGACTATGACTTTCAGGACAGAAAGGGAGAAGTTTATCACAGAAAGGTCGATAGGATGGTGGAGCATCAGTGAGAGCAAACATCTTAAGGATTTTAGTATACGGCTGAAACATCTGTTTGTACCGAATACCAGTGACTGTGATTTGTAGACGTTTGACTAACTGGAGAATATCAAAACCGATCAGGAGATCCTTATCAGGAAGATCAGAACCTATGACTTTAACCCAGACAGTACAATTAGGGAAGAATTGGATACCTATGGGTTTTTTGGAGATCAAATGGGACTGGAACAGTTCACCATTTGCGGCTCTGTAATATTCTGTGTGGTTTTCCCAATATTTGGCAGGAAGAATGGATGGATTTAACATGGTTCTCTGTGAACCTGTATCTATGAATCCAATGACAGGGATAGGAGGAGAGTATTTGGTTGGCAGGACTTGGATTTTGACAGAAGGAGTAGGTGGCAGTTCTGATAGAGGAGGAAGAGACTGTTTTACCTGGTAAACAGGAACAAGAGGAAGCTCTTCTTCATCACTGCTGCTGGAAGGATCAGCTTGGAGAGCAAAGACTGTATGCTCATCATATGTATCTTGTTCAGAGAAGCAAGACTCAATGTCATCATTGTCAGAGAGCATTTCAGCATTGGAGAGATGCTTGATAAGTCGGGCTGATTGGGCCGGCTTGTTGGGACAATTCTTTGCATAGTGGCCTTTTTTCTTGCAGATGTAGCATCTGCTGCCTTTGACTTTTCTGTATTGGCTCGAGTCCTTCTTTCTGAAGTATCTGTATGGGCCTTTGGATTTTTTGGATTGTTTGTGTTTGGACTTGTGGAAGTGTTTGGAGAAATGGGCTTTCTTCTTGGGCTTACACTCACAAGTTTTGTCTGATGGACATTTGATGGCAAGATAGGGTTTTTTGCAGGCTGACTTAAAGGGCTCTTTTCGCTTAATCAGGTCGGAAAAGAACTCTTTCTGTTCACACATCTTTTCAAGACAAGCAACTGCAAACTGGTAAATCTTACCGAGAAGAAGTTCAGCAACATTCAGTCGACTGACATTAAGTTGTGGTTGAAGCTCTGGCTGTAATTCTTTTGGCAAGGATGCTACGAATACATGCCGTAAAGACGGATCATTGTACCCGTTAAGTCTGTAGTAGAGCTGGGACTTCATTTGATGGTATTCACGTCTAGCAAGCTCTGTAGCAGTAGTTGGCTCACCAAGGAATTGTTCATACAGATGAGAAACCGCATGGGCAATAGGAAGTTGGCAGAATGACATTTGTCGATAGGTGCCAAGACTATCATACCAATCTCGAAGTGAACCTGTGAATCTTGTGCAGAATTCCTTATTTTGACTGTTGGCACCAGGTCGTAACATCTGAACATCAATCCAAGCACAAGGGTGAACCACTGGATTGTTAGAAGGTTTAAAGGATGGTTCTGCTTGGCTTTGCTGACTGGATTGCCCTGGTTCTGGAGCAAATTGGTTAGTAGCTTCTTCTTCCGGAGGAGGAGAAGAAGTTTCAGGGACTTCAGTCTGTGGCTCATTTGATCCTGTGGAAGGTTGGACCATGAGAAGTCTAGTGACATCAGCATAATTGGCTTCAGAATCTGAAGAAGCAGGAATGGAATCAACAGATCGAGAATCTGATGAAACTGATTCATAGGTTGCTGGTTCAGACGGTTCTGAGCTTGGTTCTGACTCTGGTTCTGATTGTTTTGGAGAAGAAACAATTTGCTGAGAATATTGGTGCAGGGGAGCTTTGTCTTTGGCTTGCACTGGCTGTATGGGTGTATACTGAGGTGAAAGAGGAGGACTTTGAATTGGTGGCTGAGATTGAGGTGGCTCAACTGGAGGAGTTGGTTTAGGTGGACTAGATCTTTGAGTAGATGTAGGTCTAGAAGAAGAAGGTGGGGATGACCTTCTTTGTCTGGATGGAGCAGGTTGTTTTTGGAATTCACGCTGCTTGGCTTTAGCTTCTTTATAAGCTTCTGTATGATGTGAGAAACCAAAGAAACTATCAGACCCCTTTGAAACAGTCTTGAATTGGCAAACACAGAATGCCTTAGCTCAGAACAATATGCTCCAGAAAATCGATTAAAAAATCGGAACTGTTACTGAACAGATCCAGGCCACTTCATCTCAAGTTGACAACCTGGCTTCTAGGCTTGAACAGATCCACCTTGGCCTAAAGAATCGTATTCAACAGCTCGATACTGAGCTCAGACAAATGATCCAACACAGTTATTGGGCTCCTGAGTTTACCCAGAAGGAAGCTGAAATCAGAAGGCTAAAAACTGAGCTTTCTAGAATTGACGCTGATAAGCAACCTCCACTGTTTCCACCAACAAATCAATTACCTTCTTTTACTCCTGTGTTTAGTCAATATCAACCTTTCTATAATCCCTCACAAACCAAACAGCCAACAGATTATTCCAAAGTATTTGGAATGACTTCCAACCTATTCCGAAAACCAACAAAACCTCAAGTTCCAACATATGTGCCAAAACCAAAACCAACTCCACTACAACAACCAATTCAAGCCTCTTCATCTTATACTGCACCTCCACAACAATATCCCTCTCCTCACTCTCCAGCTTACACCCAACTTCCAAACACAGTGTCTATGCCTCCTCTTACTATATCTGAGCCAACTCCTCCACCAGACACGTCTCATCTCACCCAGAAAGATAAACAACCTGCAGATCCTGCGTTTTCTTTAAATCTTCCTCCTGAAGATGAGCTATCTACCCAGTCCTCTGAGTCCTCAAGCCTTAATGCATCTACTCTACCAACAACATCCTCTTCTGATTCTGAAAAGGATTATGCTGATGTTTCCGGTCTTCTCATGGTAGATACAAACCCAGATGCTCCCATGTCACCACCTGAAGAAACCTTCATCCTCTTCAAGATAATAATCATCAAGGCAAGTACATCCGGGGTCACACATACCAGAACCAGGAACATCCCAGATGAAGTAATCATCGATCTTTGCGACATAGATAGGATGACCATCTTTGTCAAAAGAGTAGATGGGTATTTTTTCTTGGACATTTGGGACCAACTGAATCATAGCTGTAAAGGATAGCCTGGGAAGAGTCTGTTCTTGTTCTGGAGCCTGAGGCAGTTTGAAAGTCATTCGAACGGTTCTATCATTTCGTTTTTCAAACATAGCCTGTGAAGTTTGAATTGGTTGGGAGGTTTGGTGGAATTGCTCGTAATTCGTGAGCCATTCCAAAGGCATAAGCTTTAGGAGGTCAGGTTTGGAGATTTGCCTGGGAATTTGAATGATTGTGGGAATTGCGTCCGTGTCAGCTAGAATCATGACTGTGTCTGTGGAAGTATATGGAGTAGGGAGATAAGGGCATGATTTTGGAGACGGTAAACCAGCTGGTGGTGTAAAGTAGCCATCTTGGATGTGAAGAGTTTTGAGGACTATACCGATTATAGCATGTTGGTAGTCTTTGAATATGGTGTCTAGAAGTGCTAAACGAGCAGTAACAGGGAGACCTTTTCGGCCATGGAGAGTAAGGATGAGACGAATACCACCTAGATGTAGATGAGTATAACCTTCTCGTTTCCAAGAGGTTATGAGCTCTAGGGGAATCTCTAAGGTGACATATTGCTCAGCTAAGGTAGACTGAAGGGCATACTGATCAAGCTTAGATGACTGAATATACTCTTTAGGAGTAGGACGACGAGTAGAGATGAGAGTACTGATACCACGAACTAAAGACGTATTTCACTTATACAAGGAATAAGGACTAATTAACGGCATAACAGACTCACTAACCTGTACAGACTCAGGAATATAGGAATATTCTATTAGATTCTCTATTTTGGACGCAACTGACTTTGACCATGATGGAGGTAACGACAAAGTAGATGATAAAATAACAGGAGTAGTAGATGCAGTATTGTTTGAGGTTGAAGCCATGGTTGGAAGTTTCTCTCTCAACGTTTCTAAGACAAAATCTTTAAGAATTACCATATACCACCCTCAGGAAGGACGAAACAGTGGCTCTGATACCAATATTTGAATTAAAATTTTACCAAAATTACCCTTTAAAAAAATTTTGGTGTCAAAGTGAAAGTCAACAGTCAATGGTTAAGATAGTTCCTGTGAGTGGTTTGTTGAAACATGGAAAGAGATGAAGACAATAATGAGAAGGAGATTTGCTTCTCGTCACTTGGTTCCTGTAATATGGTAGAAAGAGAATTCTTGTTTGCAAAAAGAAAAATGGTTTCGTAAAAAATATTATGTCTGTAGATATAAATCACATTGTTTGTGGATTCAGATAATGATATCCCTTATGTGAGACACTATATACAATAAACACACACATATAGGATATTTTAAATCAAATTTAGTCCTACTGTGATCCCACGAGATTTTGTCAAATAAACATCGGCAAGGGCTTTGTATCCCAATAGTGGTTAATGGCATTTGGTTTATCAAGTACATGGTAGTTTGGAAGCTATTAGCCTATAATCTTATTGATAAAGCTGCATGAAATATCATCATAAGACCCGTTTTTAGAACGTAGCAATGCTTTCATTCCATGCCCTATTTTGCTTAGGAGTTTAAGGACATGAAATTTGTTGGATGATGCCACATTGGTGTAGATGATTTTGGAAGACCGAATGGCTAAATTCAACTCTGCCATCACTCAAAAAATTTTTATATCCCTTTCAAATTGGTTTTCATCCGGTCAATAAAAATTTAAGAAACATTCAAAAAAGTCAAATTTCCTTTTTAAAATGAAATAGCCACGAGACTCTTGAGTAATCATCCATAAATAAAACATAATAATAGTGACTTTGACTAAACTTAATAGGGGAAGGTCCCCACAAATTTTAATGGATCTTTTGTAAAAGGAAACATAGAAATATTTTTGGAACTTTTGTATGAGAGTTTACAATTTTTGCCTAGATGGCATGATACACAAACACTAAATGTTTTAATACAACCAAGTGAGTCAATTCAATTGTACATTTATAATCATCAACTAGTTGTTATATTGAAACTAAACTCTTCTTTATTATAGGGATAGCTAAAATGTTTTTCAACTTTAAACTTCTTTTAGCTGTATTTAAGGAGATCTCACCAATATGAGAAATTTGTAGGCGTTGGCCGTTTCCCACAAAAGTGTTGATTTTATCGAGTTTACCAGGATCATTTATCATATGAGAAGAGGCCCTTGACAAAAATTCTTATTGTTTGGATCATTGATGTTGAGAACAGTAAGGGCTTAAGGCACTTTTTATTCGTGGAATAATATTCATACCTATTATGGCAAATTGTAGTGGAGTGATTTGGCTTGCCACATATTTGGCACACAATTTTCTCTCTTGTTAACCTTTTTGCTAAAGCATTGTTTGGCTTTTGTTGATACAATAACTTTGTGGTTGTTTCTATGGATAGTTTCGTAGTTTGGCTTTTGATTGTTGTGATAATTTCCATTTCTCCTTCCCTCGATATTAGAAGAACCACTGCATATCCACCCCACTCTCCTGATTGATTTCGTCTGTAGTCGCACTCATAAAAAAAGGCTTGGTTTTTGGTTAGGCATCATTCCTTCCATTAAAGCGATTACATTTTGCTTATGATTCTGGAAAGCTAACAAAAATTGCTTCCAAGTTGGGAATGATGGCTCAGTGAGCATAGTCATTTTAAAGTTAGCATAATTTGGCCATAGATCACGAGAAAGTTGAAAAAATTTTATCTTATAGCAATATTGGCTTGTCCACGCCACTGTGCTTTTGAATTTCTTTAAGGAAGTCTTCAAGTTCTGAAAAGCCTTTCTTCAATGAATATAGGTTGTCTTTCATCACAAACTCTTGCCCACATGCTTTCCTCAATGGTAAGCGAGATCTCGCGAGCAGTTTGAACATCAATGGTCATGGTTAACATACATTTAGTCATCATACCTCACAACCAAGTGTGCACTTAGTTTGATTAATCAAAACCATATTAGCTTTGGGGACTAATATTTTTTGAACAAATGGAAGCTGGGAAGAAGATCAGTTGATTCTCGAGAGATAGCTAAAAAATACCTGAAGAGAAATCTTTTAGCATAGTCTTGGATCTGGTGAGGAGATGAAAAGGTAACATGAGTAGGAAAAGACCTTTTAGTGAGAGCATGGCTTGGGAGGTTGTTCAGTCGCAATGGAGGAAAATGAGGTTATGAGTATTGGCAAAGGATCAGGAGGTTTCTTTGCAGGACGAGAGAGGAGGTCAGGGATGAGGTTCTTATTTCCTTTAATGTGCTAAACTGCACTTGTTTGTCTGGTAGCTGCTTGTTCTTGAAGTGGAGGATCTTTGGAAAAGCACAGTTATCAAGTCTGACTGTAAAAGCATGGCCGATGAGGTGGAACTCGAACTTTTGGATTCCATATTTCACGGCTAAAACATCTTTGTACACTGTGTGATAGTGCTTTTCTAATGGCTTGAATTATCCACTAGCACAGTAACTTTCTTTTCCGTTGATGCTTTCAAGGAGGACGGCGCCCCAATAATCATCACTTGCGTCGATCTGAAGGATTCGGTGGCCGACAGATGGAATATGGAGAGGGACCGGCTTCTGGCAAAGCTGCTTTAATTAATGGACAGCTGTTGTCTGTTGAGGACCCCAAGGAGGGGCTGCTTTCTTTAACATGGCAGACAGGTGGCTGGTGTATTGAATCACCTTGGGGAAAAAATCTCGAAGATAATTGACAATTCCAAGGAACTGCTGTATCTGATGCTTGGTGAGATTTTTATCAAGGAAGTGGAGTAATTCCTTAGCAATGTGAGGACCTGGACGGTATTGACCATTTTCTATGATCATGCCTAAGAATTCAATGGAGGTTAGAAGAGATCATAATACCGTGGGTTTTGACAAGATTAAAGAATTGATCAAGAAGGACTTGGTGAGACTCAAGGTTGGGTGAGAACAGGAGGATGTCATCAATGTAGACAAGAGCCTGAGATAAAATGGGCTCAAAGATACGGGTCATAGCCCGTTGGAAGATGGATGGTGCAGAAGGCATAACGGTCCACTGATAGTGGGCGTTAGGAATACAGAATGCAGTTTTGGGCCTTTCAGATGGATCTATACCCAATTGCCAAAAACCCGACTTCAAGTCGAATTTAGAGAAAACAGTGGCATTACTTAAATGGACAAAAAGGGAACTGATTTTAGGAAGTGGAAACTTGTCGTCTTTTAGGAAACAGTTTAATGGTTGATAATCAATGACAAGTCGTTTCTTTCCCCTTTTTATTTCTGACCTTTTTTCCACATAAAAGGCAGATTGGGCTAGTTTGAGGTCTGATGGTGTCGTACCCGGATGGGTTGCTTTGGTAGGGTTAAAGTCTTCATTAAGCTTGAAAGGGAGCTTAACAAAGAAATCACGATTTTTCCACAGAGGAGATAGGTGACTGAATTGACTGACTTTCAGGGCAGAAAGGAAGAAGTTTGTCCCAGATAGACTTATAGGAAGGAGGAACATCAGTGAGAGCAAACATCTTAAGGATCCTAGTAATACCAGTGACTGTAATCTGGAGACGTTTGGCTAACTGAAGAATATCAAATCCTATAAGAAGATCTTTATCAGGAAGATCAGAACCTACGATTTTTACCCAGACAGTGCAGTTTGGAAAGAATTGAATTCTTATGGGTTTTTTGGAAATCAAATGAGACTGAAACAGTTCTCCATTTGCGGCTCTGTAGTGTTCTGTGTGTTTTTGCCAATAACAGGCAGGAAGGATGGATGGATTGATCATACTTTCTGAGAGCCTGTATCTATGAAACCAATGACTGGAATAGGAGTGGCGTATTTGGAAGGGAGGATTTGGAGTTTCACATAAGGAGTAGGAAGAGGTGATGAAGGAGGAGAATGACATACCTGATAGACAGGAACAGGAGGAATGTCTTCATCATCACTGCTATTGGTATGGTCAGCTTGGAGAGCAAAGACTGTATGCTCATCATAAGTTTCTTGTTCTGAAAAACAAGACTCAATGTCTTCATTGTCAGAGAGCATTTCAGAGTTGGACAAATGCTTGATAAGCCGAACTGCTTGGGCCGGCTTGTTTGGACAATTTTTTGCAAAGTGGCCTTATTGGTTCGGATCTCTTTCTTTATCTTTCTTATCGGGAAATCAATAATCATATCATACCACTCTAAAAAAGGTATGGCTCTGATACCAGGAGGGTGCGCGGAGTACGTGGCGTTGTTATATCAGAGCTATGATACACTAAGTATCCTTTGGACCAATAACACTTTTCTTAGAAGAGATCATAATACCGTGGGTTTTGACAAGATTAAAGAATTGATCAAAAAGGACTTGGTGAGACTCATGGTTGGGTGAGAACAGGAGGATGTCATCAATGTAGACAAGAGCCTGAGATAAAATGGGCTCAAAGATACGGGTCATAGCCCGTTGGAAGATGGATGGTGCAGTTTTAAGAGCAAATGGCATAACGGTCCACTAATAGTGGGCGTTAGGAATACAAAATGCAGTTTTGGGCCTTTCAGATGGATCTATACCCAATTGCCAAAAACCCAACTTTAAGTCGAATTTAGAGAAAACAGTGGCCTTACTTAAATGGACAAAAAGGGAATTGATTTTACCTAGGAGGAACATTTGTTCAGGATGAAAGGAAGGAAGAGCACTTCGAATACTGTCACGTTCAATATTCAGAAAATACCTAAACATGAAACGTTTGGCATAGTCTTAAGAGGAAATGTAAGAGTAGTAGCATATAATGCCGTGAGGCACCACATATACCATAACTCATCATCTATGAATTCTCTGGTTGGATGAAGGAAAAGACCTGTAAGAAATATACAGTCAGGATAGAAAGAATTGAAACTTTCAGGGTTATGATGTTGGACATTAAAAAGATATCGGAGGATAAACTTCTTTGCATAATCTTGGATTTGATGGACACTGGAGAAAGTGGTTTGTGGAGGAAAAGCTCTGATAGTTAAAGCATGGTTCATATATGGATGAGTAGATTGGGAAAATGGAGGAACTAAAGGAGTCACCATTGCTATGACTGGAAATGAGAGATTAGAGGAGATATGGACAATTTCTTTGGAGGCCGGTGGTCTGGTGAGGAGATCAGGGATGAGGTTCTTATCCCCTTTTATATGCTGGACTGTGAAGTCATATCAGGAGAACCAAGTCTTTAGACTGAGGAGTCTTTTGTCTGGGAGTGTTTTTTGTTTGAAGTCAAGGATTTTTGGAAAAGCTAAATTATCAAGTCGGACAAGAAAGTTGTGGCTGATGAGGTGGAATTCAAATTTCTTTATGCCATACTTTACTGCAAGGATCTCTTTATAGATCACATGATAATTCTGTTCTGCGGTGGAGAATTTGCCACTTGCATGTGCACAGAAGTGTTCTTTGCCGTTTACTTCCTCAAGAAGGATGGCACTCCAATAAAGATCACTGGCGTCGGTTTGAAGGATTCGGTTTCCATTGGATGGGATTTTGAGTGGAGGAGGATTTTGAGCAATCTTTTTGAGTGTGGCGACGGCTGTATCTTGGGCAGGACCCCAAGGAGGAGGATTCTTTTTTAACATAAGGGACAACTGGCTAACATGAATAGTAACTTTAGGAATAAAGTCACGAAGGTAATTGATGATCCCTAAAAACTGTTGGACTTGTTTTTTGGTGAAATTGGACTCAGGAAAATGTAACAGTTCTTGGGCTATGTGTGGACCGGGACGGTAAGTACCATCTTGTATGACCATGCCTAGGAAGTTGATGGAAGATTGGGCCAAAATACTCTTTTTGTCAGAGAGCATAATGCCATAGGTTTGAAGGATTTCATGGAATTGAGCTAAGAGAAGTTCATGGGTTTTGTGGTCTTTTGAGAAGAGAATAATATCATCTATGTAAACCAATGAGCTGTAGAGAATGGGCTCAAAGATTTTTATCATAGCTTTTTGGAACAATGACGGGGCTACCTTAAGCCCAAATGGCATGACACGCCATTGGTAATGGGCATTAGGTATACAAAAGGCAGTTTTGGGCCGGTCATTAGGGTGAACACCAAGTTGCCAAAAACCGGCTTTGAGATCAAATTTAGAAAATACCTTTGCATCTTGGAGATGGACAAATAAGGACTGAATTTTGGGCAAAGGAAATTTTTCATCTCTAAGGAAACAGTTCAAGGGTTGGCAGTCAATGACCAGTCTCTTTTTTCCGTGAACTTTTTCAGACCGTTTTTCCACATAAAAGGCTTGGCAAGCCCATTGAGAGTCTGTGGGCTCAATAAGGCACATTCTTGTTGGGCCAAGAGGAGGTCTGAAGGTGACATGCCAGGATGAGTGGCTTTGGTAGGATTAAGATCCTCATTAAGCTTAAAGGGAAGCTTAATAAAGAAATCTGGATTTTTCCAGAGGGGAAAAGGATGGTTGAACTGTGTATGAGAATCAGCACAAAATGTCAGAAGCTTTTGGGAAATGGGCTGATATGATGGTATTGTATCGGATAAAGAATACAAACGGAGAACGTCTGTATAAGCTTTGTATTGCTTTTTGTACAAAATACCATCTGCAGTGATGTGGATCTTAGGGGCTTTGGAAAGGAGGTCAAAGCCAATGAGCAAGTCTTTGTTGGATAAGTCTGATCCAATGAGTTTGGACCAAATGATGCAATTAGAGAAGAGTTGAATCCCAACAGGGTGTTTGGTGATCAAGTGAGTTTGGAAAAGTTGGCCATCTGCGGCTCTAAAGTATTCATGATGAGTAGTCCAGAGGTGAGCATGAAGAATGGAAGTATGGAGCATACTTCTTTGAGAGCCTGTGTCAATGAATCCAATGGCAGGAACAGGTTTTTCATACTTGCTGGGGACAATGTGGATTTTGATTGAAGGAACATGGGATTGTGCTAGCAGAACATGAGGAGCTGTTGTACCTGGTTGGATAGCATGGACAATATCAAAATCGTCAACCACACTATCTTCACTATCTGAGGAAGCCAAGGCAAAGGCTGTATCTTGGTCTGCATATTCTTGTTTAGAATAGAGAGACTCAATGTCATCTGTTGGAGAAAGAGATGACTGGAGATGTCGGATGAGCCGGGCAGACTTGGCAGGTTTATTAGGACAATCATTTGCAAAGTGGCCTTTCTTTTTGCAAAGAAAACAACGGCTGTGTTTTGCTGATCTGGACTTTGAGGGATCTTTTCGCCTGAAATAGCGATAGGATTTCTTTCACCGAGGTTTAGATGGATTGGCTGAACGTTTGGTTTTGTATTTTGTGAAGTGTTTGGATTTTTTCGGGGAACAGTGACACTTTTTCTCATCTTTGCATTTGATTTGTAGATGAGGTTTCTTGCATGCACTCTTGAGTGGCTGGTTGTTCTTCATGAGATCTTTGAAGAATTCTTTTCTCTCACAGATGCGCTCTAGACAGAAAAGTGCAAGCTGATAAATCTTTCCTAGAGAAAGATTGTCAATGCTTAGGTGAAGCGTTTGTAACTGGCCTTGGAGGTCTGCTTGAATCTCTTTGGGGAGAGAGGCAATGAAGACATGCTTTAAAGTGGAATCATTGAAGCCACCAAGTTTGTAGAACAAAGTGGACATTCGTTTGAAGTGATAATCTAGATCTTTCTGTTGCAGGGAACAACACTTCATTTGCATGTATTCCTTTCTGGCAATATCTAATGCTGCAGTGGATTCACCAATAAAGGTTTCATAAATGGTGCCAAGAACAGAAGCAGCATTTCTATCCCACAAAAACCGGGTTGCGAATTCTCTGAGGACAGTTGGAAGATCAGTATTTGGTCTGGTCAGCTGGAGATCAATCCAGGCAGAAAATTCTTGAATTCTAGCAGGCCATTTGATGTGAGGAACATCATCAAAAGTGAACCAGGGACCATTTGCTGGTTTGGTTGAAGCAGGTTGTTGTGGCACATGAGGGATATCATGGGGAAGATCCTCAAAGTTGAGAGGATCCTCAGTGGTTCGGGAAACATCAGCATAATCTTTTTCAGAATCAGAAGAGGATTCCGTTGGTAGGGTGGATGCATTAAGGCTTGAGGAATCAGAGGACTGGGCAGATAACTTTTCTTCAGAATCTTCATTAGGAGGAAGATTTGAAGAAAGCATATGCTGGGACAGCATATGAGTTGTATAAGGATCGGCAGGTTGTTTATCTTTCTGGGTGAAATGGGACGTGTCTGGAGGAGGAGTTGGCTCAGATATAGTAAGAGGAGGCATAGACACTGTCTTTGGAGATTGGGTGTAAAATGGAGAGTGAGGAAAGGTCGATTGTTGTGGAGGTGCAGTATACGATGAAGAGGCGAGGGTTGGTTGTGGAACCGGAGTTGGTTTCGGTTTTGGCACATATGTTGGAGCTTGAGGTTTTGTTGGTTTTCGGAAGAGGGTAGAAGTCATTCCAAATACTTTGGAATAATCTGCAGGTTGTTTGGCTTGTGAGGGATTATAGAAAGGTTGATATTGGCTGAAAACTGGAGTAAAAGAAGGGAGTTGATTGGTTGGTGGAAACAGTGGGGGTTGTTTGTCTCAGCTTTTAGCCTTCTGATTTCAGCTTCTTTCTGGGTAAACTCAGGACCCCAATAACTGTGTTGGATCATTTTTCTGAGCTCAGTATCAAGCTGTTGAATACGATTCTTTAGGCCAAGGTGGATCTGTTCAAGCCTGGAAGCTAGGTTGTCAATTTGAGATGAAGTGGCCTGGACCTGTTCAGTGACAGTTCCGATCTTTGAATCGATTTTCTAGAGCATAGTGTTCTGAGCTAAGGCATTCTGTGTCTGCCAATTTAAGACTGTTTCAAAGGGTCTTGGTTCTTCAGGTTGGCCATTTGAAGCTATGACTGAAGGGACATAAGGTCGGGAAACTGTGGATGTCTGTTGATCCACGGACTTTTCAAGAGCAGGAAATTGTGATGTATACGCCGGAGAAACCGGGGTAAACATATAGCAAGCCAAGGGTTGTGGCGGTGTTGGCAAAAGCGGAGGTAAGTCAGATCTACAAGGAGGAGCATAGGATAGCTCAGATCTAATTATCTTTAAGGCCTTTTTGTAGATAGGCAGAGGAGGAGCAGGTTTTGGAGGTTCTGGAGGAGGAGGAGAAGGAGATCTGCAAGGTGACCAAGGATGGATGATTTTCTTTCTTCTTTGCCTACGGCGAGATTCATTATCTTCATCATCTTCGAGATAATAATCATCAAGGCAAGTACACCCTGGGTCACACATACAAGAACTAGGAACATCCCAGATGAAGTGACCATCGATCTTTGCGACATAGATAGGATGACCATCTTTGTCAAAAGAGTAGATGGGTATTTTTTCTTGGACATTTGGGACTGACTGGATCATAGCTGTAAAGGATAGCCTGGGAAGAGTCTGTTCTTGTTCTGAAGCCTGGGGCTGTTTGAAAGTCATTCGAACGGTTCCATCATTCCATTTTTCGAACATAGCCTGTGAAGTTTGGATTGGTTGGGAGTTTTGGTGGAATTGCTCGTAATTCGTGAGCCATTCCAAAGGCATAAGCTTTAGGAGGTCAGGTTTGGAGATTTGCCTGGGAATTTGGATGATTGTGGGAATTGTGTCTGTATCAGCCAGAATAATGACTGTATCTATGGAAGTGTAAGGAGTAGGTAGATCAAGGGCATGATTTTGGAGACGGTAGACCAGCTGATGGTGCAAAGTTGCCATCTTGGAAGTGACAACTTGTTCAGCTCCTTGGAGTTGGATTTGAACCTTTAAAGCTGTGGGCAAGTTTGGATCTTGCAAGGAAAGGTTGAAATTTGGGTTGAAGGTGATCAAAGCACTACCGGCATGGAGTGTTGTGAGGACTGTACCGATAACGGCATGTTGGTAGTCTTTGAATCTGGTGTCTAGAAGTGCTAGACGAGCAGTAACCGGAAGACCTTTTCGGCCATGGAGAGTAAGGATGAGGCGAATACCACCTAGATGTAGATGAGTATAACCTTCTCGTTTCCAAGAGGTTATGAGCTCTGGAGGAATTTCTAAGGTAACATATTGCTCAGATAAGGTAGACTGAAGGGCACACTGATCAAGTTTAGACAACTGAATATATTCTTTGGGGGCAGGACGACGAGTAGAGATAAGAGTACGGATACTACGAACGAAAGACGTATTTCGCCTATACAAGGAATAGGGACTAATTAACGGCATAGCAGACTCACTAACTTGTACAGACTCGGGAATATAAGAATATTCTACTAGATTTTCTATTTTAGACGCAACTGACTTTGAACATGATGGAGGTAGCGACAAAGTAGACAATAAAGTAACAGGAGTAGTAGATGCAGTATTGTTGGAGGTTGAAGCCATGTTTGGAAGTTTCTCTCTCAACGGTTCTAAGACAAGCTCTTTAAGAATTACCATATACCACCCACAGTAAATGTTATATCGTTATCGATCAATAATATAACAGTAGGTTAATATAAATATCGTGGATTTAGTGATCTTCATTCTTCACACTGTTGGACACCATGATTAAGTTTATTTAGGTGGGGGTGGTGGATCGTAAATAATATCACATTGGCAAATGTGTTGGTTGCCAGTTGCTCTTTGTTGCTCCATATTTGTCGAAGAAGGCTTTAAGGCATACGAATTCTGCTTCCTTGGGATCCTTGGGACAAATGCCAGGAATTGTCATGTGTTTAGTACATAATTTTAGTTGAATAAACATAAAAATCGTTAAAATGTGAAAATGTGAGTATTCTAGTATAAAAAACAATTTTTAAAATAAATTTTTGGATATTATATTTACCTTGAGAAAGATTCATAAGGCATAGAAAAAGAGTGAAGGAAAGAATGAGAACAATGGACTTCTTCATCGTTTAACTACGTACTCTTTTTCACTTCACACTTGTTGAAATAATGCTTAATATATATATTCCATCCATTACGTCTTACATATAATGGAAAAATGCTTAATTCTATAACTTCCCTAATCGAAAGACATGTTTTTGGAAAAGACGAAAATCAACTCGGATACAAGTATCACTATAAATAGTTAATAATAAAAGGTAATTTAGAAGTTAGAACCATCATTGTCTTCTGAAAAAAATTTTATTCTTTTTTCTTTGTAAAAAAAGGAGATCGATCTTAAAATCATATTTGTTTTATTAGACTATTTTGCCAATTACATGCCTTTAAGTATCCAACTATTCCCATTCAAACTAATAATAATAATAATAAAATTCACTAACTGTATTCTTATTACCTCACAGTAAGGTGGTCTATGATTGATTTTCCAAGAATTATTCTTCCTTATTTTTTTTATCACAAGAATAGCTTCAAGCTCGTGATCTGAACTTGTGTTGTCATTCAAATCCTTCTATAAATGTGCAAGTTTGGTCTCCATCAAACTCACCTATCAAAACTACCTAGTATAGTGCCCTCAGATTCTTCCCATAATGTACGACCTTGGTCTTGATCATCATTTCATAGATACTAAAGGTCCACCCAAAACCTTGAATAAGGATGGAAAGGAAACTACCAACCCAGAATTCGTCGTTTGGGTGAAAAAAAAAATTGATTGATTATTCATCACTTGTTTCTAAGACATAATGACTAAATGTGTTAAGTATGATCATCGACATTCAAGCAGCTCACGAGATCTGGCTTATCATCGAGGAAAGCGTGTTAACTAAAGAACAAAGAGTCTGTGCTGAATATGACAGGCTATATTCATTGAAGAATGGCTCATTGGAACTTGAAGACTTCTCCAAAAAAATGAAAAAGGGCACTGTCATCTACAAGCCAATATAGGTCGAAGACAAAATTTTTTAACTTCCTCGTTCACTAGGCCCACATTATGCTGACTTCAAAACGACTGTGCTCAAGCTATACCCAACTTGGAAGCAATTTATGTTAGCTCTTCAAAATAATGAGCAAACTATAATTGCTTTAAGAGAAGACATGGTGCCTAACCAAAACCAAGCCCTTTTTTTATGAGCGTGGTCAAAGACAAAATCAGCCAGGAGGGCGGGGTGGATATGTCAGAGGTTCTTCGAAATTAGCACTACAATCAAAAGCCAAACTATCTATAAAATCAGTCACAAAATCATTACCCACAAAACTATCCTTAAAATCCAAACAATACTGAAGCGAAAAAAGGCAATCAAGATGAGAAAAGTGTGTGCCAAATACAAGGCAAGCCAAACCACTCTACTGCAATTTGCCATTAGGCTTTTGGTCCATGGAAAGCTCGTAAGGGATTTTGGCAGTTGCTTTAGTTGGAACCCTATTAATGATATATGCTGTAGTCTTAAGCGCATCTCCCTCATAGTGATTCTAGTAAAGTGAAATGACCAATCATACTCCTTACAATGTCCTTAAGTGTCTTGTTTGATCTTTCATTAATACCATTTGTAGTGGGGGAACCTGGAATAGGACGATAATGCATTCTTCTATGAACCTAGCAAATGGTCCTAGACGTTGTTCACATGAACTGTTATATCTACAAAAGTACTCACCACAAAGGTCAGATCTAATGCTTTTAATTCTTTTGTTGAGTTGGTTCTCAACTTTAGCATTAAAATTTTTGAACATATTTAAAGACTGTGAAATTTTATAGAGGAAGTACATGTAGCCATATCAAGAATAATCGTCTATGAAAGTCTTAAAATATGGTCAAGAATAATCATTGACCATTCGAAGCAGCAGTAGGGCAACCTACTAATATCATACTTAAAAGTGTTGTTAGCTTTCAATCTCCTTTTATTAGTTTGTTTCCCCTTTATACAGTCAACACAAACATCAAAATCTGTAAAATTTAAGGGGCTGAGAATTTAGCCTAACACAAGTCTCTCTATTCTCCCTCTGGAGATATGCCTAATCTTTTGCACCATGACGCAGCTGAATTGTCTTTAGTTAATTTTCTTTTTATGCGTTGAACACTAAATTACAAGGATTCATTGAATAAAGCAATTGTATCAATCAAATGAAGACTATCATGACTTGATAAAAAACCAAAACCAACAAATTTTGAATCTTGAAATAAGCTAAATTTTTTATTCAAAATGAGCAACAAAAACCAAATTGTCTAAAGCAGGAATAGAAATCAAGTTCTGTCTAAAAGACGACATTATAAATACTTTATCAAGATCCAAATAAAATCTAGTTTAATAATAATCTAAATCTGCTATCTTGTCATCGCCAACTCAGCAACCCTGTAAAGACACACTGAAGTGAGTTATTACACCTGAATTTATCCACTACGTGTCTAGGTACCAAAGTTAAATTAACCTCAGAATAAACTAAATTAACACACATTTCTTAGCACTCCATACGTGATGGTTGGTGGAATGCTTCTTCTTTGCTCTTCAGCTCCACAAAAAACAACCAATACTTTCTCAATGACTTGATTTCTTTTGTTGTTTCCTTTGAGATGCTGTATTTGTAGCATTCTTATCCTTCTTCCTTTTCTTTCCCTTATCCTTAACATAGTGAGCACTATCTTCTTCTGGCTTTTCTTTTTCTTAACATAGTGCAAATGAGCTCATTCTTTACTACAGTTGCAGCTCATCAAAACCAAATGCACTAGTAAGTCCTTAAAGAGTTCGAGTTTAAGTGCTCTTAGCTTAGAAGCAAGATGACACATCTCCATGATATAATCCCTGATATTGCCTTTACCTGTATACTTTATTAAAATTAGACTTATCAAGAGCGTATCTATTTTAGCTTTTTCGTTCTTGGCAATCCTTGTTTTAATGTATGTAAGGTATTCCTTAGCCGTAGTGATCTTTTTAGACATTAAGCCATTGAATGCTTCTCAAATGGTTTTTTTCATGATCATTAAACACATGCGATTTGATTTTTCCAACCTTTCCATGTCCCTCAATCATCCTTTAAAGCAAGGTTGAGTTCCATGACTACGAGAACTATTTAGAGGTTCCCTTGATTTAATGTTAGAGTTATTCAGTATCAATAATATTAGTAGGAGTTATAACTAAAACAGAGAGCAACAAACGAACCAAGCTCATATGAGTCTCAAAATAAAAATAAATTCAAACAAAGATAAACCCATCTCAATATACTGGACACTACATTAATATTTCATCTTTAGACAAAAATTAACTTGTAAGTGATATCTTAGTGTAGTAATCAAACACTATTAATAAAAACATTTCAAACAATTAATCTTCTTTTGGCTAACTTACTATTCTCATGTAAAACAAAATAATCATCATGATTTATTACCAGGTGATAAGTATCCCACATCGCTTGGGTGCGTTGGGTGTCTGCACTACTTAATGTGCAAGTGTATCTTACCTCACTAGAGCTCTTTTGAGGCAGAGCAATGGCCTGCAGCCCTCTTGTTGGTATTCCTTAAAACGGGTGTCTAGTAAAGCTATTCTAGCTGTAACAGGGAGGTCTTTCCGACCATGAAGAGTAAGGATTAGGCGTACACCTCCAAGATGGAGATGGGTGTAGCCTTTTCCACTGGGTGATCAGAACTGGTGGAATTTCAAAGGTAACGTACTGATCAGAGCGGGTGGCTTGAAGAGCACACTGGTCAAGTTTAGATGACTAGACATATTCTTTGGGAACAGGTCGTCTGGTGGAAATAAGAGTACGGATACTTCGGGTAAGAGAGGAATTTCTTTTGTACAGTTGGAATATTCTATTAAGTTTTCCATTTTCGAAGCTGAGTAAGGTAGAAGATACAGTAACAGGAGAGAGATCACTTGAATTAGAACTGGATGCCATGATAGAGAAGCTCTTTCTTTATCTTGCTTATCGGAAAACCAATAATCATAGGATGGCTCTGATACCAGGACGCGAATCCCACATCGGCGTGGTATGGAGTGGTCTCTGGGCTTATAAGGATTGGTGGTCCTTGACCTCACAAGGCGTCTATTGGGGCTCATGCAGGGGGTTAGGCCCTGGGCTGTAAGCCCAGTCCGAGATGGTATCAGAGCCATGTCCTGTTCATGCCAGGGATACCAGGACGTGAATCCCACATCGGCGTGGTATGGAGTGGTCTCTGGGCTAGGCGTCTTTTGGGGCTCATGCAGGGGGTTAGGCCCTAGGCCGTAAGCCCAGTCCGAGATGCTGTTATTGGTACTATCCTTACAACTCTTCATGCTGGCAGTGTTCTTCTCACCTTCTACCCAAACTTTAACCTTTCTCTCCAAGATCCAAATCTCTCCACAACCTTTAAAGTCCAAATCCAGCTCCAAGGAGCAGAACAAACAGTAACCTAAAAAATAGCCACACTCCATCACCAACTTGTGTATCGGTTACAAAACCATGCACTTGACCTACCTACACTACACACCACCACAGATACCCTCTGAGCTTCTGCTCATGCCTCTTGAATGGCTTTCCAATTATGAGAAGTTCCACCAGAACTCTCAGCCACTTCAAACCACTGAAACTTCCTTCTAGAAAAGGCCAGACGGTACAGTAAAAATGACCTTTCAGTCTCCTACTGAACCGCTCAGCAGAACTCCTTCATTCTCCTATACTGCTATGATTACGGCAGTTCAACACCCTCAAGAAGACATCCCCATCCATCATTTCTCTTCAGATGGCTATCCAGTCTATGTCGATAAGATAGACGGCCATTTTATATGGGATGTTCCAGGCTCAGGCATGTGTGATCCAGGCTGCACCTGCCTATATGATAATGATTCTTCTGATGATGAAGAAGATGAGCCAAGAAGGCGCAGAAGGCGCAAAAAGAAAGTCATCCATCCTCATACTGCTTGTAGATCTCCTTCACCACTTCCACCGGAGCCTCCAAAACCAGCTTCTCTTTTACCTATCTACAACAAAGCCCTAAAGATCATCCGATCTGATCCATCCTACAAAAAACCCTACAGAACTGAGCTTCCTCCTATTCTGCCAACACCACCAGTAGCCAATTGTTACATGTTCTCAACCTTTTCCAGTACTTACAATGAAACTTTCCCTACTCTGGGGAAAAGTACAGATTCCCGTACCAGAGATGTTTCTCAGCCTTTTGTTTCTTCTCCTGTCACCTCTGCTGGACAGTATGAAGAACCCAAACCGTTTGAAATAGTTTTAAACTGGCAAACCCAGAATGTTACGGCTCAAAACAAGGTCCTTAAAAGCCTTGATTCAAAAATGGATCACGTCTCCAATCAGATGTATCATACATCCAAGAGAATTGATTCCATTGAAGCCCAGATGAAACGCATCTACCATGATCTTAAAGCACGAATCTCCCAGCTTGATTCTGATTTGCATGCAATGATTCGCAATCGGTATTGGGGTCTAGAATTTGACAAAAAAAAAAGCTGAAATCAGGCAGCTGAAAGCTGAACTTGCCAGAATCGATGCTGACAAACAACAACAACAACCGTTGTTTGCAAAGTCTCCTCCATTGCCTATGCCTACAGCATCCTTCAGCTCATATCAGCCATTTTACACACCACCTCCTCCTCAGCCATTTGACTATGATCGTTTCTTTTGCTTTTCTCATCATACTACAGCCTATAAACAGGCTGAAGAAGCCCAAAGAGCAGAAGCCCGAAGAGTAGAAGAAAAAAGATATGCTGCTTCATCCAGACAAAGGAGAACATCTCCTCCTGTTTCCACTCAACCAACACCAAGCCAACGGTCTAGTCCTCCAAAACCAGGTCCACCAGTTACTATAGCTGAACCAGTACAAAGTCCTCCTCCTTCTTCTCAGTACACCCCAAGCACACAGACAAAAGACTAAGCACCCTTAATACCAGCACATTGTTTCTCCTGAATCAGAGTCAGAATCCAATCCAGAATCAGCATCTTCAGATTCTCAATCTACTGGAGCTATTTCATCTTCAGATTCTGAAGCCAATTATGTTGAAGTTTCCAGGTTGCCTATTCACTACTCCAGAAGAAACAAAAACCAACCAACCTAGTCAAACTACATAGCCTACGCAATCTGATTCCACTCCAAAGCCTGCAAATGGCCCAAGGTTTACAGTTGATGATATTCCCAAAAAACATTGGTACAATCGTTTCCAGGAATTTTGTGCTTGGATTGATGTTCAAATGTTGCGGTCCGGAGCAACCAGTCATAATACTCTCAAGGAATTTACATCAAGATTCACAGGTTCTCTCAGAGATTGGTTTGACAGTCTTGGAACCTATCGGCAACTCCAATATTGTCAACTTCCCATTGCTCATGCAATAATCTCTATGAACAATTCCTTGGAGAACCAGGTACAACAACAGAGCTTGCTAGAAGAGAATGCCATCAAATGAAATGTTGCTCTTTGTTATCAAAAGACTTAGAGTTTCATTACAAAAGGATGTCCCAGCTCTACTACAAACTTGGCGGATATAATGACCCGTCTTTACGGCATGTATTCGTAGCCTTATTGCCTAAAGAGCTACAGCTAGAATTGCAACGACAATTTAATCTGCACAGACTTGATGTCGGACAACTTCCTCTTGGTAAGATTTACCAATTTATAGTTGCCTGTCTTGAAAAACTATGTGAACAGAAAGAGTTTTTCTCTGACCTTATTAACACAGAGAACCGTTTAAGTCAGCCTGCAAAAAACCTTATTTGGCCATCAAGTGCCCTTCAGACAAAACATGTGAGTGTAAGCCCAAAAGGAAAGCCCATTTCTCCAAACATTTCCACAAATCCAAACACCGGTCTTCTAAAAAATCCAAAGGCCTATACCGTTATTTCCGAAAGAAAGACCCAAGCCAGTATAGAAAGCCCAAAGGTAGCATATGCTTCGTTTGCAAGAAAAAAGGCCATTTTACAAAAAATTGCCCAAATAAGCCGGCCCAAGCTGTTCGCCTTATCCAGCATCTCTCTCATACAGACATGCTCTCAGATCATGAGGATATTGAGTCTTGTTTCTCAAAACAAGAAGCTTATGATAGCTGATCCTTCCAGCAGTGATGATGACGACAGTCCTCCAGTTCCTATCTACCAGGTAAATCACACACCATCACCTCTTCCCACTCCGTCCATAAAACTTCATGTCCTTCCTTCCAAATATGCCACACCAATTCCAGTCATAGGTTTCACAGCCCATTGTTGGGAAAAACACATAGAACACTACCGTGCTGCAAATGGTGAATTGTTTCAATCCCATTTCATCTCAAAAAAACCTGTAGGTATCCAATTCTTCCCAAATTATAGCGTATGGGTTAAGATCGTAGGTTCTAATCTTCCTGACAAAGATCTACTCATTGGGTTTGATATTCTTCAACTTGCTACTAGTATTTGCCCTTACAGATGCTCCACCATCCTATCAACCCTTTTGTGATAAACTTCTCCCATTTTGTCCAGATAGTCACAGTCAGTTTACTCACTCATCTCCTCTGTGGAAAAACCCTGAATTCTTTGTTAAGTTACCTTTCACCTTCAAACCTCAAATTAGCCCAAACTAAATGTTCTAAAGTCTTAGCCCAAGGTCTCATAGAACCAGCCCATTCTGATTGGGCTTGTCAGGCCTTCTATGTAGAAAAAAGATCAGAAATTAAAAGGGGAAAGAAACGTCTTGTTATTGATTATCAGCCCTTAAACTTTTTCTTGAAAGACGACAAATTCCGTTTACCAAAGATAAATTCCCTTTTTGTCCAATAATGCCACTATATTTTCAAAGTTTGACCTCAAATCAAGTTTCTGGCAATTGGGTATTGAGCCCACAGAGCGGCCCAAAACCGCATTCTGTATTCCAAATGCCCACTATCAGTGGACAGTCCTTCCTTTTAGTCTCAAAACTGCACCATCAATCTTCCAACGGGCCATGACCCGTATCTTTGAACCCATCCTGTCTCAAGCCTTAATCTACATCGATGATATCCTTCTTTTCTCCACAGACCATACATCACACCAAGCCCTGCTTGATCAATTCTTCAATCTTGTCAAATCTTATGGCATCATGATCTCTTCTAAAAAGAGCGTTATTGGCCAGTCTTCTATTGAGTTCTTAGGAATGATAATAGAAAATGAAAAATATCGCCCAGGTCCTCATATTGCCCAAGAATTACTCCATTTCCCAGATGAAAATCTCACCAAACACCAGATTCAACAATTCCTCGGGATTGTCAATTATCTCAGAGATTTCTTTCCTAAAGTGGTCCAGCACACCAGCCATTTGTCGGCCATGCTCAAGAAAACAACCCCTCCATGGTATCAGAGCCACTGTTTCGTCTTTCCTGAGGGTGGTATATGGTAATTCTTAGAGAGTTTGTCTTAGAAATGTTGAGAGAGAAACTTCCAAACATGGCTTCAACCTCAAACAATACTGCATCTACTACTCCTGTTACTTTATCGTCTACTTTTCCGCTACCTCCATCATGTTCAAAGTCAGTTGCGTCTAAAATAGAGAATCTAGTAGAATATTCTTATATTCCCGAGTCTGCACAGAGTCTGCACAGGTTAGTGAATCCACTATGCCATTAATTAGTCCCTATTCGTTGTATAGGCGAAATATGTCTTTAGTTCGTGGTATTCGTACTCTTATCTCTACTCATGGTCCTACTCCCAAAGAAGATATTCAGTCGTCTAAGCTTGATCAGTGTGCCCTTCAGTCTACCTTAGCTGAGCAATATGTCACCTTAGAAATTCCTCCTGAGCTCATAATCTCTTGGAAACGAGAAGGTTATACTCATCTACATCTAGGTGGTATTTATCTCATCCTCACTTCTAGACACCAGATTCAAAGACTACCAACATGCCGTTATCGGTACAGTCCTCACAACACTCCATGCCGGTAGTGCTTTGATCACTTTCTACCCAAATTTTAACCTATCCTTGCAAGATCCAAACTTGCCCACAGCTTTAAAGGTTCAGATGCAACTCCAAGGAGCTGAACAAGTTGTCACTCCCAAGATGGCAACTTTGCACCATCAGCTAGTCTACCATCTCCAAAATCATGCCCTTGATCTACCTACTCCTTGCACTTTCCACAGATACAATCATGATTCTGGCTGATACAGACACTATTCCCATAATCATCCAAATTCCCAAGCAAATCTCCAAACCTGACCTCCTAAAGCTTATGCCTTTGGAATGGCTCACAAATTACGAGCAATTCCACCAAAACTCCCAACCAATTCAAACTTCAAAGGCTATGTTTGAAAAACGGAATGATGGAACCGTTCGAATGACTTTCAAACAGCCTTAGGCTCTAGAACAAGAACAGACCCTTCCTAGGCTATCCTTTACGGCTATGATCTAGTCAGTCCCAAATGTCCAAGAAAAAATACCCATATACTCTTTTGTCAAAGATGGTCATCCTATCTATGTCGTAAAGATCAATGGTCACTTCATCTGGGATGTTCCTGGTTCTGGTATGTGTGACCACGGATGTACTTGCCTTGATGATTATTATCTTGAAGAGGATGAAGATAATGAACCTCGCCGTAGGCGAAGAAGAAAGAAAATCATCCATCCTCGGTCTCCTTGCAGATCTCCTTCTCCTCCTCCTCCAAAACCTCAAAAACCTGCTCCTCCTTTGCCTATCTACAAAAAAGCCTTGAAGATAATCAGATCTGAGCAATCCTATGCTTCAACACCGCCACAGCCCTTGGCTTGCTATATGTTTACCCTAGTTTCTCTGGCGTATACATCACAATTTCCTGCTCTTGAAAAGTTCGTGAATCAACAGACATCTACAGTTTCTCGACCTTATGTCCCTTCAGGCATAGCTTCAAATGGCCAGCCTGAAGAACCAAGACCCTTTGAAACAGTCTAGAAAATCGATTCAAAAATCGGAACTGTTACTGAACAGATCCAGGCCACTTCATCTCAAGTTGACAACCTGGCTTCCAGGCTTGAACAGATCCACCTTGGCCTAAAGAATCGTATTCAACAGCTCGATACTGAGCTCAGACAAATGATCCAGCACAGCTATTGGTGTCCTGAGTTTACCCAGAAAGAAGCTGAAATCAGAAGGTTAAAAGCTGAGCTTTTTAGAATTGAAGCTGATAAGCAACCTCTAATGTTTCCACCAACAAATCAACTACCTTCTTTTACTCATGTGTTTAGTCAATATCAACCTTTCTATAATCCCTCACAAACCAAACAACCAACAGATTATTCCAAAGTCTTTGGAATGACTTCTACCCTCTTCCGAAAACCAACAAAACCTCAAGTTCCAACATATGTGCCAAAACCAAAACCAACTCCAGTACAACAACCAACTCAAGCCTCTTCATCCTATACTGCACCTCCACAGCAATCCCACTCTCCTCACTCTCCAGCTTACACCCAACTTCCAAACACAGTGTCTATGCCTCCTCTTACTATATCTGAGCCAACTCCTTCACCAGACACGTCTCATTTCACCCAGAAAGATAAATAACCTGCAGATCCTTACACCACTCATATGCTATCCCAGCATATGCTTTCTTCAAATCTTCCTCTTAATGAAGATTCTGAAGATGAGCCATCTACCCAGTCCTCTGAGTCCTCAAGCCTTAATGCATCTACTCTACTGACAGAATCCTTTTCTGATTCTGAAAAAGATTATGCTGATGTTTCCCGTTTTCTCATGGTAGATACAAACCCAGATGCTCCTATGTCACCTCCTGAAGAAACCACTGAGGATCCTATCAACTTTGAGGATCTTCCCCATGATATCCCTCATGTACCACAACAACCTGCTTCAACCAAACCATCAAATGGTCCCTGGTTCACTTTTGATGATGTCCCTCGAATCAAATGGCCTACTAGACTTCAAGAATTTTCTGCCTGGATTGATCTCCAGCTGACCAGACCCGATACCGATCTTCCAACTGTCCTCAGAGAATTCGCAACCCGGTTTTTGGGTTCCCTCTGAGATTGGTGGGATAGTCTTGGAGAATACAGACAGTTACAGGTCATACAATTTCCAAATGCTGCTTCTGTTCTTGGCACAATTTATGAAACCTTCATTGGTGAATCCACTGCAGCATTAGATATTGCCAGAAAGGAATACATGCAAATGAAGTGTTGTTCCCTGCAAGAGAAAGATCTAGATTATCACTTTAAAAGAATGTCCACTTTGTTCTACAAACTTGGTGGCTTCAACGATTCCACTTTAAAGCATGTCTTCATCGCCTCTCTCCCCAAAGAGATTCAAGCAGACCTCCAAGGCTAGTTACAAATGCTTCACTTAAGCATTGACAATCTTTCTCTGGGAAAGATTTATCAGCTTGCACTTTTCCGCTTAGAGTGAATCTGTGAGAGAAAAGAATTCTTCAAAGATCTCATGAAGAACAATCAGCCACTCAAGAGTGCATGCAAGAAACCTCATCTACAAATCAAATACAAAGATAAGAAAAAGTGTCACTGTTCCCCGAAAAAATCCAAACACTTCACAAAATACAAAACCAAACATTCACCCAATCCATCTAAACCTCGGTCAAAGAAATCTTATCGCTATTTCAGGCGAAAAGATCCCTCAAAGTTCAAATCAGCAAAACACACCTGTTGTTTTCTTTGCAAAAAGAAATGCCACTTTGCAAAGGATTGTCCTATTAAGCCTGCTAAGTCTGCCCGACTCATCCAACATCTCCAGTCATCTCTTTCTCCAACAGATGACATCGAGTCTCTCTACTCTGAACAAGGATATGCAGACCAAGACACGGCCTTTGCTCTGGCATCCTCTGATAGTGAAGATAGTGTGGTTGAAGATTTTGATATTGTCCATGCTATCCAACCAGATGCCACAGCTCCACCAGTTCTGCTCGCACAACCTCCTGTTCCTTCAATCAAAATCCATATCTTCCCTAGCAAGTATGAAAAACCAGTCCCTGCCATTGGATTCATTGACACATGCTCTCAAAGGAGTATGCTTCACACTTCTATTCTTCCTGCTCACCTCTGGACTACTCATCATGAATACTTTAGAGCGGCAGATGGGGTTCAACTCTGTTGTGATCAACTCACACTTGATCACAAAACACCCTGTTGGGGTTCAACTCTTCTCCAACTGTATCCTTTGGTCCAAACTCATTGGATCAGACTTACCCAACAAAGACTTACTCATTGGCTTTGAGCTCCTTTCCAACGCCTCTAAAATCCACATCACTGCGGATGGTATCTTGTATAAAAAGTAATACAAAGCTTATATAGACGTTCTCCGTTTGTATTCTTTATCTGATGCAGTACCATCATATCAGCCCATTTCCCAAAAGCTCCTGAAATTTTGTGCTGATTCTCATACACAGTTCAACCATCCTTTTCCCCTCTGGAAAAATTCAGATTTCTTTATTAAACTTCCCTTTAAGCTTAATGAGGATACCTTCTCTTGGCCCAACAAGAATGTGCCCAGTTGCTCCAACAAGGCCTTATTGAGCCCACAGACTCTCAATGGGCTTGCCAAGCCTTTTATGTGGAAAAACGGTCTGAAAAAGTTCTAGGAAAAAAGAGACTGGTCATTGACTACCAACCCTTGAACAGTTTCCTCAGAGATGATAAATTTTCTTTGCCCAAAATTCAGTCCTTATTTGTCCATCTCCAAGATGCAAAGGTATTTTCCAAATTTGATCTCAAAGCTGGTTTTTGGCAACTTGGTGTTCATCCAGATGACCGGCCCAAAACTGCCTTTTGTATACCTAATGCCCATTACCAATGGCGTGTCATGCCATTTGGGCTTAAGGTAGCCCCATCATTGTTCCAAAAAGCTATGATAATAGATGACATTCTCCTCTTCTCAAAAGACCACAAAGCCCATGAACTTCTCTTAGCCCAATTCCATGAAATCCTTCAAACCTATGGCATTATGCTTTCTGACAAAAAGAGTATTCTGGCCCAGACAAGATGGTACTTACCATCCCGGTCCACACATAGCTCAAGAACTGTTACATTTCCCTGAGTCCAATTTCACCAAAAAACAAGTCCAATAGTTTTTAGGGATCATCAATTACCTTCGTGACTTTATTCCTAGAGTTACTATTTATGTTAGCCAGTTGTCCCTCATGTTAAAAAAGAATCCTCCTCCTTGGGGTCCTGCCCAAGATACAGCTGTCGCCACACTCAAAAAGATTGCCCAAAATCCTCCTCCACTCAAAATCCCATCCAATGGAAACCGAATCCTGCAAACCGATGCTAGCGATCTTTATTGGAGTGCCATCCTTCTTGAAGAAGTAAATGGAAAAGAACACTTTTGTGCACATGCAAGTGGCAAAGTCTCCACCGCAGAACAGAATTATCATGTGATCTATAAAGAGATCCTTGAAGTAAAGTATGGCATAAAGAAATTTGAATTCCACCACATCAGCCATAACTTTCTTGTCCGACTTGATAATTCAGCTTTTCCAAAAATCATTGACTTTAAACAAAAGACACTCCCAGACAAAAGACTTCTCAGTCTAAAGACTTGGTTCTCCCGATATGACTTCACAGTCCAGCATATAAAAGGAGATAAGAACCTCATCCCTAATCTCCTCACCAGACCACCAGCCTCCAAACAAATTGTTCATATCTCCTCGAACCTCTCATTTCCAGTCATAGCAATGGTGACTCCTTCAGTTCTTCCATTTTCCCAATCTACTCATCCATATATGAACCATGTTTTATTAATCAGAGCTTTTCCTCCTCAAACCACTTTCTCCAGTGTCCATCAAATTCAAGATTATGCAAAAAAGTTTATCTTTCGATATCTTTCTAATGTCCAACATCACAACCCTGAAAGTTTCCTTTCTTTCCATCCTGACTGTATATTTCTTACAGGTCTTTTCCTTCATCCTACCAGAGAATTCACAGATGATGAGTTATGGTACATGTGGTGCCTCACGGCATTATATGCTACTACTCTTACATTTCTTCTTGTTCCTTTACAGAATCACCTCAATGATCACCAGAATGCAACTTCACTCATCTGGACCCTCCTGGAATGGTTTTCTCCACTTACATGGTGGCGGAAAGAACCACAACAATCTCCACCATCTTCCACCAGACCAACCTAACCAGTATGTCTCCGTTTTCATTGTCCACCGACCCTATTTCCAACATCCAGTTACACGTCTGTTCTGGACACAAAATCAAGTGTACGAATGGAATACCTTTCCAAGTACATTTCCTTTCCTCTATCATCCACCAATTATCTCTGAACTTAAAAGATTCCTTTATTTCCCACGATGAATTTCTGACCTTTTTTCCACATAGAAGGCTTGACAAGCCCATTGAGATTGGGCTGGTTCAATGAGGCCTTGGGCTAGAAGTTCTGCACATTCAGATTGGGCTAACTTGAGATCTGAGGGAGTCATCCCTGGATGGGTTGCTTTGGTTGGATTAATATCCTCGTTAAGCTTGAAGGGAAGCTTAATGAAGAACTCTGGATTTTTCCACAAAGGTTTAGGATGGATAAACTGACTATGGTTTTCTGGACAATAAGGGAGAAGTTTATCATAGAAAGGTTGATAGGATGGAGGAGCATCTGTGAGGGCAAACATCTTTAAGATTTTTGTATACGGTTGAAACATTTGTTTGTACCGAATACTTGTGACTGTAATTTGAAGACGTTTGACAGACTGTAGGAGATCAAATCCTATGAGGAGATCTTTATCAGGGAGATCAGAGCCTATGACTTTAACCCAGATAGTACAATTTGGGAAAAATTGAATTCCTATGGGTTTTTTGGAGATCAGGTGAGATTGGAATAATTCACCATTGGCGGCTCTATAGTATTCTGTGTGGTTTTCCCAATGTTTTGCAGGAAGAATGGAAGGATTCAACATGGTTCGTTGAGAACCTGTATCTATGAAACCAATGACAGGAATGGGAGTAGAGTACCTAGATGGAAGGATTTGAATCTTGACAGAAGGAGTAGGCAGTACTAGTGGAGAAGAAGAAGGATGAGTATGTTGTACCTTGTACACAAGAACAGATAGGGGATCATCTTCTTCATCACTGCTACTGGAAGGATCAGCTTTGAGGGCAAACACTGTATGCTCATCATAAACATCTTGCTCTGAAAAGCAGGATTCAATATCTTCAGAGTCAGAGAGTAACTCTGCATTGGAGAGATGCTTGATAAGTCGGGCATATTGGGCCGGCTTATTAGGGCAGTTTTTGGCATAGTGGCCTTTTTTCTTGCAGATGTAGCATCTGCTGCCTTTGACTTTTCTATACTGGCTTGGATCCTTTTTTCTGAAGTATCTGTATGGGCCTTTGGATTTTTTGGAGTGTTTGTGTTTGGACTTGTGGAAGTGTTTAGAAAAATGGGCCTTTTTCTTGGGCTTACACTCACAAGTTTTCTCTGATGGACATTTGATCGCAAGATAAGGCTTTTTGCAGGCTGACTTAAAGGGCTCTTTCCGTTTGATCAGTTCGGAGAAGAATTCTTTCTGTTCACACATTTTGTCAAGGCAAGCAACTGCAAACTGGTAAATCTTACCGAGAGGAAGTTGTCCAATATCAAGCTTGTGGGCATTGACTTGTCGTTGAAGTTCTGGCTGCAACTCTTTGGGTAGAGAGGCAACAAAAACATGCCGTAGAGATGGATCATTATATCCATTAAGCTTGTAATAGAGCTGTGACATCCGCTTGTAATGGTATTCCAAGTCTTTCATCAACAAGGAACAACATTTCATCTGATGATACTCACGTCTGTGAAGCTCTGTAGTAGTACCTGGTTCTCCAAGAAATAGCTCATAGAGATGAGAAATGGCATGGGCAATAGGAAGTTGGCAGAAAGACATTTGTCTGTACTGGCCGAGGCTGTCATACCAATCTCTGAGTTGACCTGTGAATCTTGTGCAAAATTCTTTGAGAACATTTTGACTGTTGGCTCCAGATCGTAACATCTGGACATCAATCCAAGCACACATTTCCTGAAAACGGTTGAAGGTTTAAAGGATGGTTCTGCTTGGCTTTGCTGACTGGATTGTCCTGGTTCTGGAGGAGCGAACTGATTAGCAGTTTCTTCTTCTGGAGGAGGTGAAGGTGTTTCTGGAACTTCAGTGGTTTGAGGTTCATTTGATCCAGTAGAAGGTTGGACCATGAGAAGCTTTGAGACATCAGCATAATTTGCTTCAGAATCTGAAGAAGCAGGAATAGAATCAACAGATTGAGAATCTGATGAAGCTGATTCATATGATGCTGGTTCAGAAGGTTCTGAGCGTGGTTCTGATTCTGGTTCTGATTGTTCTGGAGAAGAAACAATCTGCTAAGAGTATTGATGCATAGGAGCTTTGTCTTTGGTTTGTATAGGTTGAACGGGTGTATACTGAGGTGACGGAGGAGGGCTCTGTATTGGTGGCTGAGGTTGCTGTGGTTTTGTTGGAGGAGTTGGTTTAGGTGGACTAGACTTTTGAGCAGGAACAGGTCTAGAAGAAGAAGGTAGGGACGACCTTCTTGTCTTAGAAGGAACAGCAGCTCTCTGAAATTCACGTTGCTTGGCTTCAGCTTGCTTAAAAGCTTCAGAATGATGAGAGAAGCCAAAGAAACTATCATAGTTGAAAGGCTGTGGAGCTGGAGGTGAATAGAATGGCTGATAGGTGCTGAAAGAGGCTGTTGGTATAGGCAAAGATGGAGACCTAGGAAACAGCGGCTGTTGTCTTTGTTTATTAGCATCAATCTTGGCTAGCTCAGCTTTAAGCTGTCTGATTTCAGCTTCTTTTTTATCAAACTCTGGATCCCAATACCGATCTCAGATCATTGCATGCAAATCAGTATCTAATTGGGAAATCCTTGCCTTGAGATCATGGTAGATGCGTTCCATCTGTGCTTCAATGGAATCCATCTTCTTTGAAGTATGATGCACTTGAGTAGAAACATGATCAAGTTTGGAATCAAGGCGTTTGAGCACTGTATTCTGAGCCGAAGTATTCTGGGATTGCCAATTGAGAACAGACTCAAAAGGTTTAGGTTCTTCGTACTGTCCAGAAGGAGTGACAGGTGAAGAAACAAAAGGCTGGGAAACCATTCTGGTTTTGGAGTCGGTACTCTTTTCAAGCGAAGGAAAAGTATCGTTGTAGTTACCAGGTTGGTGGCGCGGAATACGTGTCACTCTCTTGCCTACTGCCAGTATTTAAAGCCAGTATTTGGTGAACTGTGTTTGATACTGTATTTATATATACTGAAACTAAGCTGGAGTCTGGATCACACTGAAACTTTCTGATGCACAGGATCCTCATTCAAGGCAAGTGCAGAGCATACTTGTTAGAAGATATGAGTGAACAGATATTCGTATTGTTTCCCTTCTAATTTAAGGCAAAGAAAGATAGAGGAGTTTAGCAAGCCATAGTTGTATTTCACAAGAGAGATAATGGATTACATCCTACCTAAACAAAAGAAATGAATTCTCTTATATAGGCGAGGTGAGAGCTTATGATACCTTTGGGACAGGACCCACCAAAGGAATCTCTTTTACAAAAGCAAAGCAATAATTTAAAAGCAAACTCTAACAAGATAAGGAGATAAGAGGGAATCTCCTTTTACAAAAGCATAAAGTAAAAACACACTCATTGCCGTCACATGGCAATTATTACAACTTTAATAATTACATAAAGACAAAGTGGGACAGGGCTCCCACGTGAAGATGGCAGACAGCTGGAATCAATCAGAGTAGCTGTCAGAATCATCATTGTCACTGAGGCTGGGACTGTTGAGGTCATTGTTGCTCTGTGGACTACAGCGGAACTGAAGCATCTGGAGCATTCTCTTGTTGCGCTGTATGTCTTCAATAGGAATAGGTGGACGAACCTCACCAAAAGAACTCTGGATGGTTCGAGAAGTGGATGGCTCACATTGTTTGATGATGAGTTTGGAGTTGGAAGGGAAATGCTGCATGGAGCATGATTGCTGGTCTATCGACTGAGACGTAGACTCTTCTGTGTTCTGGGAAGGAGACTGGACAGGTTGATTAGGATAGCGAGGTTGTGGGAAGAGAGAGAGAAATTCTTCCCAAGGATCCTGTGAATCCTGGAAGAGAAGATCAAGTTGGTCTGGTTTTTCTTCTTTTATGACTAACCCGGAATTGGGTTGAACTTGAGGAGGATGAACCTCGTCGGAGAAGACAGTAGGAAAAACGGAGACTAGTTCATGCTGAGGACCAACAGAGGTATGGGTTATGGTACTATCAGGTATGATATTATTGCGAGTGGTATGATATTATTATTGTTTTCCCTGATAAGAAGAGGTAAAGAAAGAGCTTTCCAACCATGGCATCTAGTTCACATTCAAGTGAGATTTCTCCTGTTACTCTATCTTCTACTTTATCCCTACCAAAATCTTGCACTAAACACTCTGCCTCCAAAATAGAGAATCTTATCGAATATTCTTATATTCCCGACTCTGCACAAATCTCTGAGTCCTCCATGCCTCTCATTTCTCCCTACCAGCTGTATAAACGAAATAATTCTTTTACCCGCAGTATTCGTACACTCATCTCTACCCGTAGACCACATCCTAAAGAGTATGTCCAGTCCTCAAAACTTGACCAGTGTGCCATTCAGGCCACACAGGCTGAACAATATGTCACCCTAGAAATTCCACCAGAACTTGTTATCCAGTGGAAACGTGAAGGCTATACGCATCTCCATCTTGGAGGTGTTCGTCTCATTCTCACCCTCCATGGCCGTAAAGGACTTCCAGTCACAGCCAGAATTGCCCTGCTTGACACCCGATTTAAGGAGTACCAACATGCTGTAATAGGTACTATCCTCACAACTCTTCATGCAGGTAGTGTTCTCCTCACTTTTTACCCAAACTTCAACCTTTCTCTTCAAGATCCAAATCTATCCACAACCTTTAAAGTTCAAATCCAGCTCCAAGGAGCAGAACAAACCATAACCTCAAAAATAGCCACTCTTCACCACCAACTTGTGTATCGTCTGCAGAATCATGCACTCGATCTCCCTACTCCTCACACTACCACAGATACCCTCATGATCTTAGCCGATACAGAGACTATTCCTACCATAGTCCAGATTCCAAAACAGATTCCCAAGTCTGAGCTTCTTAAGCTCATGCCTCTTGAATGGCTTTCCAATTACGAGAAGTTCCACCAAAACTCTCAGCCACTTCAAACCACAGAAACTTCTTTCCAGAGAAGAACAGACGGCACTGTAAAGATGACTTTCCAGTCTCCTACTGAACCACTCAGTAAAACTCCGTCTTTCTCCTACACTGCTATGATCACTGCAGTCAACCATCCTCAGGAAAAAGTCCCTATTCATTCCTTTGGTCCAGATGGCTATCCAGTCTATGTTGATAAGATAGATGGCCACTTTATATGGGATATTCCAGGCTCAGGCATGTGCTCTGATACCAGTTTGGTGGCGCGGAATACGTGTCACTCTCTTGCTTACTGCCAGTATTTAAAGCCAGTACTTCAACACTTACCACCCAACACTTTCGCCTTCCATGGCTACTTCAACAGGGTGAACTGTGTTTGATACTGTATTTATATATACTGAAACTAAGCTGGAGTCTGGATCACATTTAAACTTTCTGATGCACAGGATCCTCATTCGAGGCAAGTGCAGAGCATACTCGTTAGAAGATATGAGTGAACAGATATTCGTATTGTTTCCCTTCTAATTTAAGGCAAAGAAAGAAAGAGGAATTTAGCAAACCATAGTTGTATTTCACAAAAGAGAGATAATGGATTACGTCCTACCTAAACAAGAGAAATGAATTCTCTTATATAGGCAAAGAGAAGCATCGGATGCCTTTGAGACAGGACCCTCAAAGGAATCTACTTTTACAAAAGCAAACTAATAATGCAAAAGTAAACTGATAAGACTCCGACAGGATAAGGAGATAAGGAGGAATCTCCTTTACAAAAAGCATAAAGCAAAAAGGAAAAAGACACATTGCTTGCCGACATGTGGCAATTATTACAATCTTGAATAATTATAAAAGACAAAGTGGGACAGGACCCCCACTTGTGCATAGGAGACAGCTGGAATCAATCACTAACATCCTCATTGGGACTGCTAAGGTCGTTGTCGCTGTGTGGTCCACGTTTGAAAGTGGAAACATCAGTGGGAGGAATGCGACGTGTCTGGCCTAGAGAGATAGCTGTTGAAGTGGAAGGAGAACATTGTTCCACAATGAGGCGTGAGCTGGATGGCAGATGTTGCATGGTGCAAGACTGGTGAGTTTGGATTTGAGAAGTGCTGCTGAGACTCGGTTGAGGGAGAAGAGAGAAGAACTCTTCCCAAGGGTCTTGGGAATCTTGGAAGAGAACATCAGTGCCGTCTGGTCGTTCTTCTTTGATGACGAGACCTGAATTTGTTTGAACCTGAGGAGGATGGGTTTCATCTGAAAAGACAGAGGGAAAGATGTGGACAAGTTCATGGTGAGGACCTATAGAAGTGTGTTGGATGGTGTAGTCATCAGGACTGACATGGTTGAGAGACTGGAGGAATTGCTTTAGGTTCCTGTGGATGTATGGTTCAGAATGGATGAGGTGAGGATGGGCAAAGGTTTGCCATTCATAGGCTTGATCCTGGGTCCAGAACATTTTTGTTTCTGGATGTTGGAAATAAGGACGATGGACTATGAAGACACTATGGTGAAGATCAGCTTCCTGAGCAGGAATTTTATCAAGGTTGCGGAGGTTGCTGATTTCAGTAAGTTGTTTTCTCCACCAAGGGATAGGAGAGAACCATTCAAGAAGAGTCCAAAGCAAAGAAGTTGCTTCAGATGGGTCATTTAAACGGTTTAAGATAGGTAGAACAGGAATGACCAGATTGGTGGCATATAACAGAGTAAGACACCAGAAATACCATAATTGGTTTTCTGTGACAGGTTTAGTAGCGTCTAGAGTGAGACCTACAAGGAACATTTGATCAGGATGGAAAGCAGGAAGGAGTTCACCTGATTCATGAGATATGACGAAGAAATAGCGTAACAGAAATCTCTTGGCATAGTCTTGGATTTGGTGAGGAGAGGAGAAAGTGACATGATTTGGAAATGTCTTTGGGGTCAAAGCATGGTTAGGAAGACTAGGAAGATTGTTCACCATTGCTATCAAAGGGATTGAAGCAAAAGCTGTTATGAGAATTGGAAGAGGGTCAGGAGGCTTGAGAGGCCGAGAGAGGAAATCTGGAATGAGATTCTTTTTTCCTGAGATGTGTTCAACTGTGAATTCATACCTGGAAAACCACTCTTTTAAACGCAGCACTTGTTTGTCTGGTAGCTGCTTGTTCTTGAAGTGGAGAATCTTCGGGAAAGCACAATTGTCAAGTCTAACAGTGAAATGGTGGCCGATGAGGTGGAATTCAAACTTTTGGATGCCAAATTTCACGGCTAAAGCTTCTTTGAAGACTGTGTGGTAGTGCTTTTTCTGATGGCTTGAATTGTCCGCTTGCATGAGCACAGTAGAATTCTTTGTCATCAATCTTTTCGAGGAGGACGGCGCCCCAATAATCGTCACTTGCATCAGTCTGAAGGATGCGGTGGCCGACAGATGGAATCCGTAGTGGAGGCGGCTTTTGACAAAGTTGTTTTAAAGTACGGACAGCTGTAGTCTGAGGAGGACCCCAAGGAGGGGGGGACTTTTTGAGCATGGCTGACAGGTGGCTTGTTTGATGAATTACTTTTGGAAAAAAATCTCTCAAATAATTGACAATTCCGAGGAACTGTTGGATTTGGTGCTTTGTGAGATTTTCATCTGGAAAGTGGAGTAATTCTTGGGCAATATGAGGACCTGGACGATATTGACCATTTTCAATGATCATACCGAGGAATTCTATGGAAGACTGGCCTATGACACTTTTCTTGGATGAGATCATGATACCATGGGATTTGACAAGGTTAAAGAATTGATCAAGGAGGAGTAAGTGAGACTCATGAGTTGGGCTAAACAATAGGATATCATCGATGTAGATGAGAGCCTGAGAGAGAATGGGCTCGAAGATACGGGTCATGGCCCGTTGGAATATGGATGGAGCTGTTTTAAGACCAAAGGGCATAACGGTCCACTGATAGTGGGCATTTGGTATACAGAAAGCGGTTTTGGGCCGCTCAGATGGATCAATACCTAATTGCCAAAAACCTGACTTGAGGTCGAACTTAGAAAAGACAGTGGCGTTATTAAGGTGGACAAAAAGGGAATTTATCTTGGGTAGAGGAAATTTGTCATCTTGGAGAAAGCAGTTAAGAGGCTGGTAATCTATGACAAGACGCTTCTTACCCCTACGAATTTCTGATCTTTTTTCCACATAAAAGGCTTGGCAAGCCCATTGAGATTGGGCTGGTTCTATGAGACCTTGGGCTAACAATTCAGCACATTCGGATTGGGCTAGTTTGAGATCTGATGGTGTCATACCTGGATGGGTAGATTTGGTTGGATTAATGTCTTCGTTAAGCTTGAAAGGAAGCCTAATAAAGAATGCTGGATTTTTCCATAATGGTGATGGATGAGTGAAAAGACTATGGTTTTCAGGACAAAAGGGGAGAAGTTTATCACACAAGGGTTGATAAGAAGGAGGAGCATCTGTGAGAGCAAACATCTTTAACACTTTGGTATAAGGTTGGAACATTTGTTTGTACCGAATACCAGTGACAGTAATTTGGAGACGTTTAACTAACTGAAGAATGTCAAAACCAATGAGAAGATCTTTATCAGGAAGATCGGAGCCTATGACTTTTGCCCAAATGATACAATTTGGAAAGAATTGAATACCTATGGGTTTTTTGGAGATGAGATGTGACTTAAAAAGTTCACCATTCGCGGCTCTGTAATACTCTGTGTATTTTTCCCAATGGGTAGCAGGGAGAATGGATGGATTTAACATGGTTGTCTGAGAACCTGTGTCTATAAACCCAATGACAGGAATTGGAGTAGAGTATTTGGTTGGCAGGACTTGGATTTTGACAGATGGAGTAGGAGGAAGGTTAGGAGAAGGAAGAGATTGTGTTACCTGGTAAACAGGGACAAGAGGAAGCTCTTCTTCATCACTGCTGCTGGAAGGATCAGCTTGGAGAGCAAAAACTGTATGCTCATCATAGATGTCTTGTTCAGAGAAACAAGATTCAATATCATCATTGTCAGAGAGCATTTCAGCACTGGAGAGGTGCTTGATGAGTCGGGCTGATTGGGCCGGCTTATTGGGACAGTTTTTGGCATAGTGGCCTTTCTTTTTGCAAATGTAGCATCGACTGCCTTTGACCTTTCTGTATTGACTTGGATCCTTTTTCCTGAAGTATCTGTATGGGCCTTTGGATTTCCTGGACTGTTTGGTTTTGGACTTGTGAAAGTGTTTGGAGAAATGGGCTTTCTTTTTGGGCTTACACTCACAAGTTTTGTCTGATGGACATTTGATGGCAAGATAAGGTTTTTTGCAGGCTGATTTAAAGGGCTCTTTTCTTTTAATCAGGTCTGAAAAGAATTCTTTCTGTTCACACAGTTTTTCAAGGCAAGCAACTGCAAACTGATAAATCTTACCGAGAGGGAGTTCAGCAATATTGAGTCTGTTAGCATTGAACTGTCTGAGAAGCTCTGGTTGCAGCTCTTTGGGTAAGGAGGCTACGAACACATGCCGTAAAGACGGATCATTGTAACCGTTGAGCTTGTAGTAGAGTTGTGACATACGCTTGTAATGGTATTCCAAGTCCTTGTGTAACAAGGAACAGCATTTCATCTGATGGTATTCTCGTCGAGCAAGCTCTATAGAGGTGCCGGGTTCTCCGAGGAATTGTTCATAAAGATGAAACAGGGCCTGTGAAATAGGTAGTTGGTAGAAAGACATTTGGCGATACGTACCAAGACTGTCATACCAATCTCGAAGGGAACCTGTGAATCTTGAACAAAATTCCTTAAGCACAGTCTGACTGGTTGCTCCGGACCTTAACATCTGGACATCTATCCAAGCGCTGAATTCTTGGAAACGAGTGTACCAATGTTTTCTAGGAATATCATCCAAAGTAAACCAAGGACCATTGGAAGGTTTTGGAGAGGATTCGGTTTGGTTTGACTGAGATGATGATGGTTGAGCAAATTGGTTGTTGGCTGTTTCTTCTTCTTCTGGAGGAGGTGATGTGGGTTGAGTTTCAGGGACTTCAGAAGGAGGAGGATCATTAGAACCAGTAGAAGGTTGAACCATAAGTAATCTTGTAACATCAGCAAAATTGGCTTCAGAATCTGATGAAACAGATTGGGCGGATTGAGAGTCTGAAGAGGTTGATTCATAAGATGCTGGTTCAGAGGGTGTTGAATTTTGTGGTTCTGACTCTGGTTCAGATTGCTCTGGAGAAGAAACAATTATCTGCGAATACTGGTGCAGAGGACTTTTATCTTTTGTCTGAACTGGCGTATATTGAGGAGATGCAGGAGGACTCTGGACTGGTGGTTCAGTCTGAGGTGGTGCAGTTGTAGGTGCTGGGGGAACTGGTTTAGGAGGACTAGACCGTCGAGCAGGAACAGGCCTAGATGAAGAAGGTGGGGATGACCTTCTTTGTCTGGACGGAGCAGGCTGTTGGAGCTCATGCTGCTTAGCTTCAGCTTCCTTATGTGCTTCAGTATGGTGAGAGAAGCCAAAGAAACTGTCATAATTAAAAGCTTGAGGAGCTGGTGGTGAGTAGAATGGTTGATAAGTACCAAAAGAGGCTGTTGGTACAGGCAGAGACGGAGATCTGGGAAACAGTGCTTGCTGCTGCCGTTTATCAGCATCAATGCGGGCTAGCTCAGCTTTTAGCTTTCTGATCTCAGCTTCTTTCCGATCAAACTCTGGACCCCAATACCGATCTCGGATCATTGCATGCAAATCAGTATCAAGTTGGGAAATCCGTACCTTGAGATCATGGTAGATGCGTTCCATTTGTGATTCAAGAGAATCCATTCTTTTGGTGGTGTGATGCATCTGGGTGGAAACATGATCAAGTTTGGTATCAAGGCGTTTGAGGACTGTATTCTGAGCTGAGGCATTCTGAGATTGCCAATTGAGAACAGATTCAAAAGGCTTTGGTTCTTCATGCTGTCCAGAAGGAGTGACAGGCGAAGAGACAAATGGCTGAGATACCATTTTGGTTCTAGAATCAGTACTTTTTTCTAGAGAGGGGAAGTTTTCATTATATGCACCGGAAAAAGTAGAGAACATATAACAGGTTGATACAGGTGGTGTAGGTAACAAAGGTGGAAGTTCTGATCTGCAGGGTTTGTAAGAAGGATCAGATCTGATGATCTTGAGGGCTTTGTTGTATATGGGTAAAGGAGGTGCAGGTTTTGGAGGCTCTGGAGGAGGTGGTGAAGGAGACCTACAAGGAGTAGTATGGATCACCTTCTTTTTGCGCCTTCTACGCCTTCTTGGTTCATCTTCTTCCTCATCAGAGGTGTAGTAATCCTGGAGACAAGTGCAACCTGGATCACACATACCTGAGCCTGGAACATCCCATATGAAGTGGCCGTCTATTTTGTCAACATAGACTGGATAGCCATCTTTACAGAAATGGTGGATGGGAACTTTTTCCTGAGGATGTTTGACAGGAGTGATCATAGCAGTATAGGAGAAGGATGGTGTCTTACTGAGAGGTTCAGTAGGAGACTGGAAAGTCATTTTAACAGTACCATCGGTTCTTTTTTCGAAGGAGGTTTCAGAGGTTTGGAGTGGTTGAGAATTCTGGTGGAATTTCTCGTAGTTGGATAACCACTCAAGAGGCATGAGTTTGAGGAGTTCAGATTTAGGGATCTGTTTAGGGATCTGGACTATAGTGGGAATAGTCTCTGTGTCGGCTAAGATCATGAGAGTATCTGTGGTGGTGTGAGGTGTAGGAAGATCAAGTGCATGGTTCTGTAACCGATACACAAGTTGATGATGGAGTGTGGCTATTTTGGAAGTTACGGTTTGTTCTGCTCCTTGGAGCTGGATCTGAACTTTAAAGGTAGTGGAGAGATTAGGGTCTTGAAGAGAAAGGTTGAAGTTTGGATAGAAAGTGAGCAAGACACTGCCAGCATGGAGAGTAGTTAAGATAGTACCTATAACAGCATGTTGGTACTCCTTGAATCTGGTGTCAAGCAGGGCAATTCTGGCTGTGACAGGAAGACCTTTACGGCCATGGAGGGTGAGAATTAGACGAACACCGCCAAGATGGAGATGAGTGTAACCTTCTCGTTTCCACTGAGTGATTAGCTCTGGTGGAATTTCTAGGGTGACATATTGTTCAGCCTGTGTGGCTTGAATGGCACACTGGTCAAGTTTTGAGGACTGGACATACTCTTTAGGATGTGGTCTACGGGTAGAGATGAGTGTACGAATACTGCGGGTAAAAGAAGTATTTCGTTATACAGCTGGTAGGGAGAAATGAGAGGCATAGAGGATTCAGAGATTTGTGCAGAGTCGGGAATATAGGAATATTCGATAAGATTCTCTATTTTGGAGGCAGAGTGTTTAGTGCAAGATTTTGGTAGAGATAAGGTAGAAGATAGAGTAACAGGAGAAATCTCGCTTGAATGTGAACTGGACGCCATGGTTGGAAAGCTCTTTCTTTACCTCTTCTTATTAGGGAAAACAATAATAATATCATACCACTCTCAAAAAGGAGATGGCTCTGATGAGGATGAAGATGAACCAAGAAGGCGCAGAAGGCGCAAAAAGAAGGTGATCCATCCTACTCCTTGCAGATCTCCTTCTCCTCCTCCTCCAGAGCCACCAAGACCTGCACCACCTTTGCCTATCTACAACAAAGCTCTCAAAATCATCAGATCTGATCCTTCCTACAAACCCTGCAGATCAGAACTTCCTCCTTTGTTACCTACACCACCTATAGCAAACTGCTATATGTTCTCATCCTTCTCCAGCAATTACACTGATACCTTCCCTTCTCTTGAAAAGAGTACCGATGTCAGAACAAAAATGGTTTCTCAACCTTTTGTCTCTTCCCCTGTTACCTCCTCAGGACAACATGAAGAACCCAAACCTTTTGAATCAGGTTCTTAACTGGCAATCTCAAAATGCCTCAGCTCAAAACACCTGTACTCAAACGCCTTGATTCTAAACTTGATCATGTTTCTACCCAAGTCCACCATACGACAAAGAAGATTGATTCCATTGAAGCACAGATGGAACGCATCTACCATGATCTCAAGGCAAGGATTTCCCAACTCGACACTGATTTGCATGCAATGATCCGAAATCGTTATTGGGGTCCAGAGTTTGACCAAAAGAAGCTGAAATCAGACAGCTTAAAGCTGAGTTAGCCAGAATTGATGCTGATAAACAACACCAACAGCCGCTGTTTCCTAGGTCTCCATCTTTGCCTATGCCAACAGCCTCTTTCAGCACTTATCAGCCATTCTATTCACCACCAGCTCCCAGGCCTTTCAATTATGACAGTTTCTTCGGTTTCTCACACCATACAGAAGCCTTCAAACAAGCTGAAGCTAAACAGCGTGAGTTACAGAAACCTGTCCTCCTAAACCAAGAAGGTCATCCCCACCTTCTTCTAAACCAGCTCCTGCTAGACGAACTAGTCCACCAGCTGAACCACCACAAGCTCAGCCACCACAACAAAGTCCTCCTCCATCACCTCAGTATACACCAATACAGCCAATGCAAACCAAAGACAAAGCTCCTATGCACCAATACTTTCAGCAAAATGTTTCTTCTCCAGAACAATTAGAACCAGAAACAGAACCAAGCTCAGAACCTTCTGAACCTGTAACTTATGAATCAGTCTCATCAGATTCTCAATCTGTTGATTCTATTCCCTCTTCAGATTCTGAAGCAAATTATGCTGATGTTTCAAGACTTCTCATGGTCCAACCTTCTACTGGATCAAATGAGCCACAAACTACTGAAGTCCCTGAAACACCTTCACCTCCTCCAGAAGACGAAACTGCTAATCAATTTGCTCCTCCAGATCCAGGACAATCCAGTCAGCAGAGCCAAGCAGCAGAACCATCCTTTAAACCTTCAAATGGTCCATGGTTCACTCTTGATGACATTCCTCGAAAGCAATGGTATAATCGCTTCCAGGAAATGTGTGCTTGGATTGATGTTCAGATGTTACGATCAGGGGCCAACAGTCAGAATGTTCTCAAGGAATTTTGCACAAGATTCACAGGCCAACTTAGAGATTGGTATGACAGTCTCGGTCAATACAGGCAAATGTCTTTCTGCCAACTACCAATTGCCCATGCCATTTCTCATCTCTATGAGCAATTCCTCGGAGAACCAGGCACTGCTACAGAGCTTCACAGACGTGAGTATCATCAAATGAAATGTTGTTCCTTGTTGATGAAAGACTTGGAATTTCATTACAAACGGATGTCACAGCTCTATTACAAGCTCAATGGATATAATGATCCATCCCTGCGGCATGTTTTTGTTGCTTCTCTGCCCAAAGAATTGCAGCCATAGCTACAGCGACAAGTTAATGCCCATCAGCTTGATATTGGACAACTTCCTCTCGGTAAGATTTATCAGTTTGCAGTTGCTTGCCTCGACAAGATGTGTGAACAGAAAGAGTTCTTTTCCGAACTAATCAAGCGGAAAGAGCCTTTCAAATCTGCCTGCAAAAAGCCTTATCTTGCCATCAAATGTCCATCAGAGAAAACTTGTGAGTGTAAGCCCAAGAAGAAAACCCATTTCTCCAAACACTTCCACAAGTCCAAACACAAACACTCCAGAAAATCCAAAGGCCCATACAGATACTTCAGGAAAAAGGATCCAAGCCAGTACAGAAAAGTCAAAGGCAGCAGATGCTACATCTGCAAGAAAAAAGGCCACTATGCTAAAAACTGTCCCAACAAGCCGGCTCAATCATCCAGGCTTATTAAGCATCTCACCAATGCTGATCTTCTCTCTGACTCTGAAGATATTGAGTCCTGTTTCTCAGAACAAGATGTTTACAATGAGTATACAGTTTTTGCCCTCAAAGCTGATCCTTCCAGCAGCAGTGATGAAGAAGATGATCCCCTCTCTGTTCCTGTGTATAAGGTACAACATACTCATCCTTCTTCTTCTTCTCCTCTACTATCGCCAACTCCTTCAGTCAAAATTCAAATCCTTCCAGCCAAGTATTCTACTCCCATTCCTGTCATTGGTTTCATAGATACAGGTTCTCAACAAACTATGTTGAATCCTTCCATTCTTCCTGCCAAACATTGGGAAAACCACATAGAATACTATAGAGCCGCCAATGGTGAATTGTTTAAGTCTCATCTGATTTCCAAAAAACCCATAGGTATTCAGTTTTTCCCCAATTGTACCGTTTGGATTAAAGTCATAGGTTCTGATCTTCCTGATAAAGATCTTCTCATAGGATTTGATCTCCTCCAGTTAGCAAAACGTCTTCAAATTACTGTCACAGGTATTCGGTATAAACAAATGTTCCAACCGTATACTAAGCTCCTTAAGATGTTTGCTCTCACTGATGCTCCGCCATCCTATCAATCTTTCTGTGATAAACTGCTCCCTTACTGTCCCGAAAACCATAGTCAATTCCTCCATTCTAAACCTTTGTGGAAAAATCCAGAGTTCTTCATTAAGCTTCCATTTAGGATTAACGAGGATATTAATCCAACCAAAGCAACCCATCCAGGTATGACACCTTCAGATCTCAAGCTAGCCCAATCTGAATGTGCAGAACTTCTAGCCCAAGGTCTCATTGAACCAGCCCAATCTCAATGGGCTTGTCAGGCTTTCTATGTGGAAAAAAGATCTGAAATTCGTCGTGGGAAAAAACGACTTGTTATAGATTACCAGCCTCTTAACTGTTTTCTCCAAGATGACAAGTTCCCTCTTCCGAAAATCAATTCTCTTTTTATCCATCTCAATAATGCCAAAGTGTTTTCCAAGTTTGACCTTAAGTCAGGTTTTTGGCAATTGGGTATAGATCCAACCGAAAGGCCCAAAACAACATTCTGTATTCCTAATGCCCACTATTAGTGGACCGTCATGCCTTTTGGTCTTAAGACTGCACCATCCATTTTCCAACGGGCCATGACCCGTATTTTTGAGCCCATTCTGTCTCAAGCCCTCATCTACATTGATGACATTCTTCTGTTCAGTCCAACCCATGAGTCTCATCAGAAACTCCTTGACCAATTCTTTGACCTTGTCAGAATTCATGGTATCATGATCTCCTCCAAGAAAAGTGTCATTGGTCAATCCTCCATTTAATTCCTCGGTATGATCATCGAGAATGGTCAATATCGTCCAGGTCCTCACATAGCCCAAGAACTACACCATTTTCCAGATAAAAATCTCACAAAACACCAAATCCAGCAATTCCTAGGGATTGTCAACTACCTTCGAGATTTTTTCCCTAAAGTGATCCAGCACACAAGCCACCTGTCTGCCATCCTGAAAAAGACAGCTCCTCCTTGGGGTCCTCTCCAGACAACAGCTGTCCATGAGCTAAAGCAACTTTGTCAAAAGTCGATTCCTCTTCGGATTCCCTCTGTCGGCCACCGCATTCTTCAGACAGACGCAAGCGATGACTATTGGGGTGCTGTTCTCCTCGAAAGCATCGATGGAAAAGAAAGCTACTGTGCACATGCTAGTGGACAATTCAAGCCAGCCGAAAAGCATTACCACACAGTGTTCAAAGAAGCATTAGCCGTGAAATATGGGATTCAAAAGTTCGAGTTCCACCTCATCGGCCATATCTTTACTGTCAGACTTGACAACTGTGCTTTTCCAAAGATTCTCCACTTCAAGAACAAGCAGCTACCAGACAAACAAGTCCTGCGTTTAAAAGAATGGTTCTCAAGGTATGAATTCACAGTTGAACACATCTCTGGTAAGAAAAACCTCATTCCAGATTTCCTCTCTCGACCTATAAAAAAACCTCCTGACTCTCTTCCCGTTCTCATCACTTCCTCCGCAACTTTCCCTTTGATAGCTATGGCTACCAATGTTCCTGAACATGCTCTTAGCAAGAGAAATTTTCCTCTTCACATGACTTTCTCTTCTCCACACCAAATTCAAGACTATGCCAAACGTTTTCTGTTTCGATATTTCCTAAATATTGAACGTGATAGTATTCGGAGTGCCCTTCCTTCTTTTCATCCTGATCACATGTTCCTGCTAGGTCTCACTCTTGAACCTTTCAAACCAGTTACAGAAAACCAATTATGGTTTTTCTGGTGTCTCACTGTTCTCTATGCTACTAAGCTTGTCCTCCCTCCTGGACCAGTTCTTCGTCAACTAAATGACCCTGCTGAAGCAGCCTCTCTGCTTTGGACTCTCCTTGAATGGTATTCTCCTCTTCCTTGGTGGAGAAGAACCCTCTCCAAAATTAATGAGCAACGAAACCTTAACAACATACCTATCCAGGAATCCAACCTCCATACTTCTGTCTTCATCGTCCATCGTCCTTACTTCCAACACCCTGAAACTAAGATGTTTTGGACCCAAGACCAAGCTTATGAATGGGATACTTACCCTCATCCTTATCTCATCCAGTCCGACCCACAGGTCTCAAGATCTCTAGAAAAATTCCTGTTTGACCTAAACCATATACCACCTCCTGATAGTACCATAACCCATACCTCTGTTGGTCCTCAGCATGAACTAGTCTCCGTTTTTCCTACTGTCTTCTCCGACGAGGTTCATCCTCCTCAAGTTCAACCCAATTCCGGGTTAGTCATCAAAGAAGAAAAACCAGACCAACTTGATCTTCTCTTCCAGGATTCACAGGATCCTTGGGAAGAATTTCTCTCTCTCTTCCCACAACCTCGCTATCCTAATCAACCTGTCCAGTCTCCTTCCCAGAACACAGAAGAGACTACGTCTCAGTCGATAGACCAGCAATCATGCTCCATGCAGCATTTCCCTTCCAACTCCAAACTTATCATCAAACAATGTGAGCCATCCACTTCCCGAACCGTCCAGAGTTCTTTTGGTGAGGTTCGTCCACCTGTTCCTATTGAAGACATACAGCGCAACAAGAGAATGCTCCAGATGCTTCAGTTCCGTTGTAGTCCACAGAGCAACAATGACCTCAACAGTCCCAGCCTCGGTGACAATGATGATTCTGACAGCTACTCTAATTGATTCCAGCTGTCTGCCAACTTCACGTGGGGGTCCTGTCCCACTTTGTCTTTATGTAATTATTAAAGTTGTAATAATTGCCATGTGATGGCAATGAGTGTGTTTTTGTTTTTACTTTATGCTTTTGTAAAAGGAGATTCCCTCTTATCTACTTATCTTGTTGGAGTTTGCTTTTAAATTATTGCTTTGCTTTTGTAAAAGAGATTCCTTTGGTGGGTCCTGTCCCAAAGGTATCCTAAGCCCTCACCTCGCCTATATAAGAGAATTCATTTCTCTTGTTTAGGTAGGATGTAATCCATTATCTCTCTTTTGTGAAATACAACTATGGTTTGCTAAATTCCTCTTTCTTTCTTTGCCTTAAATTAGAAGGGAAACAATAAGCATATCTGTTCACTCATATCTTCTAACAAGTATGCTCTGCACTTGCCTCGAATGAGGATCCTGTGCATCAGAAAGTTTAAGTGTGATCCAGACTCCAGCTTAGTTTCAGTATATATAAATACAGTATCAAACACAGTTCACCCTGTTAAAGTAGCCATGGAAGGCGAAAGTGTTGGGTGGTAAGTGTTGAAATACTGGCTTTAAATACTGGCAGTAAGCAAGAGAATGACACGTATTCCGCGTCGTGGAAAAATGCCTGCCTTCCACCTCCAAAGATGACATGGTAACTCTCGCCCAACGCCGTCCACCTACTCTTTCCGAAGTCATGAAGCGCCATCGTTATCTAGCTATAAATCCTCTCGTGATACGAGGTTATAAACATCATTTGCTACGATAAATAATGTTATTAATTAGTTCATCTAATGCTACAATGTTAGAATAAGACAGAAAGAAAGAATGGTTTAAAAAGGAAATTACGATTCGTTCTTCTAGGCAAACATATCCTCCTTTGGAATGACCATGGTTTAGGGTGACTTTGTTGTGCCCAACGGTGTGATATTCACTAAGCTTCTACGTGATCAATATGGTTATTGGTTCTTCTCTATCATGGCCTCCAGTTCAAACGCTATGTCTGAATCTCCTATTACTCTATCTTCCACTTTGTCTCTTCCTAAATCTTGCACAAAACACTCAGCATCAAAAATAGAAAACTTAATCGAATAATCCTACATCCCAGACTCTGCTCAAATTTCTGAATCTTCCATGCCTCTTATAAGTCCTTACCAACTGTACAAACGAAATTCCTCTCTTACCCGCAGTATCTGTACCCTTATTTCCACCAGACGACTTGTTCCTAAATAATATGTGTAGTCATCCAAGCTTGATCAGTGTGCTCTCCAAGCCACACTTTCTGAACAATATGTTACTCTTGAGATCCCTCCATACCTAATCACTCAGTGGAAACGAGAAGGTTACACTCATCTCCATCTTGGGGGTGTACGCCTTATTCTCACCCTTCATGGTCGGAAAGGCCTCCCAATCACAGCCAGAATTGCCCTCATTGACACCCGCTTTAAGGAATACCAACATGCTGTTATTGGTACTATCCTCACAACTTTACATGCTGGCAATGTTCTTCTCACCTTCTACCCGAATTTCAACCTTTCTCTCCAAGATCCAAATCTCTCTACAACCTTCAAAGTCTAGATCCAGCTCCAAGGAGTAGAACGGACTGTAACCTCAAAGGTAGCCACCCTTCATCACTAACTTGTATATCGGTTACAAAACCATACACTTGATCTGCCTACACCACACACCACTATAGATACCCTGATGATCCTTGCAGTTACTGAGACTATACCAACCATCGTCCAGATCCCTCGGCAAATTCCAAAATCAGAACTTTTAAAGCTCATGCCCCTTGAATGGCTTTCAAACTATGAAAAGTTCCACCATAATTCTCAACCTCTCCAAACCTCTGAAACCTCTTTGGAGAAAAGGCCAGACGGTACAGTAAAAATGACTTTCCAGTCGCCTACTGAACCGCTCAGTAAAACTCCTTCATTTTCCTATACTGCTATGATCATAACAGTTTAGACTCCTCAAGAAGACATTCCCATCCATCATTTCTCCTCTGATGGCTACCCTGTCTATGTTGACAAAATAGACGGCCATTTGATATGGGATGTCCCAGGCTCAAGCATGTGTGATCCAGGCTGTACCTGCCTGTATGATAATGATTTCTCTGATGACGATGATGATGAACCCAGAAAGCGCAGAAGGCGCAAAAAGAAGATCATCCATCCTCAGACTCCCTGCAGATCTCCTTCACCACCTCCTCTGGAGCCTGCAAAACCAGCTCCGTCTTTGCCTATTTACAACAAAGCCCTTAAGATCATTCGATCTGATCCATCCTACAAAAACTCTTGCAGATCTGATCTTCCTCCTATTCTACCAACACCACCAGCAACCAATTGTTACATGTTCTCAACCTTCTCCAGCACCTACAATGACTCTTTTCTTGCTTTAGAAAAAAGCATTGATCCTCGTACCAGAGTCGTAGCTCAACCCTCTGTTTCCTCTCCTGTCACCTCTGCTGGACAGTATGAAGAACCCAAACCTTTTAAAACGGTTCTGAATTGGCAAACACAAAATGCTACTGCTTAGAACAAGGTTCTCAAAAACCTTGATTCAAAAATGGATCATGTCTCCAGTCAGATGCAACATACTTCCAAAAGGATAGATTCCATTGAAGCACAGATGGAACGCATCTATCTTGATCTCAAAGCACGGATTTCTCAACTTGATTCCGACTGGCATGCTATGATTCACAACCGGTATCGGGGTCTAGAATTCGATAAAAAAGAAGCTGAGATCAGACAATTAAAAGCTGAACTTGCCCGGATTGACGCTGAAAAACAACGGCAGCAAGTACCACCGCTGTTTGCAAAGTCTCTACCTTTGTCCATGCCTACTGCATCCTTCAGCTCCTATCAGCCTTTCTATTCACCTCCTCCTCCTCAACCATTTGACTATGATCGTTTTATCGGTTTTTCCCATCATACTGCCTCTTACAAACAGGCAGAAGAAGCCCAAAGGGCAGAAGCAAAAAAGCCTATAGGAGAACATCTCCTCCTTCTTCCACTCGACCAGAACCAAAGCCTAGTCCACCAAAACCAAGTCTACCAGTTACTATAGCTGAACCAACACAACCTCCAGAACAAAGTCCTCCTTCTCCACCAGTACACACCAGGAGTGCAGACAAAAGACAAAGCAACTCTACACCAGTATTCCCAGTACCTTGTTTCCCCTGAATCAGAAACTGAAACTAGCACAGAATTCGAGAATCAGCATCCTCAGATTCTCAATCTGTTGAAGCCACTTCTTCCTCAAATTAAGAAGCAAATTATGCTGAAGTGTCTCGATTGCTCATGGTCCAACCATCTACTAGATCAAATGAACCTTTCAACACTGAGCAACCTCAAATAGAACTTTCTTTTCCTCCTCCAGAAGAAACTGAAGCTAGCCAACCCAGTCAACCTACACAACCTACCCAACCTGAATCCACTCTAAAGCCTTCAAATGGTCCATGGTTCCCAGTTGATGACATTCCCAGGAAACATTGGTACAATCGTTTCCAGGAATTTTGTGCTTGGATTGATGTACAAATGTTAAGATCTAGAGCTACTGCTCAGAGCACTTTCAAGGAATTTACCTCCAGGTTCACAGGTTCTCTCAGAGACTGGTTTGACAGTCTTGGAGCCTACAGACAGCTGCAATTTTGTCAATTACCAATTGCTCATGCTGTTGGTCATCTTTATGAACAATTCCTTGGAGAACTAGGCACAACACAAGAACTTGCTCGAAGAGAGTATCATCAGATGAAATGTTGTTCTCTTTTATCCAGAGACTTAGAATTCCATTACAAGGCCTGTAAGCCTAATCAGTCAAGTCAACCACTGCAGCGATTTGTAGACCAATAGCAAAAGCAGCAACGATTCGATGCTCTCAAGCAGATCTTCCCCCAAGAGTCAGAGCGCATTCGAGGTCTAATGAAATTCCCGGATCGAGTTCTGACCTCTGTCTTTATGGCATGTATTCGTTGCCTCATTGCCCAAAGAACTGCAACCAAAGTTACAATGTCAGCTCAACTTGCACGGGTTAGATGTCGGCCAACTCCCACTTGGTAAGATCTACCAATTTGAAGTCGCCTGTCTTGAAAAATTGTGTGAACAGAAAGAGTTTTTCTCTGACCTCATCAAACATAAACAACCTGTTAAATCCGCCTGCAAAAAACTATTTGGCCATCAAATGCTCTTCTGATAAAACCTGTGAGTGTAAGCCCAAAAAGAAGCACCATTTCTCCAAACACCCGCACAAATCCAAATTTCGATCTTCCAGAAAATCCAAAGGTCCATACCGTTACTTCAGAAATAAGGATCCAAGCCAGTACAGAAAACCCAAAGGCAGCAGATGTTTTATTTGTAAGAAAAAGGGCCATTTTGCAAAAAATTGTCCAAATAAACCAGCCCAGGCTGTTCGCCTTATTCACCATCTCTCCAATTCAGACATGCTCCCAGATCATGAAGATATTGAGTCTTGTTTCTCAGAACAAGACTATGATGAGCATACTATTTTTGCTCTCCAAGCAGATCCCTCCAGCAGTGATAATGATGATGATCCTCCAGTTCCAGTTTATCAGGTCAGTCATACACCATCACCTCTTCTTACTCCGTCCATCAAACTCCATGTTCTTCCTTCCAAATATGCTACCCCTGTTCCAGTCATAGGATTCCTAGATACTGGTTCCCAGAGAAGTATGATGAATCCATCCATTCTTCCAGCCCATTGTTGGGAAAAACATATAGAATACTACCGTGCAGCAAATGGTGAATTGTTTCAATCCCATTTGATCTCTAAAAAACCTATAGGTATTCAATTCTTTCCAAATTGTACCGTATAGGTAAAAATCGTAGGTTCTCATCTTCCTGACAAAGATCTGTTAATTGGATTCGATATTCTTCAACTTGCCAAACATCTCCATATTACTGTCACTGGTATTAGGTACAAACAAATGTTCCAACCTTATACCAAAATCCTCAAGATGTTTGCCCTTACAGATGCTCCACCATCCTACCAGCCTGTTCGTGATAAACTTCTCCCATTTTGTCCAGACAACCATAGCCAGTTTGTCCACCCACCACCTCTGTGGAAAAACCAAACATTCTTTGTTAAGTTATCTTTCAAACTTAATGAAGACATAAACCCTACTAAGGCCACTCATCCAGGAATGACACCTTTAGACCATAAACTAGCCCAAACCGAATGTTCTGAACTTCTAGCCCAAGGCCTTATTGAACCAGCTCATTTTGATTGGGCCTGTCAAGGCTTCTACGTTGAAAAACGGTCAGAAGTCAAAAGAGGAAAACAGCGTCTTATCTTAGATTACCAGCCTTAAATTACTTTTTGAAAGATGACAAATTTCCTCTGCCAAAAATAAATTTCCTTTTTGTCCACCTCAACAATGCTACTGTGTTCTCAAAATTTGATCTTAAACGGCTTTTGGCAATTGGGTATTGAGCCAACAGAACGGCCCAAAACCGCATTTTGTATTCCAAATGCCCACTATCAATGGACTGTTCTTCCCTTTGGACTCAAAACAGCACCATCCATATTCCAACGGGCCATGACCCGCATTTTTTAGCCCATACTTTCACAAACCCTGATCTATATAGATGACATCCTTCTTTTCTCCAAAAACCATGAATCTCACCAGACCTTACTTGACCAATTCCTTCATCTTGTTAAGACATATGACATCATGATCTCTCCAAAGAAAAGCGTTATTGGCCAGTTTTCTATTGAATTCCTCGGAATGATAATAGAAAATGAAAAATACCGCCCAGGTCCTCATATTGCCCAAGAATTACTACATTTTCCAAATGAACACCTCACTAAACACCAGATCCAACAGTTCCTCGGGATTGTAAATTACCTCAGAGATTTTTTTCCAAGAGTAGTCCAGCACACCAGCCACTTGTCAGCCATGCTAAAAATGACAGCCCCCCCATGGGGTCCTCTATAAACAACAGCTGTCCAAAAGCTAAAGCAACTTTGTCAACAACCGGTTCCACTCAAGATTCCATCTGTGGGCCACCGAATACTTCAGACTGACGCCAGTGATGATTTCTAGGGTGCCGTGCTTCTCGAGAGAATCAATGACAAAGAAGAGTATTGTGCACATGCTAGCGGACAATTCAAAGAATCTGAAAAGCATTATCACATTGTGTATAAAGAAGCCCTTGCAGTCAAATATAGGATACAGAAATTTGAATTCCACCTCATCGTGCACACTTTCACAGTCAGACTGGATAACTCTGCTTTTCCAAAGGTACTGAACTTCAAAAATAAGACACTACCGGACAAACAAATTCTTTGTTTAAAAGAATGGTTTTCTCGGTATAATTTCACAGTTCAGCACATCAAAGGTAATCAAAATCTCATCCCTAATCTTCTCTCTCGACCTCTAAAAAACTCTCTTATTCCTATACTGATAACATCAGTCACCTTAATCCCTCTGATAGCCATGGTAAACACTCTTCCAAACCATGCTCTCAGCAAAAGAGCCTTCCCTCTCCAAGTCAATTTTTCCTCACCTTACCAAATTCAAGACTATGCCAAAAGATTTCTGTTCAGGTATTTTCTCAACATGCATCGAGAAGATATCAGTGGTACCTTACCCAGTTTTCACCCTGATCAGATGTTCCTCCTTGGTCTCACCATTGATCCAACCAAACAGATCACACAAAACCAATTATGGTTTTTCTGGTGTCTCACAGTTCTCTATGCCACCAAACTAGTTTTTCCTACAGGTCTCGTCCTTGACAAACTTATGGATCCTGCTAAAGCCCCTTTCCTCCTTTGGACCCTCCTGGTGGAGAAAACAGCTCACACAAATCAGTCAACGATAAAACCTTGACCGCTCACCTCCTCAGGAAGCAGCTTTACACAACCTTGTATTCATCGTTCACAGGCCATACTTCCAGCATCCTGTCACTAAGATGTTTTGGACTCAAGATCAAGCCTATGAATGGCAAACTTTTCCTCACCCATATCCTGTTAACTTTGACCCACAAATCACAGGAGCCCTTAAACAATTTCTCCTTGACCTGAACCACGTCGAACCATCCAATTATGATATCCAACACACTTCTCTTGGTCCACGACATGAACTCATGCACCTTTTCCTCTCGGTCTACTCCGATAAAACCCATAGTCCACAAGTCCAAACCAACACCGGCCTTGTCATTAAAGAAGAAAAATCAGATTACACCGATATACTCTTCCAAGACTCCCAAAACCCTTGGGAAGACTTCCTATCTCTCGTTCCTTCATCCAGCAGCACCTCACAGACCCACGATCAGCAATCATGCACCATGCAGTATCTCCCGTCCAGCTCAAAGCTCATTGTAGAAAAGCACTTACCTTCCACCTCTCGTGATGACATGGTAATTCTTGGCCAACGCCGTCCACCTAACCCTGCTGATGTCATGAAGCGTCATCCTTATCTTTTCCCAGATACTCGACATGATCGTGATCTCAGAAAGAATGATGACATTGACAGCTCATCCGACTAAACCAGCTGTCCTCCACTTTAGATGGGGGTCCTGTCCCATCTTTTGTTTGTTTGTAATTATTGTGTTTGTAATAAGTGCCTTCACATGGCACCAGTGTGCTTTATCTTTATCTTCGTCTTTATCTTTACTTTTGTAAAAGGAAGATTCACGTGATCTTTCCTTTAAGTTTGTTGGTTTACTTTACTTTTACTTTTCAAAAGTAGATTCTTTTGAGGGTCCTGCTCAAAGAATCCTATGCTCTCCTTGCCTATATAAGGAAGTTCATTCATTCCCTAGAGGCAGACCAGATCGAGCAACCCATTGTAAAATTTCCTTATGAAATCAAATATGGTTTGCTAAATTCCCTCCATCTTTCTTTATCCTATTTGAAGGAAACCAATGAGTATATCTGTTCACTTTCATCTTTAGACGAGTATGCTCTGTACTTGCCTCCTTCGAGGATCCTGTGCATCAGAAAGTTTTTAGATCGATCCAGTCCAACTTATTTTCATTAGATGAAAAGAGTATCAGACACAGTTTACCCTGTTGAGTAGCCATGGAAGGCTTAAGTTTTGGGTGGTAAGTGTTAAAGTACTCTCTTTAGTAATGACTTTGAGCTACTATCAGTGATCGGTAGTATATCGGCTGGAAACCCGAGCTCGATGGCTATTGGTCTAAAGGATACTATGTGTATCATTGCTCTGGTCTCCGCGCACCGTCCTGGTATCAGAGCCACACTTTTTCTGAGTGTGGTATGATATGGTTATTGGTTTTCCGATAAGAAAAATAATGACACATAAAAGTACTTACTTAATAACCTTAAATTCTTCTGGTTTCCTGAAGGGTAGTGATAGACACCTGCTATTTTAAAGTTTAAAAACAACTCTCAATATATTATACGGACTGAGATTTTTCATCTTCTGGATAGTTTCGGATAAATTCAAAGAAATCCATTGAGGAACTTTGATTTATCATTGAATATGTTGAAAAAGCCTATCCTGATCTTTCTTAGAATATCTTTTTTCAAACCATTTTCCTTTTGTCTTGTATATTAAGGACCAGAAGCTCTCATGGAAAGCTTCATCTGTTGGATAATTCTTTAGGTAATCAAAAAGTCTATAAAGACCCTTTTGACTATTATAGAATATTTTAAGAAAAGCTTATCTTGCTGTTTTCGAGAAAATTATTTTTTGAACCATTATCTCTTTTCTTTGTTTTCTACGTGCCAATAGCTTTCATGAAAAGCCTCATTAGTGGGATAGCTCATTAAATCTGCTTTTAGCATGTTTATCGAATAATATCTTATGGTTGAAGCCATGGTGTTAGGGAGAAATTCTAAAAAACCTCTAATGTATTACAACCAATTGATGCATGCATGACATATGTAATTGAAGTTAATATAACCACCACTTGCATGATGGTTTTTTAAAATAATTGTTTATATGTCATAGCATCATTTGTTTTTCATATGGCTGACATGATATCTATGACGTATTCTAGATTTTTTTGATGTTAGTAGGTCTTTTAGACGTTTCATCTACCTGGTACATTAGCTGAGCTTTACCAAATGGAGTAAAGTTGATTCATCTTAGAAAAATGTTAGGTATGTTAGAGGTCAAACGTCTAGATAATAGTTCTGATATTGTTAAGATTTGTACAGATCCAGATGAATTGAAGTTAATAACTACATATGCATCATCCTTTTCTATAATTTCTTGTAGATCTATACTCTTTTGAGCTATTGGAATAAATTTAACTAACAAGACTCAGGTAGTTTTATCTAATCCCATGTGATCATTTTAGGAACAGATAATCTTGATTTGTTAAGGTTATGCTAAAAAATAGTTATTTCACCTTTTGGGTCATGAATAATCTCCTTAACATTTAAGTCTAGAGCTTGGTGTTCAAAATTTTAACATAGACCCTATAAACAAGCTCCATATCAAACTCGTCTGTTTGTAATTAAGAAAAAGAGCGTTTTGAGCATTCTTGTCTCTCTTGTGTATAGTAAAATTAGGGAATCAATTAAAATAAATTGATATACCATTTAGCGTGGTTGTTATAATGAATCAGTGAACTTGTTGTGTCGCTTGTCTCTTACACATACTAGGATTGAGCTGTTAAGTCCTTCCCTAGTTAAGGGTATAATGGCTATCTAAACCAAGCTGATATGCAAAGATTCAAAGTTTCTGGATACTTTTTCTAATTCCCTTATAGGGAGTAGCATTATTTCCATGACATCCCTGGTTATTGGGTATGTCGGCTCTACTGTTTCTATAAAATTATTTGTATACTTGTCTCCTAGAAAGTCTTGGGATCTCCAATTTGGCAGATGATTCTCAATATTTTCTATGACTGGTATTTGAGAGTTTTCTGTTTGGACAACCGACTCATTTGACCTATAATATGATCCTAATTTTTTAATTGACTAGAATTCATCAAAGAATGCATCTTTGATTGGTTCTGAAAAAGTTTTTAGACTCTGTTTAGCCCTAACGCTCTCCTGGCAAACGGGTAAATGGGTAAAGATAGCATAGACACATCGCCTGGACCTCTTCTTTCAAAATACCAGAATGGTATTCTAGATCTACGACTTTAAAAGACTAGATTTTCTTCAAAATCAAACTAAAACCAGTTATGTGGCTATACAATTACCTAGTACCTCAATTGGCTCTGAGACCAAATTATACCAAGATCGTTTGAGGATATAGAATGATATACCAAGATCGTTTGAAGATCTAGAATGACAAATAGTAACTGGTAATTAAAAGAAGTAGCAGAAATGAAACATACTTACGTGAAAAAAAACAAAAGTAGGAAATTGTTTGTATTACACAAAAGAAGGGAGAAATTTTATGAAAAAAGCACTCGAAGCACACAACCACACTTTTTTACAATCTTAAAATTGAAAGAAAGCTTAAAGGATTTCACACCTCTCTTCACCAAATGCTCATCCTTTTATAAGAGAAGAAGAGTATATAGCTGGTCGATCAATTATTCAAACCTTACTCTAGTTAAACAAAATCTATTGAAGTTATTAAAAATAAAGGTAAAGGTGAGGTTCGTGTCCTTAATAATATGGAGTTGGGCCGCTCACTCTTGATGTCTTTTAGAGTTTTCTTTTAAAAAATTTCCTTTAAGATAATAATCCAACCCATTTTTTAAGAACTTTTTTTTTTCTTATTTTCCTTAAAGCAACGGCTTAGAATTCATGAGGATACTAAGAATAGCCAGCTTGGATTCTTTCATCACTGGTGGTGGAGGATGACCAAGATTCTGACAGGGACTCCTCAGCTTTAATAGCTTCGCCCCTTCCTTTTGGTTTATATTCTCTGGCCTTTGCTTTGTGTTTTCTCTTACCCTTGTCGAAGTGGTCCATTTAGCTTGTTTCAAGGCTCTCTAGCTAGCTCTCAACTTCATTTATTGAGATTCCTAGGGTTAAGACTCGTGAGACCAATTTTCCAATTTTAGGATCAGCGTTGAGGACCTATATCTTTATCCTAATTAAATGAGGACCTATATCTTTATCCTAATTAAGTGACTCCTTAGTTGAGGTGATAAAGGGAGAAAGCTTACGAGCTCTGTAATTATCACCTTCCAGGTGCATGAAGTTGAATTTGTTCCACCATCTAGTTGAGATGGTTCTCATGATTTTTGGACCCGGACCACTGTGTGGATCGAAGTTGAAGCTATATTCCCACTTCTTAATCCAGGGAATAGTAAGATAGCCGACAAAATGCATCATATTTTTCATTCTGCTTCTGAAATTATTTCTATTGCAGAATTTCTCAAAGCTTTCCTTTAAGGCTTCTGGTAAATATTCGATATCAGGACCCCCAAAACTTATACTAGTCAAAAAACCAGTTAGGATATTTAAAAACTCAAGAGTGGTAAAAAACCACGAATGAGCAAACTTCTTATTCAGGATATATAGAGCATGTTCCCAAGCATGAATATAATCATGTCTAGTTTTATCCTTGAATCTTCTACTTAATTTAGGTGTAACTCCCCGTTGTTCTTTGGTAATAATCTTTAAGATTCTTGTAATTGTATAGGCCACTTTTCTGCCACTTCTCGTATGGTGATTGAACTCCCAAGAACCTGTTTCTGTCAAGATTTGTTCATAAAACCACTGGTATCTTTCGGAAGAAGAAAAAAGTCTGAATGACCTGAAAGGTAGAAATTGACTACTTCATTTGGTTCCATGTGTATATTGATATGTTTAACTTCAAGAATGGCTGCGAGAATTGAGCAAGCTTTGGAATAAGGAGATTCATCTTTGTTTCTTTGTTGGTGATACTTTAAGCTATCCATATGATAAAGAAGTTGAGTCAGCTTTCTTTGAAGCCCTACAAGAATTGGCTAGTTAGAAAATCTGGCAAGGGATTATCTTCCCCTCCAACATGCTTAATTTCAAAATCAAAAACAGAAAGTATGGTCTCCATTTAGCAAAGATCTGTTTTGATGCTAAGTTTTTGACATCTGCTTCTAACACATCCTTGGCTGACATACAGTCTATTCTATGGAGAAATTTCTTGTTAAGAAAATCATCCTAAAATTTAGGTACACACAAAACTACGTATAAAATTTCTTTTTGGACAGTAGAATAATTTTGTTGTGTTTGGTTCTAAATCTCAAAAGTGAATCTAACTAGACTGTCTTTTCCCTCAAGTTGTTTTTTGAGAATACCACTGTAACCTAGATCATATTTATCCGTTTCTACAATTTTCAAAGCACCTGAATGGGCTAAAGCTGAGTATGGTAATTCTTTTGCCTTAAGCTTAATGTTTTGAATTGCCTTGGTACTCAGGTGTCTATGGAGAAAGATTTTTCATTTAAAACTCCTCAACTAACATTTCCCGCTAAGCTTACTGTCAGAGACCCTCTCCAGTCGATACTAGATTGTCAGAATCTTAAAGCAAATGACCATATTTGCCACTGCCTGCAGGAACAGAGGCAATCCGATTAGCGGATAGCAGGCGTCGTAGTTTCTGGCTTTATTAGTCAGTTGCGAGGATGGTGGGATAAAACAAGAATTTTGCCTTAAATGCCACAAGAGTCAAATAAGAAAATACTAGTGGAATGATAACCGGGTATGAATCCAATGCAGTAACTACACTAATTTATACAATTTTACTGCAGTCTGTTGGTTCTACAGGTATTCAGCAAGATAGAAGCCACAAGTAGCTTATAAATCTTCACTCCCCAACTCTCTCAGAATTCGAATAGTATAGAGGCGTCTTATTTTCGAAAGTGTTTCAAAGAGAAGACTGTCAGAATGATTCATAGAAAGAGAATTTTATTTCAGGCTTCCCCACTCTGTTTGGTGATAAGGTCCATTCCAAGCTGAGACAAAAACGTATAAGGTATGCTTCCTTACTCCCAATACACTTATAGTGAGTTAGCAGCTGAGGTTGTAGCTGACGGTCTCAGTTTGTGCAATGATAACAAGATTAAAAAACAGCTTGGAAAGTAGAAACTCACAGGTAAACAAGCCTTGGAGATTTCTGCCAAAAACTTGGTTATAGGCTAAAAGACACTAAAAAGAGATATTATAGGAAGGCTAAATCTGAGGCATCCTTATTTAAGCCTATAAGATGAAAAACTAAAAGGTCTAAAGTTTCGCCTACCTGCTACAAATGCGGTAAGAAAGGGCAGTACAGTAATAACTGCAGCAACCTTAATCTTGATGAACGCGATTATGCAAGTTTTGCTAATCGATCATTCAGAATCTGATTATAAAACAGAATAAAACAATCAACGAAGAATTACATATTGACACACCTCCCTTAATAGATAGAGGCGCAGATTTTAGTTGTATCAATGAAGGTCTAATACCTAAGAGGTATTTTGAAACGACCACTACACTTCCTCAAACCACCAATGCCGAGAGATTTTCAATACGATTTAAGTTACCGAAAGCAGCAGTTTGTTCTGAAGGATTGTGTTTAGAACATAAATTTATTCTAATCAAATGTCTTAAGTCAGCAGTAATCATTGGCTCTAATTTTCTAGCCGAGGTTTTTCAATTTAGTGTGACTAAATCGGGAATAAAATTGGAAATTGGTGGAAAAATCTTTTGATTTAATTTTCATGAAGAACCAAAGAGTTGTTGAAGTAGATTGACTACCACAGATAATGAAACGACCCCCCCCCCCCCCCCCCGAACTCCATAGGGCGAATCTAATTATAACTCACGCACAAACTATTTAAAACAAAAGAACTCTTTATAATCATTAAAAATTCAATCATCAAACAGAATTATTACATTACAGTTGAAGAATTTAAAATTATGCCAAACCATCCACCAACCTCAATTCAAGCCCTTCTCATCATTCATCAAAAATCAATCCTGATTTCTGGGAATCACAACAAACTATAATGAGTAGGAAATTGAGTAAGCTAACTAGCTTTGCATATACGAAAATACATACATACTTATATATAATGCAAATGGTGCCATGTCTTTTGAAAACATTGAAAAACAAACTCATCAAAAGCTCTTTCTGTCATTTTCAAAACTTCACATTTCTTTCTAAATCACTTACTTAGCTACCTTCATTTAATTACCATTTAATCGGACACTTACTTAACTTTCGTAACATTCATACATTTTGGGCTTTATGTAAATACGTCCCTCATCCACATAACATAACACAAGATCCAGAGTGTTTTCCATTAAGCGTGTAATGAATTTAAGCATCCAAGCCAAAATTGTAAGACTCACTTCCTTTCTTTAAATGCTGTTGGCTAAAATCCACTTTCTCATTTCACATAAAACATAATGTATTTTCGCGCTAATGTCAATGAACTCTCACATACATATGCCCATGTCCCTAAACATGCTTAACACATAACAAAACATCACATAAACACATCATAATAACGCATGGGCAAAACGTAAAAATCCATATCCATATATATCAAAAATAAACTTTTGAAACATGTCAAACATATGCATATTGCATATTATGATTTATTTAGAAGTCCAGTTTACTTACCACGTTGCATTCTCAACTAATAGATATCATCAACCTAAACTAAATAAGAAAACATCATAAAATAAAATCATATCATAATCATAAACTCTAATGTCCTCAAATCTCTCATTTTAAACATCTTCTAAACTTAACTTCAAATTACCTCAATTCAAATCTTAAATTACTAAAATACCCTCAAAATCATAAATTAATGAATTACCCTCGAACCATAAATTATTAATTATCTTTCAATTCTGAAATTAAAAAAATAAAAAAGTTAGAAATTATAATATTACCCTCAAGTTTTTTAAAATTACCAAAATGCCTCGCTGACCAATGGTGACCGAGATTCATGCGACGATGACTAGGAAGGTCGGGAAAGAAGTTAATGGTGGTGGTGGTGAGCTTCGATGTGGAGCCACGACAGCAAATTGGGCTCGACAGCCATGAGAACTTCAACGGCTGCTCAAGGGCAAATCAGCACCTTCTGGTGGCTCTTGCCACTCAGGTTTTGAAGTGTCAGCTGTGAGGGACAAAACCCAAGCAACAGTGCAGCCCAACTCCAGCGAAATCGCGCCGAAATAAAGCAGCAATTGCTACGACTCTTCACAGTTTTGAGTGACAACTTTCCCGCCATTTCCCGACAGCAGTGATCGCATGGGGATGACCGGCATTGTCTGATGGTTCTATTGGTGCCTTTTGAGAAACGATGGTCGGGTCGGATTCTGTGGTTCGGGTTGACATATTTCTCTATCCTGTGAACTGATTCTATCTCTTTCTCTTTCTTTCTTTTATCTGTCTCAATATACATAGAGTAATGATATAGCCACAAACTCTTGTACAAATTTATTTTGTACAAACTGATGCGGCATGATTTAATTGGTTGAATTAAATATCACTTAGTCCACATGATTTGTTTTCATTATTTTATATTTTCTTTCAACCAATGAATTAATGTCACATCAGTTTGTACAAGAGTTTGTGGCTGTATCATTACTCATATACATATAGACCCGGTCTAAGGTCGGGGGAGGGGGGGGCGCGGGGGTTGTTGTGGGGTATTGCAAATAAAGTCTAAAAATAAATTCCTATGTAATGATTTAAAAGATCAATTTCATAAAGAAATATGTGCTGAAATTCCTAGTTCTTTTTGGGAAGAAAAGGGCGTGAAGTTAGGCTTTCTTATGAGATAAACTTTGATGAGTCTAAAATCCCAACCAAAGATCGACCTAATCAAATGAATGGAAGGCATCTTGAAATATGTGAAAAAGAGATTGATGGAAGGCATCGTGAAATCTGTAAAAAAGAAATTGATGATCTCTTACAGAAAAACTGGATAAAAAAAGAGCTATTTTACCTTGGTCTTGGCTAGTTATCAATTATAAGACCTTGAATAAGGTGCTTAGATAATCTATTGAATATATTACATTCGGTAGTTATCTGTTCAAAATTTAATATGAAAAGTGGATACCGGCAGACACAAATCGCTAAAAGTGATAAGTATAAACTGCTTTCACAATTACTTTTGGTCATTATGAATGGAATGTAATGTCATTTGGACTTAAAAATGCTCCATCTGAATCTCAGAATATCATGAATGAATTGTTCAGTCCCTGTACTAGCTTCATCATTGTCTATATCGATGACTTATAAGTTATTTTTAAAGTGGTGAAAAATGCAGGTCTAGTCGTCTTTGCTAAGTAAATGAAGTTATTTCAGACTACGGTTCGTTTTCTTGGGCACAATATATGCCAAAATGTCGATTAAACCTATCGACAGAGCTATTGAGTTTGCTTATATTTCCTGATGTTATAGAGATTTCTCGAAAGTATTAATTACATCGCAGACTTTACAAAGATCTGGCCAAAGAAGCCAAGCCCTTCTACGCAAGATTAAAGAAAAATCCTTCTCCATGGACACCTGAGTATACCACAGCAGTTCAAAACATTAAGCTTAAAGCAAAAGAATTACCATGCTTACTTTAGCCCATGCAGATGCTTTTAAGATTGTAGAAACATATGCATCAGATCTTGGTTATGATATTATTCTCAAATAACAATTGGGGGAAAAGAGAATCTAGTTAGATTCACTTCTGGGATTTAGAACCAAACACAACAAATTATTTTACTATTAAAAAAGAAATTTTATCCATAGTTTTGTATATATCTAAATTCAAGATAATGTTCTTAACAAGGAATTTCTCCTTAGGATCAGAGAATCGGACTTTCATGGGTATGAGTTAGAAAAACAAAATGTTGGAATAAATTGTTAATAGTTATATCTTGCATTTATTTAAGGTGCTTGAGGCTGTTGGAGACTTATAGGTGCATTTTCATCATTTCTTTCATTAAGGTAAGTAATTCATTCCTAATGTACTCAATATATATGATTATTTTGATCTGTTATAAGTGCATGCGTTTTTATAGTTCTTTAAAAATTAATTGATTTGTAAAACTAAATTAGTTTATGTAAATGCTTTTAAATCTGAAAATTATGTTACTTTTATGGTTTAACAAAATATTCTAACTGCCTTTAAATATGTAATTTATTTTGCTAAATGATTATATTTTATGAAATTGTCTGTAAAATGTTATAATGGAATTTATTTTTGCAAGCCTAAATTACTATTATGATTGTTTATGAATCCGATATGAATGTTTTGTTCACATGTACGATTAAGATTATTTATGAAAATTTATTCGGGGGCCACCTTTTCAGGGCTAGAGTGACACGAAGTGCCACATACATCACTAAGTGCCACATGCAAGTTGCTACATATGAAAAATGAATTTAAATGTTTTGGTTCATTGTCCATAGTTATTCTGATTGTGATTCTGATCGTATAATACAATATATATGTTCTAGACTAGTACTGGGTTTCTATTATGAGTGTGCACACGATATTCTGATTTTGATTATATTTCTGGTCGAGTCACCAAGAGCATAGGTAGCACATGTGACATGAGCTACCCATTGTTTTCTATTTGCTTTCATGATTAATTATGATTATGATATTTTGAATCACTTACGAATTTTGAGTCCTTTTATTATATTATGTGATTTCATTTATTATTACTAATATATATTTTGATAAAGAAAGGTTTGTAATACTTTTAGTACTCGATAACCCTAGTGTGTTATGAATGATTTTATTTACCTAGTTGACGGCTCACTTCTCATCATTTCTTTTTGTAGATTGAGTATCTTGTTGAGAGGCGTGCTTATCTTTAGAGCTAGCATTTCATTTACTTTTGTTAGTTGAATAAGAGAAGGATGAACTTATGTTTCTTTTGAGTTTGTTTATTGTAATTGGAGAGTTTTGAGACTCTTGTTACATTTATGGCTTTGGGAGAAAATTATGTAGATTAGACTTATGGATTTGTGGATTTTTCAATTGGATTAATAAAAATTGAGGTATTTCAGAGTGGGATTTCTTGTATAGAGATTACGATTTATAATTAACCTTCTTTACCACATGCTCTGCACGTGTTACATTTGGGGTGTGGCATTTAAAGGATTAAGCCTTCCATCTTTTTTATTATAAAATGTAAATGTCATGAAATTTAAATCTATCATTATGTCACTGTTCTTCAATTAGCATAATAGCTTCATGTAGCAAAATCGATTTCCTGTCAAAATTCTACCCCAAGATTTCTGTACGGAGTACTCCTTCACAGCCCGAAACTCTTGAGGCTTGGCTAGTTGGCTTCCAAATTTTCTATATAAGAGAAGACAGCCCTCATGAACTAGAAGTGAACTTATAAACAACGTCTGTGAACTGTGATAATATCCCTGAAACCGGCAAGGCCTCTAATGAAAATCATGTAGTATTTTTTTTTTTCTCAAGAATTCACTATTAGAAAAATGGTCTCTATTGACATTAGAACAGTATCAGTAATTACTTTCAGTGACACTTATTAATTGTTTCAGTAATCTAGCAGTCAGAATACAGTGACACTTATTTGTGTTGTCATAAATACAGTATCAGTGATTATTATTATTACAGTATCACCAAAACTATGACACTACAGTATCAGAATATTGTGATACTACATTAGTGTTTGTGATAATATTACTATGATATCAGTATTTGATTTATTATTAAAAAATACAAAATTGAATATTACCTATTTGCAACCGAGATTAGAATGTATTACAAAATTAATACTAAACATTAAAAAAAAAACCAAATTAACTTTTATTTACATAAAAAAATAACAATACAATAATGCGAATATGGATTACAAGCTAATGAAAAAATAAGTTTCAAAAACTTGTTACATCAAGTAAAATAAATCAAATTAGTTTGAAGTTTCCAAAAGTTAAACCTGAAATATGATGCTTGAAGTTGCAAAGTTATGATCAAGTTAGATTGCAAATGGGCTTTGCATGTAAAGGAAAAAAAGAATATTAGAAAATATCTTATGGCAAACACGTAATATGAGTTAGGTTCACAACATAATCATTATTTAGTATAATTAATTTCATTGAGTGGTGCATTTCATTGAGATGCACCACATAAGCACTGACAAAAATTTGATATTGTAATTTAGCTCATGGTCAATAATTGATATATTTCATAAGTGAATAAAATTCGAATTCCCAGCAGCTATGTAGCCAACATCCAAATCAAATAAAAGGCTACTTAATAGAAATAAAATCTAAATTGATGATTTTAGTCAATGTGGCAACCAATTAACCTTAGCATTGATTAAATAGGGGGACAAGAGAGTACTTTAAGCATTACCTCAGTGGAGATTCTTTTAGCAATCTCTTCTGCACATTCTTTTATAAAATATTCATATTTAAGATGAAAATATTCTCAACTTTATTAGCTTTAGCATCGAAGGTTCAATTGCAATGCGTAGATGGAAGATAAGATGGGACTAGCATAGCACAATAAAAGGCTCAGATTTTTTAATATATTCAATCTAGCTACTTCTATCCAAATAAAAATGTAAAATCTCAAAGTATATAAAATCTTGATAAACATATAAATTTACTTCCAAAAAAAGTATGGTTATATATTTTTACATTACAAGAAATCAGCTCAACAATATATAAAACCAATTCGTTAATCAGTTGGTTCCACAACTAATAAATTTAATATTTGAGAACAAGAATGTTACCTATCCATAATTTCCAGCCACAGATATTGGCCGCCACTTCTGCCCCTTTTTTTGTATTTTTCGTATAATTTTAAAAAAATCTCAAAAACTAATTTTACATTAACCAATAGAGAAAAGAAAGATAAATACAAGAGTTATGATCAATAAAAATCAATTCAACTAACTTAGGATTAGTAAAATTACTTAAATGGAATTTGGACATAGCAAGCAACTAATTTGGAACATACACCAATTAGAAGCAAATCCATAAAAAAAAGGCCAAATTCAAATCAATGTGATACATATAATTAAATTAAAAATTATTCAGAATCACATTTATTTAAAAGCCCTAGTTTTCGTTAAATAGATAAGTCTCTGGTCACCAGGAAGAACCCATAATTGATAACTATTAGCCAATTATACATACGTAAATTGTATGTTTTGCATGTGCAGAAACCAAGACTTGTAACATGTTTTGATTGAATTTTTTTTTTTTTTTTGTTTTACTTTGTTAGAATTAGAGCCCAATGAGCTTGAGAGTCGAGGAGATTCATAGAGAGAAAAACAAATTAACTGAATTATTGCAGACTCAACTAAATTTATAATAAAAGCCTCCCAAAAGAATCTGCAATATCATAATCAGATTAAAGTACTAAGATTAAAATATTAATTAACAGTGGAAGCTCGAATAATGAACCTGTAACCAAGTATCAGCAGCTGCCAAAGAAGAGTGAAAGCCAGCAAAAAGCAGTGTCCTCCTAAAATACATTAGCAATAAGAATTCCCGGCTAAACTATACTTGTAACATAGGTTCCCATCAATAATGCTCCCGTAAACTCTAGCACAGCTGCAGTCAAAATGGCTATTTCTGATATAGGAACAAGACGTTGGCCAAAGCATAATCAACCTCATCCATATACCTTTAAATATAAGAGGCAAAATTTTATAGTAAAATAACACAGCTTAAGAAAATATGCAAGTACATATCTATAGATGAATAAAGCTACACAGCGTCATAGGAAAAAAGTGCCTTGAAATTTGTGAAAACGTGCACTAATGATTGACTAGAGCAAATAGGTTAAAAAAGATGTATGCTCAGCCAAAATAGAGGTTTTAAATAGTATTAAAGTTTTAAAATGCAATAACTTATTAAGCTAAAAGGTCACCAATCCAAACCACAGAATAAGAATTACCATGAAAAATTCAGCAAGAAATGGATCGGGCATATAGTCATACTTGTACCTCCATTACTTTGAGAGAGAGTTGTCAAAATCCCTTGCACATAAAATAAACGAAATGTGATTTATATGATATTCAACAGATTTTATAAAATCTATCAAAATTAACTTTTATTAGAGCGTGATCAATATTCTATCATTGCACCACTTAAACAATACTGAATTAACTGTACAAGAAAGGGCATATGCAACAAAGAGAAGATGCCTAAATTCATTGACGCAAAACTGAAATAAATAATACCAAAATAAATTTGAATCAGATAAGCTGGGGTTTATCAATCCCATTTGAATGAAATTATCTAAACATGAAGAACATTTAGCCAGTGTTAGTGCCTTTAGGAAACTTAAGAATCAATTTACAGTGATCAATAACAATTGTCAGTCCTAGTCACTGTAACTCTGTTGGCTTGCATCCAGGTACAAAGTTAACACATCGGCAGCCTACCACTCAAAAATTAAAAAATAAAACCACAGATTCAACTAAGAAATGGAGATCTGACCTTTAGTTTAGTTGAATACACAATAATTAAGTTAAGCAAATCCATAAAAATTAACACAATATAATTGAAAGCATTAATTTTCCAATTAGATAAACAAAAATAAAATCTCAATTGAGGTTAAATTAGTGATATGACCTTTAATAGTAGTGTCTTGAACTCGTACATGATTTGTCCATCGCGATGGAGTTTGAAGCTTGAACTAGGACATTGATTAGCCAATCTAAATTAGAGAACCACTCTAACCATAATCCCTTTAATTTGGTGAATTTACGGCGGTCGAAGATCGAATTAATGGAAGAAGACAAAAGTTTAACTAACAAGAAATTCGAAAAAGTCAAAGCACGACGAGCCGTGCGCACTCGAGCATGGTGGCCATTGGAGAAAAAGGTGGAAATCTAAAGAGAGTCTTGCGAGCTTGTGGTATAGCGGCATGGTGGATATTCTACGACACGATGTAGCTTGCTAGGGTTTCATATGGTATGGGTCTTAGATTTTGAGCCATGGTGTTAGGGTTTCATATGGCATAGGGGTGCGCAAAATATCCGACCCAACCTGATCCAAAAAATATTGGGTTCGGATCGCATCGGGTTGTTAATAAAACCCGATCGGATGCATTTTTGTCAACCTGATTGGGTTTTTGGATCGGATCAGGGATCGGGTTGACTTTAAAATTAAAAAAAAAATTCAAAAATTGCAAATTTGAAAATGAAAAACTAAAACTAAAGTCTAAAGTTCTAAACCTAAACAGCTAAACTCCTAAACACACACACACCATACACAATCACACACAAACGATTACAAATAAATAGAATAACACATTAACCACAACAGACACAATCACACAGCACCCACAGCCTCCCCCGCTCACAGCCCATTGCCGATAGCCGAACCCATAGCCTCCCTGAAACAAACGAAACACAAACACACACACACACACACACAAAGTTCATGGAGCAAGCTGCAGCCGACCACCAGACGTAGCAACTGCCGAGAGCTGACACCAACCCAAGCTACTTTGTGAGGATCGTGACCCGATCTGCCGATCTGCTGCGACCAAGTACGAATCTGCTGACCAAGTACCGAATCTGCTGTGACACCTCCATGCCTCCTATCCTCCACCATCACTCGATCTGATTGAAGCTCCATTCGAACCTGGCAAGTGGCAACCCGAATTTATACTATTGACCTTGAGTTTTGGAAGCTTTGAGCCTTTGATAGTGATGGGGTGTGTGTGTGTGTGTATAAAAGAAAGTGAAATTGCTAATTGGTATTTGGTAATTGTTAAAAATATGTAATTATGTATTGTTAAATTTTAACAATAAAATGAAGAAAATTCGTGCATTGATTTTTTCGGTTAATTATTAATAATTGATTTTTTTTTGTGAATAGATTAGGTAGATTAAAAACTGAAATTGAATATTTTGTTATAATATATATGCATATGATCTGTGCAGCAGCTTCAACTTCAATAAAAAATTAACTAAGTTAATTAATTGTATGATAAGCAATAAGCATATGTTAAGTCATTAAGTAGTAAATACATGTAATGTGGGCAAGAAATTTAGGGGTTTATAATAAGAATTAAGATATGGATGTGCAAATAATATTCTATTATTTTGGCCAATGGATAATTGGATATTATAAATTAATTAATTACATTAATTTCTTGCTTTTCCTTTATGGAATATGCATAGTTTTCAACTTTTATATATAGAGTTATACACCTAGATCCTAATCATATAGAAATATTACGATGGAAAATTGGAACTATCAAATTCAAAAAGTTTCATAAAATTAAATTAATAAATATCTGAATTGATTTGTAATACTAATTAGATTATGTTAATAATATTTTTGTGCTTTGATTTTTGAATTAATTATTAATAATTATTTGTTTATATGTTCAGATGACGGGACACTCAAGATCGAATTCGATAAGTGATAATGATGATCAAAGTGCTCAAATGGAAGGAACTCAAAAGGGAAAGGAAAAGGCAAAGCGGAAAAGACTACCAATGAAGAAAAGATCTGAGATGTGGAATCATTTCACTTGAGGACAATCCAAACAAATGCAAGTGCAACTATTGTAGTAGACGACAATAGCAATGTCATTCAAGGCATGATGGGATTACATTCTGGGAGCAACAAGAAGGAAGTCAACAAAACTTGACAGCTAAGGTTGATGAAGGAAATACAAGTAATATGGTTTTGGCTAAACGGTGGAGTCAAGATGCTTGTAGAAGGGTAGTCATCAAAATGATCATTATGGTGAGTTGCTGCTTAGTTTTGTGGATAACAAATGGTCTAGACATTTTTACAGTGTAGCTATTTCACAGTTTGTTATGCCATCTCGAAGAACTATTAGTAAAGATGTTACGGATTTATTTTTGGAGGAAAAGACAATGTTGAAGAGTTTGATTTACAACAACAAGTAGCCAGTGTCTCCTACAACTAATGTATAGACTTCCATTCAAAACCTATTTTATTGACAGTGATAGTGTTTGAATAGGAGGATTATTAGTTTCAACTTGATTGAAGATCATAGAAGGAAAATGATCGGCAAAAATATAGTAGCTTGTTTACAGGATTTAGGGACAGAGAAGTTGTTTGCAATAACAACTAATAATGCCACTACAAATGATGTTGCTAATAATTATGTCACTATGCAATTGCTTGCTTAAAAGAATGATGATGCAGTTGTGTTGGCGGGACAGTATATGCATGTGCATTGTTGTGCACATATTTTGAATTTGATTGTTGTTTTAAGGTCGAATGAGATTCATGCTAGTGTTGCCGCAATCCAGAATATTGTGAAGTATGTGAGATCCTCCACCACGAGACCACAAATATTTAAACAATGTATTGAACAGGTGAAAGGTCCAAATGGAACTGTCGTTTTGGATTGCCATACTAGGTGGGATTCCACCTATTTAATGTTGATCAGTGCATTGAAGTTTCAAGCGGCATTTGATAAAAGGGCAAAAGTGGATAAAATGTATAAAATATACTTTCTCGAGAAAGAAAATAATAATGAAATGGTGGGCCCACAGGGACATGAGGATTAGGTGAGTGTCAAACGAATTGTGAAGTTTTTAAAGGTATTTTATGATGCCAAATTGCTATTTTTCTACCTCTCTGAGTGTGACTTCTAATCTTTGTTATGATATTATTGGTTTAGTTAAGAGTTCATTGACTACATTAGAAGCAAGTAAAGATCTTTTGATAAATATTTGGAATACACGGGGAAGATGAATAAAATGATGATTGTTGCCGTGATTCTTGGTCTATGAGCTAAAATAGACTTTGCTGAACATATTTTGAGATTATTTTGGCAATGATAGCTCAAAGGTGGAAGAAATTACCAAAGCAGTGAAAGATTTGTTGAATGGGCTCCAGTTCCACACAATCAATTTGTAGAGAGAGTGTTCCTAGTGGCAGCTATGGTGGTACAAATTCTTCTCCATATATTACAGTAGATGTTGGTTTGGTGGAGATTCCTAGAGGTGAAGGTGATGACACTTTCCGAGCTGCTCACCCTTTTCTTAAATATGCTAAGAAATTCTCTATTCAGAATGAGAGTAAGAAAGTAGCATCTGACATTTAAGGGATCCAGTTGAAGATCCTATCAATCTTATACTCAATGTTTTGCTTTGGTGGAAAGTGAATAGATCAAAGTATCCAATATTAGAGAAAATTGCAAGGGATGTCCTTGTTGTTCCTGTTTCCACAGTGGCATTTGAGTATACCCTTAACACTGGGCATCACATAATTGATGAATATAGAAGTTTTTTTACCCATTCTATGATTGAGGTATTGATATGTACCGAAAATTGATTGTAAGCTAAACATTTTGCTAATCCCATCCACAACCTTCAGGAAGATATTAAGGAGTAGATGTTTCGTATGGGAGCTAGAAGAAGGTAACATTCTTATCGTACATTATAAAGTTAAGATGTATTATAACTTTATAAATAGCATCTACATCTACTTAAGTTATTAATTTCAATTTTTTTTTTGGCATTTTAAAGAGTTTGTAAGATCACAAGCTTCAACGATGGAAACGGTGTGCGCTGACATAGGTGTTATTTGAAAGGTAATTCTTAAGATATTATTAATCATAATTTCATAATATACTTTTAGGTTGTAATTTAAACTATAACAATAGTTGTTATAGTTTTAAGTTTTAAGTCTAATTGTAACTTTACAATTATTTTAGTTAGACACATTGAAGTCGGTGGAATGGTATTGCCTCGGATTATTATTAACTTTACTTGGTAATGAATGCCATAAAAGAAGCCACGATTGACTTAATTTTTTTTCTTATATTTAATCAAGTATGTATGCGTACATACACACACGCACACACACACACACATATATACATGAATTGGGCTTATTTGTTTGTGTTTAATATGCCTTTATTTGTAATGCAGCTTAAAGAAAGTAGTTATTGTACATTATTTCTTCAACTCTTCTCTAGGAGATCGATATTTTAACTTGGAGTTCAAGAAGTTGAAGTTAGAACTTGTCGAAGTGCTTGCGAGGAGCGATGGAGCCATGGAGGAAGTTTATTTAGTATTTGTGTTTAAACTTGTTGTGTTTTGGACTTTGTAATTTGTGTTTTGGAAACTATTTAATCATATATGTTTAAATTTTGTGACTTTGTGTTTTAAAGATTAATGTTTGAATATTGTGCTTTGGATGGAGACTATTAAGTTTAAAACTTTGTGTTAATTTTAATTTTTATTTAGACTTTGTGTTAATTTTTTGTTTTTATTGATTTGAATTTGAATTGATTTCACATTAGTTTCCTTTTTTTTGGTTAGTTGAAAATTGTAAAAAGAGATTACAATTAAGAAAAACAGTTTAAAAAATAATCTAAAAAGCTCAAAAAAAGAAAAAACAGCTCAAAATTGCATGAACTTGAATTAACCTGAGTTGACCTGAATTGACTCGAATCTTATTTGATCTGATTTCACTTGATCCAAACCGACCCGAATATAATCCGAACCGTATCTAATCCGCATCTGATCCGATCTTAACCCAATTTTTTGATCTGATCCGATGATCAAGTTATAGGTTTGGATTGAGTTCGGATGAATTTTTTATCTAATCGGACCAACCCAAAACCTGATTGGGTTGATCCAAACCTGATTTTGTCCAGTCCTTATATGGCAGGGCCCTCGAATTTGAGAGGTCGAAGGAGAGATTTTTTATAGGTATGAAGAAGAAGGAGACGTTTAGAGAGATTAGGTAAATGGCCATATAATTAGAAGTTAGAGAATATTCGGTTTATGTTGATTTTAGGTTCTTTCCCTTTTATATTGTTGTTTATTTATTCATTTAATATCATATTTACAATTAAAGAGAAACGGCTAGTTTGGCACGATAGTTTGTTGTTTGAATATAAAGTATATCAATTTTGAGCTCCTTGGTTCGAATAGCAACTAAAATAAAAATTAATTTTTTTATTATTATGATCTCTTATGCATGTAACCACTGATACTTTCTAACAAAGTGTCACAAGTTTATGTGTCAATAAAAACCATTTTTTTCTAGCGGTGATTGCTTTTCATAGACCAAACATGTCATCAATAGACTCAGCATAACTAAAGCCAGATAACTTGTCACAGGAAGATTTGGTATTTCTTTGGACTCTTCGGTGTAAGGATTCATGACCCAAAAGGAGTCATACTTTATTTTCCATGACTCTGATGATTATCCAAGCACACACTAGGCCGTTACAAGATCCATAAATCCTAACGGGGTCTTTTCACAATTTTAATGTGAAAGAAATATTAAGCAAGAAATAGTAAGGGAAATTTGTTTTTGAAAAGAAATACGAGATACCCATAGTCTCGTTGCTTTTATCAAAAGGTACAAAACAGGGCAGGGACCTTATTATAGGAAACAGAGTCATATCCCCTTGTCTTGGAAGAATTTCTTTGTTCACAGTTCATAACAAAAACAACAAACATTTTTTAAAAATTGATAAAACATGGAAGTTTGTCGCTGAGGACCGTTGAATTGCTCTCCGCGAATTGATTCCACTTCGTACTCATAAGATCGGCCAGCACTTTGCGCATTATCAATATCATGAAAGTCTTCACTGCTGCTACCAAATTCGAGTGTAAAGGTGTTGGGATTTGCATAAACTGGACTCACCCCACAGCATTTGACCTTTTGAGGACCTTTTCCGATAACCAACTGATAGCGGATGAAGAAGTCAAATGAAATTGCTGCCCCCTCTGATAACCCAATATTCCAACAAGGGTATAATCCCAGTATGACATGATTTGAGTTTACGCACACGTTGCTGACCAACTGGCAAAAGTTATCAGACCGGAATTTACATCCCACTCCGAAGAAAATGGCAGGAGAATAAGAATCTTCTTCAAACTCAAATTCAATAACAACACAGAGCAAACCCGATGAAGTTTTTGTTACCACAACGATGTGGCAGTTGAATAGTTATTGAAGATCCTAAAGATTGATAGCTGTACCAGTCTGGTACTTCACTTCCAGGTAAACAAAAGCTGATTCCATCAAATTCCTGTAAAATTAAAATCAGGATTTGGTTTGGGATGTAATTTAGGGGAGAGATAAAGAGACATAGATCGAATTGCATACCTTTTCACGGAAAAGTCTTAGCGATGCAATTATCATATGCCGAATTCTTTGTTGCAAATCTGCCCAAATACTTTCATTTAGTTTCAGGCAATTAGCAAATATTAATTGCATTGGAAACATGTTCTTGGATGGTCTTTCACCGCTGCCATTGGATAGTGCTTGCAATATGGATGCATCCAGTTTCTCTAGACATGATGTGAGTTTTGGCAAAAATTGGAGCCGCTTGCAACCACTTGCACCTAACATCACCAAAAGCAGTGGAAGCGCTGGTAACGATTGAAGCATGACGCAATTGACCAAGTAAAGCCATCTAAGCCGTGAAAGTTGGTTGATACTCGTAGGTAAACTCTCAAAGTTATTTCCACTGAGATTTAAACTTTCCAATGACGATAGACAGCCAATATCTGGAGGGATTTCCATTATCTCACAGTCTCTTAGTTCTAGCTTTTTCAAAGAAGATAAACCCAATAATAGTGAAGGCAATACCAAGCCCCTGCATTCAGACAATGAAAGGGTTTCAAGTTTGTTTAAATCAACAATGGAGGATGGCGCCTGAGGAATAGCCGTTATCCCTGCATCAAGGCGTTCCAAAGATTTTAAATTGCCCAAGCTCTCTGGCAAACTACCAAGTTTAGTGCAACCAGTCAACTTTAACTGCTTAAGCCCTTCTAGATTTTCAATTGAAGATGGCAGCTCTTTGATATTACTTGCCTCCTCTAAATTAATTTTGTCTAATAGTTCCATTTTCTCCAAGATTTCTGGGAAACTCTCAAGGTTTCTACAGTAACTAAGATCAAGGCTGCGAAGAGATTTCAATTTACAAATGCTAGTTGAAAGCCTTTTAAGACTATAGCAAAAACTCATTTCTAAGGTTTCAAGATTGGGTAGGCACTCGATTGATAACGGAACTTCTTCTATTGGGGTACACATTAAGTTTAGTTCTACTACATTGCCTGAAATCCTTGGAAACTCTCTGAGATTAACACACTTGTAGCAGTCAATCTTAATGGAAGATACGAAATGAATGTTCTGTGGAAAGCACCTAAGACTTTCACAGCCAGCCATAATCATGTTACCAAGTTTGTCAAAATTCTGGACGTACGAGGGAATGTGAACCAAGCCTGTGCAATTCCAAAGATTCATTCTCTCGAGATTTGGGGTTTCTGACGGTTCTGGGATTCTAGTCAGATTGGCTGAGTGGTTGAGGTCAACATATTTTAACTTTGGAGCTTTCTACAGAAGGAAATGAAGAATATTACTAGAACAAAATTAGCATCAAAAGAAATATATTTAAGGGAATAAAAACAAATGTTTACCTTTCTTCCTTCCCAGATTTGTTCAACTTTACTATAAGGAAAGTTGAGTTCGATAAGATTCTGAGGGACAAAATCCGATGGCAATGTTTTCAAAGGATATCCATGCCAGTAAAGATACTTTAATTCCTCAGGAAGATATTCTAGACCTTGTTGAAGGTGCACTTTAGAACTCATTTTCGAAACTTCAAAATGTCCTGAGATATAGAATTTAAGCAATCTAAGATTAGACATATCTGCAAACACTCTAGGGTCTAGATTTATTTCTTCTATTTTAGACAAATCCAAGAATATGCCTTTAATTGCATCAGTCCCCTGGTAAACAAAGGAAAGAATGAGTTAGCATGAAATGCACAAAAACACTCATTAAGAAACAAAAATTTGCATGGGTCAATTTTTCTTTGTCCAACATATATTTGTAACAATTAAAAGAAAAGCAAATTTATCAAGATTTCAAGTACCTTGTTTTTCTCCAATACAAGACAAACATCCTTGTGATCCCACAACCTGCTACGTTTTTCTGGCCTTGCTCTAAATTCTTGGCAAACAATTTCTCGACCCATTTCTTGCAATAGGTCGTGCATTTGCAGCTTATTGTATGATATTTTTATGAGTGACTTGTTAACAAGGACATTCAGTCCATACTGAACTGAATAATAGTCATCATTGAGAATCCACCGCACATGTTCTCTATCATCTCCATTGAAGAAACATGCAATATCCAAGAACAAATTTTTCTCTTCCCAACTCAGTTCATCATAACCAATTTTCAGCACACCATAAATATCAGAGCCAGAAATTCGATTTAAGTTGTTCAATGTATTTACCCAATCTGGTTTGCTCTTCCCGTGAAAAGAAGACCCCAATACTTGCAGAGCTAATGGATTGCCTTTGGCATAATGCACTGCTGTCTCTGAGTGCTTCAAAAGATCTTCAGGGCAATGATTTTCTTTAAAGGCACAACTGCAAAAGAGCCGATGTGCTTCATTGCAATTTAATCCCTCGACCTCATATATTCTGTGCCTTCCATATCTTTCAAGTATCGTTTTATCTCTAGTAGTTACAACGATTCTGCTTCCTGGACCGAATCGATCGAGGCCCCCAGCAAAATATTCTAGCTGACCATACTTGTTAACATCATCAAGAACTATAAAGACCTTCATTCTTTGAAGCCTATCCCTGATATACTGAGGTATTTTGGGTGTTCCAATATCAAAATTTTCTCCTAATAGTTTTGAAAGAACTTGCTTCCGTAGATGTACCAGTCCGCCACATTTTTCTGATTCTTCCCGAACATTTGCCATGAAACACTTCGCTTCAAACTTCTGAGAAAATTGGTTAAAAACTACTCCTGCAATGGTTGTTTTACCAATACCGCCCATACCCCAAATTCCTACAAGTCGAACGTCTGGCAACCCAATGGCTAATAGTGATTTAACTTGCTCAACACGTGACTCTAGTCCAATTAGGCCATCGGAATCACTTATTGCCGGTGCAAATTTTTCTAATTTCTCCAAAATATCAGCAACAATTTCCTGTACGAGTTTGGCATCTGGCCTGGTAAGGTGACCAACAATGAGTAAAAATATCCAGACACTCTAAAAAAAAAAAAGAGAGAGAGAAACAATTGTTTCCTTTGTCAAGAGAGGAATAGAACGTTAAATGATAAAAAGGTGCTCTCTTCCTTTATAAATTCACTTTCATATATATATATATACTAGTTTTGTAGTTCGGAATCTTGAAGTGTAGGAAAAATAGAAAAAATTTAAAAAATTTTAAAACTGTGGGGTTTTAGAGATTTAAAATTTAAAGCGCTTAAATCATACTATTTATGCGTTTTTTCGAATTTTTTCGCACTTTAAAATTCTGAATTATAACATATATATATATATATGTGTGTGTGTGTGTGTGTGTGTGTGTGTGTTTGGTTTTGAGGTATTTTTATGTTTGGTTTTGAGGTATTTTTATGTTATAATTACTATGTTATTAAGTGTTTGATAAATCTAATAGTTGTAGAGTACAAGTTAGTGATGTTTGTGCGTAATTTTAAAAATTTCTACAAATGTATTAATGCATATTAATATTTAATATATTTAAATTTCAAAACTTAATTCATTAATTACAGTTATTTCAAAAATAATATAAAAAAACAAATAATTTGGGGAGTGGCGGTTGCTGCTGGAAAAAAAAAAGAATATCATTTGGCAACGTATCCAACACCATTAGATTCCATTTCTCGCAATCTATCCAATCATAGCATCATCAACGTGAATGGAACAGCAGAGAAGCCACAATCATCCGCTAAACTTGCTGATCCACCGTAGCAAATGGTGGCGAGTCACGGTGCACTGCCTATTCATTCGAAGAGGTCGTCGCATTAGAAGCCATATCCAGTCGGCAGTGTACCGTAAATCGCCGCCATCTAATGGCGATGTTATGAAGCAACGGTGTGTTTGACCAGCGACTACAGCTTCTCTGTTGCTTCTTTGACGCCAATGATGCCACCATTGGATAGATCGCAAGAAATGGAATTCAACGATGTCGGATGTATTATCAACGGACACCTTTCGACTTTTCCGATGAGCGCCGACCGTTGACTTTCCATTTTTATGAATATTAAAAATTAAAATTATATTTATTAAATATAATAAGGTGGCAAACAACTTATCAGCTGGGATTTGGTAATAATCGGGACCTAAATTGGACAAGTTTTGAAAAGAAGTTTCGCTTTCGTGGCCATAAATTTTATGTATTACATCCATGATTTAAGTTAAATTCTCTTATTAGGTGATTGTTGTGGAAATAATCAAAAATTGAAAAAAGGCAGTGGCTAAATGGAACATGAAGATTTAAGAATTTAAATATAATACTTGGTTGTGTTGGAATCCCATCCAGATAGATTGGATGCCACTGTCAATACTGCCCTCCATTTCTGAACTTTTTCTGGCATCTTCTTATTGAACTGCTTGTCATGCTTAACAAAGGCATCCTTGAAACTTCCCTTTTGATTTCGCACATCTGATGGATCTACATTGTAGAAAACCGGTACGACAAGTTGGCCATTCTTTTTATGGCATTTAAGAATCTTGACAAGTTCATCCAAGCACCATCTCGAAGAAGCGTAGTTCTTTGAGAAAATTATTACTGAAATCTTTGATTCTGCAATTGCTTTCAAAAGGGCAGGTGAAATCTCATCTCCTCTAGTAAGTTCTTCATCAATGAATGATTTAATTTTTCTTTGTTGAAGAGCCACAACTAGATGGCTTAGAAAGTTATCACGGGTATCCTCCCCTTTGAAACTAAGGAAGACATCATATTTGCAAGAAGCCATGAAGGAAATGTTAGAGACAAATTTACTGATAGAAGGAGATTTCTTGAGAGTCGATATATAATGACTGAAAACGTGTGAACTGGCTATATCAAGCAAAATAATTTTTCTGTGATTCACTTGCTCTCATTTTTTAAATTCTTATCAAGCACTGAGTGGTGGCTAGCTAAGATAAAGCCAAGATAAAGCACTGAGTAGTGACTTGTACAGATGAACTAACTTCTAGAATAGTTGAAATACTTCAGTTTTAGTGCTTAGTTGTAATTTCGACAGAGAGTGAAAGTCAAGTCAAGAAACATAATGGTTAATAATGAGGAGGACGAAATAAAAAAAAATGCTGCAAATCGATTTCAATAAAAGACAATCAACACAGCCCTCCATTTCTGAACCTTTTGTGGCATCTCCTTGAAGTTTTTCGGAATATTTTTTTCATCCCAAAAACTTCAAGTTTGCTTTCCCACCATTGATGGAGCTATGAGATATTTTATACATTTTCTTCAAGCCAATGTTAAGTCTTCGAGCATGTTAAATCAACGTTTACCGAACCAAATAGAAGAAAAAATTTGCAACCCTGACAAGACAGGCCCCAATAAATGACCAAACGTGTAATCAACCAGTTTTACCATTGAGTCATATTAAAACAATCACTTGTAATTAGCCACGTACCAGTATCATCTTTAGTTTTCACGAGAACAACAACTTGACTAACGCATCAACTTTATATCAAGTGGTCTTGGAACAATGTATCATTTAATTGGCAGGTCATGAACAAATGTCACCAATTCCAACAACTCCAACGATCAGTTTTATTATTAGAAAAATTGTCTTAGTGATATTTATCTTGTGAAATTTTATTAAAAAATATTAGTGTTTATATATATATGGATAATTTTTTCTGTTTAACATATAAGTATCACTTATGACGGGATCATTTTCTGTTTAACAAACAAATATCACAAAACAAGATGACATCTGTAAGTTAGACATTATATATTCCCATGGATTATTTTCCGCGTTTAACATACAAATATCGTAATTTTTTATTTTTTAATATCACAAAACACTTAGGTGGCCGTTCGTTTAGACCTTATCTCGATCTTTCGTTTAGACCTTATCCGAATCAAATAGCTGACGAAGTGGATAACCGAAACATGGAGTCAACCAGTTGAGAGTGAGATAAAGGGAGACTTTCACGTCTGGTTTGGATGGCGGGGTTAGTGCAAAAAGAGCTTTCCTATTCAATTTGGGCTTTGTTCCGTGTGTTGAGCGAGGGGCTTGATCTAATAGACAAAATAAATACATGGTAACCCTGTCGATAACGCCCTTTGATACGTGTTGCTTTCCTAATCAAAAGATAGGAAAGCATCCATTCTCTCAAAGTTACGAGGTCTTTTGCCTTATGACGGGATCATTTTCTGTTTAACATACAAATATCACAAAACAAGATGACATCTGTAAGTTAGACATTACTTATTCCCATGGATTATTTTCCGCGTTTAACATACAAATATCGCAATATTTTATTTTTTAATATATAAATATCTTGATCTAGATAGAACTCAAACCCAGGACCTCAAAAAGACCATTGGAATTTTTTTTTTTTTAGTAACACTACTGTAACAATAATTCTAATCTTGCTTCAGCAGAATTCGAACCCAAGACCACCGAAACCCAAGAATTTAAGTTTAAAATAAAAACCATTTTCGTTCTGTGTCAGTTACAGTAATATGCTAGTTATAAAAAAAAAAAATTATCTAATCTTTTAAAATGTATTTAGCGGGGTTGAGTAAAAATTTTAGCGAGTTTTGATTGAATTTTTTCAATTTAATTTATTATTTCCAATTAGAAACAGTATTGTCTCACTTAAGAGAAAAAAAAAACTAAAAGATAAATTAAATGCACTATTTTATCGTATCCCTAAGATAAAAATTGAAGCCAAATTTTTTCAATTTTTTTTCCGAGTAATTCACTTATTCTTCACCTCTCGATTCTTATTCGCTGTCACAGCCAAGTAAACAAAACACTAAAATCCTATCCCCCATCCACTAAAATCCTATTTGCTATCGCTGATACTGCACATTCTAATTAACCCCGATCATCAATCCCAAACTAACCCAAAGCAAAGCAATTCCTTTCTATCATAATTTGGTTATCTCTCATCCCTTCGATTAATTCCTTACTAAAGGTACCATTTTTTTTTCCTTTTTAGTTATTAATTTTGTACTTTATAGTCTATATATTGCTCATGCATGTTATTTGGTTGCGCTTTAACTATAGAATGGGTGTTAAAATTCTTATTTTCTCTGTAAACTGGATAGTTCGACATTTGGAACCTGGGAAAAGCTAAACCTTTTATATTAGATGCTTTTGCTTCATAAATATTTTAAACTGACAAATAATATATGATCATCTTTTCCATCTTGGCTCCACTTTTGTTTTTATTTACGTGCGTCCTTTTTTTTTTTTTTCCTTTTGTTGTCGTTATTGTTGTGTTGGTGCTTCAGTACTGCTTCTAATGGTACAAAATTTTCTCTTATAAAAGCACCCAATTAAATAATATTATTAGCACTTTGCAATTGCCACCTTTAATAAATTGGCTAAATGTGAATAAAGAGTGTAATTATATATCTTATTGTGGAAAATTGGGTCAGAATTTGAGAGAGTGAAATTGAATGGAGGTGGCTCAATTCATCAACATAAAGTCAATAATAGTGCTTCGCCATAGTGAATGACAGCCTGATTATTACTTTTGTATTATAATTATAATTTGTAGCTAGCTCTGAACCAGTTGTTTTAATTTAATTTATTTGTTTATTTGTTTGCATTCATATGACTATTAAGCACCTTGACAATTAATGTAACTTGCATGATGTTATTAAATTTGAACATTTTGACAAAACCATAAGGTTAATTATTTAACATTATAACATGTAGCTCATGCATGCTGATTTTGGTGTTGCTATATATTTGATAAAATAATGGTCGAAATAGATTCAATATTAATCAACCTTTATTACTAAAAAATCTGATTTTTCTAACTCAAAGAAAGGTGATGTTAATTTGTTATTGCAACTGGCTTAATTTTATTTTATAGCATTTTTGGATTATTAATTTGTTTCGTTTTATCATTTTCTTGCAGGGCAAAGATAATGTATTTTGAAGCAGCCTGTGAGAGCAAACGTGGTGGACTATTATTTGATTGGTTAAATAGCTGAAATTTTTGAAAGGCTCGTCAGTTATGTTGCTTACCTAATTTTGTTTGGGCTTCTTGTTATTTTGCCAATTTGTATCAATTTCTTAATACTCAATACATAAATTAAGTGGTGCCGTAAATTTTTTATATATCAATTGCATTGTTTTGGGAAGTTGAAACTTTATATAGCACTTTCACAGTCATGATTTGAAGATCCTTTTGGCATGAAAGGAGAGGTTTCATTTTATATTTTTGTCTTCACTATAACTGTACGTATCTGTTCAATACAAGTAATGAACGAGCCAAAATTGTTAAAGAAGAAAAGTATTTGTTCTCAAAAAATTATATATTTCTTTAGAATATATATAAATATTTTATAAGTTGGTGCTTGACTGGTTTCTTCAACTTTTAAAGTATTCTGTTTGATCCATCTCTTGAACCACTCATGCTTTACTAAATTTCAAAGCACAGAGACGATTGACAATTTTTTTTTAGTTGAATTGTGAAATTAATTTAGAATTATCTTAAATTTGTTGGACTATTTTATTGACTATGGTAGAAAGGTTGTTGTTTTTTAACATTTTAATTTTTTGCATTATCTTTAAAGTAATAATTTTTGAAAAGGGCACTTTTATTTGTTGTATAGGAAACTTTAGTTTGCTTTTTAATTTTGCATTCTTGACTTTGAACCAGAATATTTAGTTTGTTATTGCTTTTGTTAAATCTTGCATGTTTCTTTCAATTAAGTAGTTCTAATCACTTGAATCAATATGTTCAATTTTGCCTAACGACTACTGAAGTATCACAAAAGTATTGGGTATAATAGCTGTCTTCATCTGGTAAGTCTTACAAATCACTCACTTTTTGTAAGTTTCTAATATTTTTGTGTTATGAGTTTTACTTGTATTGACATTTTTTTAATTATTTACATGCACCGTTTTAGTTTCGTTTTTGTTGCTTAGATTATTTTGGAATCAATTGTTTGTTTATTTGATAGACATATACTTTTGTTTATTCTATTACAAAAGCGAAGTTTTGAAAAATGTGTATTCCATGTATTGTTGTCCTGCGTCCTACTGAACATGTACATGTATTTAAGTGATTTTAAACAAACAGAACTTAGCTTTATTTTGCAATTTTTACTTTTAATTTAAACGTAATGTGAAGTTATTTGGGCAACTTAAATTTATTACGCTAACAACATCTAATAAATGAACAGGTAAAAATACATGATATGGACAAAACTTGGATATTTTGCAATAAATTGTCTGATAAATATTATGAGGTTGATGATTTCTTGGGGTTTGACATTCTTAATTCTGAAAATAGAATGTCGACTAGATGTCCTTATACCGCTTGTTGTAATATGGAGCTTTTGACCCCTAAAAAGTAAGGCTACATCTATTTTAAAAAACAAAAATATCTATAAGAATATTTAGTTTGGAATTGGCATGGTGAGGTGGGCCCTAAACCTACCTCTGCAAAGTGCCAAGACCAGCCACAAAATCAACAGTTTAAATGTCAACATTATAGTAATTTATGTGACATGGTTCATGATGCTTTCCAACATTGTGACAAAGATCATATTTCTTTTAAGGTTGTACTTGTAGACGCTGAAAAGCCTTCATATCTGTGTTCAAAGAATTCAAAGCTTTCAAGTTTAATGAAACTGTACAATATCAAGGGACATTTTGGCTGGTTTGATTGGGGGTTTTCAACTTTCCTAGAAGTCCTCAATGAGATATTGCCAAATGATAAGTCAATATATGAGGCTAAAAAACAATGAAGGTATTAGGCTTAGATTATGAGAAAATACATGCATGTTTAAACGATTGCTTTCTTTGTAGGAATGAGTTCAAAAATCTTAGTCAATGCCCAAAATAAGAGAAATGGATCCCAAAAACTTAGAAAAAGGGTGCCTGAAAAGATGTTATGGTATTTTCCAATAATTCTTAGGCATAAAAGAATGTTTCAATCACCACAAACTACTGAGAACTCAATGCACAAAAATAAAAGGATTAGAGATGGCAAGTTCACCACCCAAAAAATTTATTGGCTTGGCATCTAATTGACAATAAATGACCTAATTTTACCAAGAGCCAAGAAATCTTGGGTTAGCTTTATTATTTGATGAGATTAACTCATATAGCACACTTAGCACGACTCACAATTATTAGCATGTTGCATTGATAATATATAATCTTCCTCTGTGGTTGTGCATGAAGAAGAAGTTTAAGATGTTGTCACTATTGATGTCTATCGCTAAACGACCTAGAAATGATATAGATGTGTACTTAGCACTTTGATTGAGGGATAGAAAACTGTATAGGATGTCAGTGTTGATATGTTTGATGCATATAGGAAACAAAATTTTAATCTACAATCTGTGTTGATGTAGGCAATTGTGACTTCCCAATATGTGGAAAATTGTCCCGGCATATTTTTAAGGGATACTATGGTTGTCCAGTTTGTAAGATAAACACATGTGCATATTGGCTGCCGCATGGTGGGAAAATGCTGTATCTTGACAACCCTCCTAGACCTTACCTTTATCTAACATGGAGATCTTAAACTTGATAACTGACATTGACACCAAGTTTGGGAAAAAGTATAAAAAAAGCAAAAACCTAGTGAGGGCAAGGTGAGGGTAACGGGGATGTAGTTGGGTTGTTGTACAAAAAGAAATCAATCTTCTTTGACTTAGAATATTGGAAACACTTGTCAGTTCACCATCAACTAGATTGATGCACCTTGAGAAAAATATGTGTAAGATTATCTATGGCACCTTACTTAATCATTCGGGGGAGTTGAAGGATGGATCTTACACGTTGACAGCTTAGAGAGAAATTAAAAAACCATTTATTACATTAGCTCTTGATGAACAAAACAAAATCCTACCCCTTGTCATATACACTTTAAGTGAGAAAGGAAAAAAATGTTTCGTGAAACCTTGCAAAGTGTCAAATTTCCGGATAGTTATTGTTCTAACATTAGAAACTTTGTTTCAATGTTTGATTGTTGTCATCATAAGTTTAAGTCTTATGATTGTCATACATTGATACAACAACTACTACCATTGGCAATTTGTAATTGTTTGCTAGAAAATGTTGGATTTGTTAGAATCAAGTTGTGTTTCTTTTTTAATTCTTTGTGTTCTAAAGTAGTAGAACCTAATTCTCTTGATCAATTGCAAAAAGATCTTAAAATCATTTTATACAATTTAGAATAATACTTCCTACTTGCCTTCTTCGATATAATAATCTATTTGCTAGTCTATCTAGTGGAATAAGTTAGGTTATGTGGCCGGGTTTACCTTCTACATATGTATACATTTGAGAACGAAATGAAACCTATAAACGATTATGTTCGCAATCGAAACTGTCCTGAAGATTGCATTGCAAAGTGTTATATTACTAAAGAAGCACTTGAATTTTGTGTTGAATATCTTTTAAATTGTGAATCAATTGGACTGCCTAATGGTTGTCTAATTCATTTTACAGTCGACAGGCTACTAGTAGGTGCAAATATTAAGGTAGTCCATGCCCCTACACTGGCACCAGCACACCAATGTGTTTTGTTGAATACCCCTGAGATTCAACTATATACAGAGTACATGACTTAAAACTTTTCTTAATTTCCATCCACCTTTTTTTAATAAAAAATTTATTAATTAGATTGGCCTTGTTGCAATCAAAATAACCCCATCATTCAAAAAAACCTTTATGGCTACCAACCAAGCACTCTCATATGTTTGCTGATTGGCTAAAAGAAAAGGTTAAAATAGCTTCAATATGTCTAATGAAATTATCTAAGTAAATGTAAACAAACTTTTTCTTATTCTTATATAACTAATTACGGTGGTTTTGAGATTTGAAATAGTGGGCAACAGCTGATAAGGTAAATAATATAGCTTAATGAAATCGTATGGTGGCTCGTTAACAAGCCACGCTCTAGCTTGGTGACACATGAAGGCTACTGTATGAATGGTTTTGATTTTCCTACGACAGATCAAGACAACAACGGTGAAACACCAAAAAACAAAAGTGCTTTTCATGTTGCTAAAGCTTTACAAATTTCGAGCTCAAAAGACAAAAAATCCCATCACAGAGATATGCATTTTTATGAGGTTGTTGCTGAAACTTGGCAGCTTGATTATCAAGGGGTTAAGAGATCCTTGTCACATGTGATTAGGTGGATGATAAAGGGGTTAACATTGATGGGTTAGGGTTCACTATAGTTAACTTAGATCGGATAGGTTATTAATCTAATTGCTTGATTCTAGCTACTCATGCAAAGCAAGTATTTAATGAGAAAGGCTAGCTAGATAATAGCAAATCAATTGTTTCTTCAGTGAGTCAAAAGGGTAATTATTCAAATAGCTATAGATGTGATGATGTGGATGTGTGTGCACCATATCCAACAATCTACCAGAATATAATTTGGGTGTGGGTGATAAGGAATTTATGTAAGATCAAATGGTAATTCTATTCACGTAAATATTGAGGCAGAAAATGCATAACTTAATTATCGTAACTTGTTAGCACTGCTTCATATAAGTCTGTAATTGATCTATTTTTTTTAATTTTATTATTTTAATTTTATTATTTTTTTTAATTTTATATATGGTGGACTTATCTATTTTATGCATTTTTAGGTTTGCTGGAGACATGGCAAAAAATAATGAGTCGGCATATGATCCAAATCTCGAAGGAAGACCAAGACAAAACTTTATAAAGAAGAAAGACTTGCACAAAAGAGTTAATGACGAGACTAAGAAGGAAGATCAATTCCTATGGAGTTCTAGTTGGAAAGAGGAGAAACAATCAAAGGAGTTACATTAGGGGGATTGTAAGAGAGAGTCCAATCATATATGATGAATGGAGGAAAGTGCCACTAGACATCAAGGAGACGTTGTGAACTCTTTTTCAAGAAAAGTTCAAGTTGAGTCTTAAGGCCAAAACCAATGTTCAAATAGAAGGGAGTTTCATTAAGGGCCTTTCGATGTAAGCAAATGAGCATACACTGCCTAACACAAACAACTTGAATTAACTGAAAAAGCCTGCTATTGAGGATAAGGGCATTAGAAAGGAAATTTAGAAGAGCTTTATTGATAAGTTTTGTCCGAAAACTTTCAGTTATATTTAAAATTCTGTTAGTTTAATACTATTATTGTGTACATAGAACCATTTTAATCAATATCCACTTTGTGTAGAAAAAAGTAAGACAACATATGATAAAAAAGCGAAAAATGTTTATAATCGTCTTTTTGGGTAGGACAGTTATGCTGGGCTGTTGCGTAAAAGAGTAAGTACAATAACCACTACAACAAACTTATAGTAATTTTTAATACAAATAATAAGATGCTTCGAACAAGATTTTATTTTCATTTTTATCGAATTATTGCACGAGTTAGAGCTTCAAGATTCTAAGTGAGAGATTGACCACAAGAAGCCTAGTTATTGTCTCACAAGAAGCAACATGAAAGTTATGCCCCTAAAGTGTAGTAGGTGGCTGAAAGAATAGTAAGTTTCTAACCATGGTAGTTCTTTATTTCTCTTTCTCAGTATTTTAGTTAAGTTTTCGATTTCATATTTTGGTTAAGTTTTTTGTTTTGTATTTTTTTTATTTTTTTTGTGTTTGTTATTGATGAATGCCAATGAATGATAATCCAAGTGCATCTAGATTAACAAATTGTGTTGCTTTATTTCTTTTGATAGATGCTTGTAATAAGATGTATGTTGGAGTTGTGCATTTTATCAAGTTATATAAAATTATCTAGTTGGTGCGTATTTGAGATGCAATATATAAATCGTCCAAGATTTATGTAAAGAAAAATGAATATTTTTTAAATAAAAATTTGAATGTAATGACATGTACGGTGTCATGTACTTGTGTCTAGGTAAAACTAGAGGAGATTATAGGAAAAATAATTGTGAAGTGCTAAGTAGTTAAATTTGTACAGGCCTGATGTTATCTGTTGTGCCATTAATGCTATATATTGAGCCATGCCAAATTTTATAAATTTTGTAGGCCTGAGATTCTCTTGTAATTGGACAAATACACAAACATGCACGCGCGCATGCACTCACGCACGCACGCATGCGCGCACGTCAGCACACTCACACACACATATATACACACGGAGACACACATTTGCAGTTTACAGAAATATATAGCTATGTTGAACTTTGCCTCAATCTTTGTTGAACTTTTCTTCATGTGCAGTGTAGCCGATTTTCCTAGTTATTTGAAGTTATCTATATCTAAAATTAGATCAGCTCAACTAGGAAAAAAAAACGTATTCTAAAGTCTATAAAATAGCCTTAGGCGTTCTTAGCTGCACCAAACATGTCATCATATAACTTTTTTTCCCCTAATTTTGATCAAATCCTTTTTTATTTATTTTATAGAGTGAGCTAAAAAGCCAGGTTGAGCTGAGAATATTCCAATCCCAAGGACCAAATGATATCTTAGGCGAAGCCCTTTAGAAGAAGCCTAATGGAAGCAAGGTGCAAGGATTGGTTCAATTCATCACCTCATCAATTATTTTAATATTCCTGATCCTACTGAGTTGGTGTAAGAAACGAGAATGTATCAGAAGAACTTTTAGTTTATGCAAGCTCAATTAGAACAAATGAATGCAAGGATAAATGGCTGCAACAACAATGAAGTTGGTGGTTCCAACTTTCCTAACTCCAAAGGTAATTGCAATGTTAAGATAGAGATACAGATAGATCGTTAATCCCCCACCAAAGTTACTCCTAATTAGTGACCAGTAACCCCAAAGTTACTCCAAATTTAGAGACCAATAGACTCCAAGTTGCTCCAAATTCAGTGACCAATCTAAAGTTAGCCCAAAGTCTGAGAAAAATATCAACACACTTTCCCTATCATCTCCTACAAAGAATCCACCCCAAGTAGATTGTGAAGCCACTTCAAAACTCACTCAAGAAGATCTTCAAGATCAACTCCCATAAAATTGGAAAAGACAACAGCTCAACCATCAATTAAAAAGGCTGATGGTTTAAAGTCTCCTGCAAATGATGTGGTATATCAATATGAAGATAAAAAACACAAAGAAACCTGTTGTTGTAAAACCAACAATAGTAAGAAAAATTGTTCTTACAAAAAAATGCCCGTGGAGATGTGAAACCAAGAAAGGAAAACAAAAGTGCACAAATGAACATTTTTTCTTTGATGATTGAGAGTTCTGTGCCATGGTCGATCTTCATTGCACATGATCTGAAAACATTTGGTGTCTATTAGAGAGTAGATTGAACAAACAAATTTGCAATGAAGTTATTCAGTTTACACAAGTTTACACAAGTTTCAAACTTTATTATTGAGATATGGATCAAGTGACAAGAAATATAGTTTCTGTTTTTATTATGTTTTCAAACTTAATTTATCTTTTATGCAAATTTACGTGGTACAAATTTCTTTTTCCATAGACACTTGTATAAGGAGATGGATAATGATAAGGATGTCATTCAAATTCAATTTGGATGTATAGCCAAGTTGCACTCAACTCAAGCGAGCGACCCAAATAGGTGTTCCTATATTTCAAACTTTTTGCACAAGATATAAATAACCTTTATCATTATATTCTCATTATATTCTCATATAACCTAAGGTATAATTTATTTCTTTTCTATCCATATTCTTTGTTCACATGAATGATTTAAATGTATCTTGTAATCTATTTGTTATTTTTCTGATTGTTTATTTAGTAGCCACTGGGTGCTAGAAGCAATTGATATGGTGAGCCGCAAAATATATTATCTCGATCCATTAGGTGATAATCCTGATGATGAGTTGAGGCAGATGGTGAATGAGTAAGTTCGATTAGTTTACTTATTTTTCTTATTTTTCTTATTTTTTTATGCTATGGATTAATTTGTTGACCTCTGTTGTATATTGCTTGTAGTGGGATAACAATGCATTAAGTAAAGTTTAATAGAAAGAAAGTTGTGTAATGGGTCTCTACTAAGGTGTTAATGAAACAAACTTATGACAATCATTGGTACTTTCATCAGTTTAATTGAAACTAATTTTTATTTTCATATTGTTCAAAACAACATAGCACCTTTGAATGCAACTATTATGTGATGAAGTACATTCGAGATGTTCGAAATTTGCACATTCTTGAAAACAATGTAAGTTTCTATATAAGTTTTTTAATATTTTGTTGAATGCATTGTGGGATGAATTTTCTTAAGAATTGTGCTTAATCGATCATGTGCCACTGTTCATGAAAAAATTACTTGTAAATCATGTGAATTGTGAAGATGTATAATGAGTGAATTGTTTGCTACTTGATGCTTGGAATTTGCAATATCTGTATATAGAGTAGCTAAGGATGAGAGGAAGTACTTTACATGTTTAGGATAATTATATGTGCTTTATTTGGCATATTTATTAGGTAAAAGCTACAATACATATCCAAATTTATCCTACTATAGCTTTAAATGGAGTGGGCAGATTCATTATTCCAATACATATGATTATTGCAGAGATATTTTTTTTACTATTTTTGACTATTCTTTTAGGATGAATTTTGTTAAGAATTGTGTTTATTAGATCAATATTTTTTTTTAAGAGCATTCAAGATGTTGTTTAGTAAAATTGATGTTAATTTTTAGTCCGTTCTGATATGCTTCTAAATTAATATTGAGTGAATCAAAATGATTATATAAATTATCAGCTTGTTACAGAGCTTCAATAATTGTTGTTCACTGTGGTAATGCTATTTATTTGCATTTTTTTACTCTTGATGTTAATCGAAACAGATTTAAAATATATGTATATATTTTGTTGTTTTATTTCAAAACAAACTTTAAAATACATGTATATATTTTGTTGTTTTATTTTTGAAGTTCAAGAGTTGTTATGAGAACATTATGGATGATCTTCGCAACTTCGAGATGACTGGGCCACGCATGCAAAGTTAATTGTAGCATACAATTAATCAGGTAAATTATAGGCATATTTTTTCTTGTAAATGTCCAAGACTTGATTCGCGTAGCATATTGGCTAATTGACTCTATATATTGCACTTGTAGGTGGGAAAGGTGAAGTTCAAAGAGTAAATGTATTGAGGAGAATTTAATTGATTTGTGCAAGCTTGTGTTGATTTCTGTCAAACTGAATATTTAATCATGTGTCAGTAATCTAGTAGTTAGAACACAATGACACTTATATGTGGGTGTCACGGATATGGTGTTAGTGATTACTGTTACTACAGTATTACAACATTTATGACACTATGGTATTGAGGAGAATTTAATTGATTTGTACAAACTTGTGTTGATTTCTTTCAATCCAAACCAAGGATTGATAAAATTAATTCAAATCCAATGCCTACATTGGCGGATCGGATATGGATTTAATACAAACCACTATTTTATGCGTTCGATGTGGATTAAAAGTTTTTATTCCTATCCAATCTATAAAATAATTAAAGAAAAATTAATACAAAAATAATTTCATTACCCAAGTTCTAAATAAATTAATATATAAATATGGGTTAAGGAATGCTACTCAATAGGGTCTACACCCTCATTTATCATCTATTAATTCAATCAACACATGTTTCAAAATAAAAAGAATTTGAAATAACTATTTCAGCCTTACTCTCTTTCTCTCTTAAATAAAGCTATGAAAAAATTGGAGTGATGTGGTTTCAATTATTGGAATAACTTCAAAATAAATGATGTCTTCTTGTAGTTAAGGATATGTCCAATTAGTTATGCCTTATAGAAGAGGTATTGTTTCACTTAAAGATGCATCCTTTTATGGTGTCATTTCATTTGAAATGATAAAAGATTAATTTAGGTCATTGATTAAAATTAAATCTTGATCCAATAGCTATGAATGAATGGGTATCATGAATGATGACAATCCAAACATAAGGGCACAAGTATATCTATACATAGAGGTTATGTTTAGACCATGTAGACATGAAGAAAATGATCCTACACCACTCTTTTCTTAGCCCTCTTTCTTAAAATGAATTTCATCATATAACATTTTTATTTTATGCATCAAATATCCAATATATTGTTTATTGTAGAAACAATATATTGATTCTTGGTAGGCTTGCAATATTCAAGAGCATATACGTTCACTTTTTTTTATTCACAATGTAAGCAAATAAATAAGTGCTTTATTATATCATGGAGGCATATTAACTTAATCCATATGCATCACTCAATGGGTAATGGTAGGGGATGTTTCTTGTATTAATAAGGAGGAGTATATTGTGGATACAGGTCCTGGGAGTCTAAGGCTGCCACTTTCCTTGTATCCCAGTTCTTTGTTGCAGTCGAATGGCACCTCGGGCCAGTTTCTTATGATATGCATGATAAAAGAAAGACGGTGTCAAAGACCTTATCTCATCTTCTTAGTGCTGACAATAGGCTACTTAGCCAGTCCCTTGCCATCGCGTTAAGGAAAGCAACATTTGTAATGTGCCTTCAAGTACTCATTAATTTCCTATAGTTTACTTGACACATTACTTTATTATAATAAAGTTCCACTATTATTACGGCAATTCTCTACAATTACCATTCCCCACAAATTAATATCACCAACAATCTTAACACATTATTATTGCAACAATGGGACCAAGTTCATCTCTTTAGCAATTATAGATTTTATTAAATTGGAGTGATTCGATGGTGGCAAGTTTATATGCTGGTAGAAAAAATTGCACTTCTTGTTGACAAGCCTCAATATGGTCTATGTTCTCACAATATTAAAGCGTCAAGAACGTGAGGATGAGACACTAGCAAAAACTAGAGCATGGCAGAAGTGGGACCAAGATGACTATGCGTGAAATGGAAACATTTGCATTACCATGTCTTTAATCAATACCATAGCAAATCCACAGCAAAAAAGAAAAAAGAAAAAAGGAAAGGTACTTGTTGGAGGTTAAGTACATGACGGAAGATGCCACAAAAAAGAAATTCTTGGCTTCTAAACTTTTTAATTACAAAATGATTGATAATAGACTTGTCATTGAACAATTTAATGAGATGTTGTCTATTCTTGATTAATTCAACCGTAGGGATGAGTCTATTATTATGTCTTCAATTACTGATAAACTTCCTCCTCTTGGAAAGACTATAAGAAAAGTCTTAAACATAACAAAAAAGAAGTTAGCCTAAAAGGCTTAGGCTAAATTCTTCGTATTAACGAGGAACTTAGACTTAATAGTCTTGAGGAACAGATTGTTGTATCCTCTAAAATTAATGTCGTGGAAAGGAAGAAGGAGTTGAAGCATACTAATAACCCCATGGATAACCAAAAGAGAAATTTTTGATTCCAAAGAGAATCAAAACAACAAGAAGAAAAAGAAGAGTGCAGGCCACTATTCCTAAATGCCTGGCCACTTCAAAAAAGACTATTGATTTCATAAAAAATAAAAAGCATGTCCTAAAATCAACGTTCTCAAAGATGATAATGCATGATGGATAAGTTCTAATGCAACCAAGCATGTGCGCAACGATCATAGCCTTTTCACATCTTACAAAGTAATGGATGATAGAAGAGTTCTTTACATGGGAAATTCCTCGACTAGAAGAGTTCTTTACATGGGAAATTCCTCGACTATAGCAGTTAAAGGAAAAGACAATTTACAACAAAAGTTCACTTCTGAAAAAATTTTAACTCTTACTGATGTTTATCATATACCTGAAGTTAGGAAAAATCTTATATCCAATAGCCTTCTTAATAAGTTTGGATTCAAACTTGTATTTGAGTCATACAAATTTGTATTATCCAAGGCGTGGTATGTTTGTTGGGAAAGGATAGATGTGGAAGGGAATGTTTAAACTCAGTATTAATAAAATGAATGTTTTTCCACATACATGATTGACTTATTATTTTTATGACATAATCATTTAAGACATGTGAATATTAAAAGATTGCATAATATGGCTAATTAAAAATTAATTCCCAAACATGAAAATAATATGCCTGAAAAATATGAAGTGTGCGCACAAACTAAAATCACAAGAACTCCTTTTCCAAAAAATGAATAATCATTTTTTTATTGCATTTACTCATAGTGATGTATGTGATATGCATAGTAATCTTACTAAAAAAGGTAAAATATTTTTTGTAACATTCATCGATGATTTTTCAAAATATAGCCATATATATTTATTACAATCTAAAGATCAAGTGTTAGATATATTTAAGATTTATAAAAATGAAGTTGAGAATTTTTGTGATATTAAAATTGAAATGCCTTAGAAGTGATAAAAGAAGCGAATATCAATTTCCTAAATTTTATGAATCTGTTGGCATCATGCACGAAACTAGCACTGCACTACACCACAACAAAATGACATAGCTGAAAGGAAACAACAATGCTAGATATCCCAACATTTATGTCCCAATTTGTATCCTAACTGATGTAATATTCATTTATTGAATGGTGGTTAAGTAATTTTACTGGCTATAAAATTAATCATCTAATAGATAACTGACACATAGTGTTGAGACTCAAATTAGGACTCAAATATTGGGATCCTTAACATTATTAGAAAAAAAATAGGACAATAATTGAAAGGGTTAATGCTATATTTTTTTAATTCTAAGCTTGGTAAAGGTTGTTGGTATGAAGCACTTTTGATTGCATGTCATGTCTTGAATAAACTGCCTAATAATAATAATAATAAAAGTGATCTCTTATGAATTATGTAAAAAAAAAAAAAAAAAGAAAGCTTTATTTCTTATCTAACAGTTTCGGGCGGGTTGTTGAGCGTTTGTAACACTACCTAAACCTAAGATAAAAAAATCAAGAGAAAGGGGTTCCACAGTCATCGGATCATCTGAGCCCGCACTGATTGGGTTTGTCGGCTTTTTTAGGTCCTCAAGATATTCCTACTGGTTTATTTGGTATTCTTGATTTGGTGTGCAAGCTGCCCCCTATATCAGGAGCTAGACTATTGGCTTTATTGTTATAGATTTCTTGTTGTTCAATTATACCTTTTGTATTTCAGTGTCCCCTCCTTTTGTATTATTTCTTTTTCTAATCTATATTATAGATAGGGGTTCCGCTTAACCCCTATCATCTTGATGGTCTCATCCATGAAAAAAAAAAAAAACGGAGAAAGGGCATCGAATGCATATTTTTGGGACATACTGAACATAATAATGCTTACACGTTTCTTGTAACAGAACCTAACAGCTTTGTTGAGATCAATACTATAATGGAATCTAAAGTTGCCATCTTTTATGAAAATAAAATTTTCACTATACCAAAAAGTATTGCTTCTCAAAAGGTTAATAAGACCATAGAAATTAGTCAAAAGCACAATATTAATGATAAGCAAAATGAAGTGAGAAGGAGCAAAAGAATAAGGAATAAAAAATCTTTTGGACTAGAGTTTATAGTCTATTTGGTAGAAAATATAAGAAACTTACAATATAAACAAATGATGATCATTCCTACTATAGAGTCTCAAGATGTTGTCTCTTGGAAAAAGGCCAATTATTATAAAATGAACTCTGTTATGGGTAATAAAATTTGGAAATTAGTTGATTTACTGCCTGGCTCTAACCCTTTAGGTTATAAATGAATGTTCAAAAAGAAGAAGAAAGCTTATGGAATAACTGAAAGGTTTAAAGTAAGACTATTAGTAAAAGGCTTTACACAAAAAGAAAGCCTTGATTATTTTGATACATATGCAACTATTGCAAGAATTGCTATTATTATAATCTTGATTACTTTGGCTTCAATTTATCATTTTAAAATCCATCAAATGGATACAAAAACAACTTTACTAAATAGAGAATTATATGAAGAAATTTACATGAAACAACTAAAAGAGTTTGCCATGCTATGACAAGAAGACAAATTTTGTAAACAAGTCAAAATTTTATATGGCTTTAAATAAGCTCTAAAAAAATGGCATAAAAAGTTTGACAAAGTGATTGTTTCTAATAAATTTAAAATTCATGAATTTGATAAATGTGTATATAGCAATTCAATGAAAATAAAGGTGTGATTATTTGTTTACATGTAGATGAAATGTTAATATTTGGAGCTGATAATGAGAGTACTAAATCATTGTTGTCATCTAATTTTGATATGAATGACATCAGACTTGTTGATGTGATTTTGGGATTAAAATTATCAAAAATGATAATGGCCTAGTGTTGATCCAATCACATTATATTGAGAAAATATTAAAGAAATTTAAATATTATAATTATAAGCATGTTTCAACACATTTTGATTTAAACATAAAATTATACCCTAACACTTGAAGAGCAGTATCTCAATTGGGATACGCCCGTGTTTATGGGCATCTTATATATGCTATGACCTGTATTTGGCCTAGATTTCTTTCCTTGTTCGAAAGCTATGTCGATATACTAGTAATCCAAGCGAAGTACACTGTCAAACAATGTATAGAATTTTAAAATGTTTAAAACAAACAATGGATTATGGTACATACTATACATGATATCCTTCAGTTTTGGAAGGAATCTTAGATGCTATTGGATAACCGACCGAGATGAACATACATCCACAAGTGATTGGATGTTTAATCTTGGTGGAGAAGCTATTTTATGAGGTGATATTTCATGGGGCTTAAAGAAGTAAACTTGCATAGCGACTCCACTATGGCTACATAATTAGTAGCTTGGGCTTCACATAGCAGGAAACTAAATGGTTAAGGAATTTGTTTATAGAATTTCTTATTTAGTCCAAACCAATGTTTCATTATCTATTCATTGTGATAGTCAGGCAAATTTGTCTAGGGCATACAGAAAAATTTATAATTGAAAGTCTAGGCAAATTAGACATAGTTATGTGAGATAATTACTTGTAGGTGGAGTAATCTCAATTGACTTTGTGAGATTATGCTAAAATTTGGCAGACCGCTTAACTAAAAACCTTGCAAGGGACATTGTATTAAAAACTTCTAAGGAGATAGCACTGAAGTTAGCATCATTTTATCACTAATGATGGAATCTCAACCTAACACCTGAAAAATCAAGAATCATGGGTTTAATTAGCAAAAGTACATCCTACACTATGATAGCAAGCACATATAATATTTTAAGATACATCCCAAAGGTAAGTGCTTGATACCTATAACATGTGAGAAAGGATAAGCTACTTAGCTTTTAATAGACTTATAAAGCTTTTAATAGACTTATAAATGTTTTAATTATAGAAACATTCTACATAAGTTTACCTAAGTGAGTGTAAGAATTGGTGTCGCTTTTTTTGTAACTTGGCTGGTTACTAAAGTGCTCATGAAAACAAGATATAGACTCAGGGCTGATCCACATGTCAGCTAAAGAATACTTGAAAATTTGAAAACATTTTTGTGAGATATATTCGGTTAGTCAAATAAGGTTGGTTTGAAGCTTGTTTACCATGCCACCTTGATTAACCTTGATGTGCTATCACTAAGCCAAGGTTTAAGTCCAAAAAAGACACTTTCATTTACACATAAGCTCTCTAACCTTGTGCAAGATAATTTTTCAAAATTCTTTACTATGAAAAATGGTGGGGATTGTTGGAATAATTTCAAAATAAGTAATTTCTAATTGCAAAGAAATGACCAATTAATTGTGTTTGTAGAAGAGATATCTTTTCTCTTAAGGACGTATTCTTTCATTGTGCCATTTCATTTGAAATGATGATGGATCAGCTTGGACCATTAATTAGAATCAAATTTTCATCTAATGGCTATAAATGTAGGGGTTTCACGAGTGATGACAACCCAAATAGAGGGGAAAAAGTATATCTATAAATAGAGGCCATGTTTAGATAGAGGCCATGTTTAGGCCATTTAGATATGAAGAAAATGATTCTGCACCACTCTTTTGTCAGGCCTCTTTCTACAAACAAATTTCATCATATAATGTCTATATTTTATGCATCAAATATCTAATATATTGTTTATTGTAGGAACAAGATATTGATTCTTAATAGGTTTGTAGCATTAAAGAGTATTCAAATTTGCTTTCATTGATGCACAACGCAAGCAAACAAATAAATGATTTAATAGATCCTAGAGACATATTTGTTTAACCCACGTGCCTCATTCAATTGATGAGGGTAAATAACATCTTAAGAAAAGTGACATTTGTAACATACCTTGAAGTACGCATTAATTTCCTACAATTTACTTACTACTATTATTTTCTTTGTACTTGTAGATTTGTAAACATATTACTTTATTATAATAAAATTCCACCATTATTACTACAATTCTTTAGGATAGGTAGAAGGTGGTGACACACAACAATCAATCCTGAAAGACCACTCTTTCATATAAGAATGTTGTTCAAAGTCTGAAACTTTAAGATGCCAAAAAGAAATCAATAAATGAAAATTAACTAAAACTTTAGAATTAAATCAATACGAAATATGAAATTCGAAAGGTTGGATTATTGTTGGCAATTTCCATCTCGAACTAAATTTTAAATTATTTATTTACCAATAGTACCATATTTATAAATTTTAAATTATATATATATATGTGTGTGTGTGTGTGTGTGTATGTATGTATGTATGTATGTATTCTACAGATTCACGGATTTTTATAGATCGGCTTATGCAAATCCATTTCAATCCACTGATTGTAGATCCAATCCACCAATTCACGTTACGAGTGGGCAGTGTACTGTTCGGTCTAGAACCGAACCAAACCGAACATGAATGGTTCCTAGAAAATAAAATCGAATCCAAACCACATTTTGAAATTTAGTTCGATTTGGATATTAAAGTTACTGAATTTGGATATTATACCAATTTGGAAAAAGCTTTTTTTAAATTTAAATATCAATGTAAAATCCCCAAAAAAAAAGATGAAACAAAAATAGAAACATCACAAAAATGCAACAGGAAAGAAACCAAGTGAGAGAATTTGAGCCGAAGAACAAGAGCTTGTTTAGAAACTCTATTTGGGCTTCAAAGAACTAATAGAACAAAGCTTTTTGGTCGTTCGGTCCGTGATTCACCTGTCCATAATAGAGTTCGAACTCAAACTTTGGGTTGACCCAGCAAATCTATCACTTTATCTGCATCTGCTTCCGTTGTTTGATAAATTACTTTACTTCTAGAAGCCATGGCTGAAACTAACAGCCCCAAAGTGTGAAAAAAGTAGACAGCTGCTTGTATTTCCCGTTAAAGCTATTGCGCCTTAAATTCAATCACGCAACTCAAAAAACTTTTCTTTTAATTTATTGGAGTCCGTGTGTATATAGAGAGAGTGAGTGCTTGATTTTTAAAGTTTTCCCAATCAACAGTTACTGAATTTTACAATTACAAATTACAAAAATCAAACCTACTAGTGCATGATCAAATGAAATCAAATAGATCATAACTTAACAAAAATCAAATCAAACCAAAAAAGATTATAATTTAACAAAAATCAAATCAAACCCGTATGCCTCAAATTACCACCCAAACAGATTAACTCATTTTCTATTTACAAAAGTTAAATTAATCAAAAAATAAATGAGGTGAAATTGAATTAAATTAAAATTGAACTACTTGCTGCTAACGGTGAGTCGATGAATGAAATTGAACTCAACTTACTGCTACTCACCTTCACTAGGTAGCGGCTGATGGTGAGAGTAGACTGTGAGTGATGAGTCCGTGAGAGGTTGACTGTCAAAGTGACCATGGATGCTGCGAAAGAGAGAGAGAGAGAGAGAGAGAGAGAGAGATTCTCATGCTTGAAGCTTGAGAGAGATGGTTGTTTGCTAGCTTCCCATCTAGGGTTAGATTTAGGAAATGAAATTGATTTTTCCTTTTATATTTTAAATGAAATAATTTTTTAAATTAAAACGAATTGATCGGTTGGTTGATTCATTTTGGTTTTGAGCCAAACCGAGCACAAACCAATATGTTCTTATATTTTTAAACTGTTCGATTTTTACACTCTGAAACAAACTAAATCGAATCAAAATTTTTTTCTTTGGTTCGGTATGCCCACCCCTAATTCGTGTGTTGGACTTCCACAAACTGAATTTTTATTGATTGAATGAATTGAACGAATTAGATTGGATTTTGAACACCCCCAGTGCCAATATTCACTCCCATACGTAAACATCATTGGGATGGACCTTCAAAAGAGTACTACCTCTACTTAGATTTTTCAAAATTGATGCACTAAATGAAAATGTGATTAAAGGGATTCCTCAAAGCAAGGTGAGAAGTCCTAGCTGCTTGTGAAAGTAAATGCCTTTCCAATTACTTTGTCATTCTTTAACCAATTACATTTCCTAGGAAGCCGTCTGATTTTTGTTGTTAAAACTCTCAATTCGCAAAATAGTTGATTAAAAATTTTAAAAGGAAAATTTGAACCTGATATTTGCCCACAAAATTGCACATGACAAATGACAAACAAAATGAGGACACAAGAAAAATTGAAATTAGTCAAATGTAACAAATCAAATGTTATTATATTTAACGTTATTGAATTTAGTCAATTTACAAGAAACAAGTTACAATCTGAGTCAATTACAATTAACATTATGTTTTATTGAAATTTATATTATTAATTTTTTGTGTAATTACTACTTATAGGTATTTCTATTTATTTACAAATGAATTTTAGAAAGCGAAGTTGAGTTTTCAAAAATAAAAATTTTTTAATTTCTTTTTAAAAAGTGTGAATTAGAAAGCAGTGTACTTCGTTTGTTTGTTTATATTTTTTGGCTTTTGGATATTAGCATTATCAATATAATTTATTTTATTTTACATAGGATAGATATTATAATTGACAATTATAAACATAGATTGGTTATGACTTGGTGGTTTGTATGTCATATTTTATTGTGAAAGGTCTTGATTTCAAAGTTTTTTGGAAAATTTATAAAAATAACCACAAATTTTTTTTTTTTTGAATTCAACTCCCAAAATTTTTCCTATCATAACTAGCCAAAAATGTTTTTTTTTTTTTTTCCCCAAATTACCTTCCTCATCTTAATCAGCCAACTCTCACCCTTACCACAACTGAAACATTTGTCTCTTGAATGGCAAACGACGAACAGTGAACGGTGAACAACGAATAGCAAATAGTAAATAGCGAACTGCGACGGCAATGTCCAACAGCGAACTAAAATCCAACTGAATCCATCAAAATCTATTCGAATCCAAAATGAATCCAACAAATTGAGAAGAGCCCAAACCCTAAGTAAGCTACTTCATCATTTTTTATGATTTGAATGAATTTGATTGAGATTCTAAAATATAATCGAAACTCTATAAAACAATTTCATAGGTAAGCTAACTTCACAGAAAAATTTAAAATATAATCGAAACTCGAAAGTTTTTACTTGTTATTTTTTCATTTTCAATGTTACTTTGTGCAACATTAACCTTCAATCAACAAGCCCCCCATTATAAGGAAAATAAAGGAGTATCATGACACTACAAGCCCAACATAGGGGCAACAGAATTCTGTTAAGGATGAGCTTGCTGCAATGACTATCATAAATTCGCACACGATTTTGATGACACATAAGATTCAAAGGTTACTTTCTAATTTAAAATATCATTTCCTTTCTTTATACATAAATGATTTTAGCGCTCTCTCATTTTTTCTTTTGTTTCATAGTAACAGTCAAGGATAAAATTCCGTTATAATTATGTCATTCAACGAATGAACAAGATCGATCATTCTATTTCTGAACTGAGGTTGGATTTTGAGGCAGAGCGCAAATAACAATAATAATTTAGAGAAGCGGCCATGAGATTTATGGCTTCATATAATGATGGTTCATCCAAATGCTCATATAGTGATTCTTCAATTGGACGCTTGTATACAACGAACAATTTAACGTGTAATCATTGCGTCCTTTTAGCTTTTAATCCAATGTTAGTTTAATATGTTCATCTTGGTGAATCGACAGGCCCTGAATAACCATGGACTATACATTGATATTGGTAGTCATAATGACCACACCCCATGTCATTGTATAGTTTCTGTAGGGACCTAAGTGGTGATAGGATGCAAATCCTCACTGAAGCACCTCTTGGCATAATTAAGTTTGGACGTCCATACAGACCATCATATGTCTTTAATAGTCCTTACTTAATTTCTTCTTTCAAGATAATAAGAAATGTCAGGCCTCTACCCATACTCGAAATAATAGAGCGTGAGATCGATAAAAGAACGAGTGTGAGTATAAATCCACTTAGGAGACTGAAAGATCCAAGCCTATTTGATGAATTCAATCAGTGGTTTGCTGGTAAAATCATAGTGGATCACACTGTCCAACAATCACACAAATTGTTCCAAATATTGTTGGGCCACACTTCAATGGGATGGCTAGGTAACGAAGTAAGTGTTGTTAAGTGTTATCTCTTGAAATATTGTTCATCTTTTGTACCATCTTCTGTTCTAAATTGACATGTTTCTATTCCTCCGCAGCATATTCATAAGTATCTTCACTTTATCAGTGAAAAACAATGGAAGTATCCGAATGCCTTATCTCAGCATGTCACACACATTAAGTGTTCTTGAAGCAATTATAGAACGACAATGAATGTCGAAGTAGTTTACGGATGTCGATATAGTGTGTATTGCTACACAATCCAATGGACTTTATTTCTTTTAGCGATTTTAGATATAATAAAGATGATAAATTTACAATAATTTTTAAATGTAGATATTCATTATTATAAATCTAGGTGGCGATCATTGGATACTGGCCCAAGCGGACCTTCACATCAAGAAAGTGTAGACTCGTGACTCGTTGGTGACATTTCACGACGATAAAACGTACTTAAGTGAACTTAAGCCATTTGAAATCATCTTCCCTCGATGGCTAAAAGATGTTGGATTCTACAATATCTAATGAGCTGCAGAATGCCGGCTCTTGGAAAGTCAGAGCAATTAAAAGTGTGCCACAACAAGAGCTTGGAAGTGGTGATTATGGTGTTTTCTTGTTGATGTTTATGATGTATTTAATGTTTGGGTTCAGACTTAATTTTAGTAGTAGCCATGGTAAGTACTTTGGAAAGAAAATTGTTGTGGATATATTTAATGGTGATATTAGATTATAAACCATTGTAGTCATTCAAATGTTGATATATAGATATTTTTTTATTCTGAATGTACTTAAGTAGATACAATTTTTTTTTATACATATATTTTTAGTCATAACTAATTTTGGACCTCTTACTGATTAGTATGCAATAATAAATAAAATAAAATACTTCATTTATATAATTGTACAACCCACAAAAAATAAGAGTTCAAAATACATAATCACTTGGAACGATACATATTTATATCTCTTGCGGTTATGGCCCAATTCGTTGCACAATCCGCATTTCACAGTCCTCCGGTTTACATCCTCACTGATAGAATGATTTATGAGCTCTGGACAACGACTAGGTGGTGGTGCTTCTATAGTGGATAACCCTTCATTTTTTGGATTTTTCCTGGAACTTTCCTATTTGCCACATCGCCAACCGACTCTACTAGTTGTGCATATGCCATCACCAATGATTCATTACTATAAAAATAAAAACAAAGGCTTAGTTGCAACACCCCAATTCCACTAACAAGGTACTATGGTGGAATTGAAGTGAAACTACATTTCATCAATCTCATTTTTAAACCACCAAAATAATATCCAAAAATAATTATTTTAAACCTTCAAAGAAAGTTCTGAAATAACATATCCTTAAATAGATATCTTTCTAAATGAAGCTAAAATATTTGTAACTTATTAACGTAACATTATTCCCCAAAAGATACCAAGCTCTTATCCTTCCTCCTAAGACATAAGCTTATATCATCTAACTTTATTTGCAAAAAATATTGTAACGGGAAGTAAGCCATCAACTCGGTAAGTAAATTCATGCACAATATTAAAAACCATTAAAATACAATTGATTGAATTGCTTAAATTTACATAATAATAAGAGAAATTGCCTTTGTAAATCATCAATTAGCAGTATAAATAAATCAAAACATCATAATCTTTTAAACATAACAATGGCATTTTAAACACATAAAACATAACTAGCTCATGCCACATAGTATCACCTGTAGACCCGGTGACCCAGCCATATAACATTAACATCATGTGTGCACAAAATCTGAGCCTTCCATAACATAATATAACATAACTTCACTACGAACAATGAGCTAAATCATTTAAAATCATCCTTGAACTTTTAATCATTTGTAACCATAAATTACATTTAAATAATTGATAATTATTTTAAAGTATTTAACTTAAAACAATTTAATAAACACTTTAATACAATTTATAACAAGATTTTAATAATTAAAGTTTTGTTATAAATAATTTTGAAAAATGATTTTACTTAACAAAATATTGTAATAGACTAAACAAATCAGTTTCATATACTTTTCTTTCAACATAATACATACCTCGAATTATATGTACCATGTATGAATCTACTTACTTCGATCCTCAGCAATAAAAAGAACGGTAACCTCAGCCACGAGCTCACTCTCGTCCTAAAACATCAATACACATCCATGTTAATATTACTACTCATTCTGACCTTACCACTCATTCTGACCTTGATATAAGTCCAACATAATCAAGCCTATTCATAAGCACTAAAACCTATTCTAAACCCAACCATCCTATATAAGCTGATTTTTACCAAGCTAATCATATGTTGGAAAATTGTGAAACCAAAGAAGAGAAACCATAAACATGTGTAGCATTTCATATAAAAATTAAAAAAAATGAATAAAAGTGAGAAACATATTGCAAAAAAAAAAAATTTACATGTAAATATCCACATTGTCTAGTAGTGATAAAAACAGAGGTAGTTGAATTTGAAAATTTGTAAAATATTTAATAAAACTCATAAAAATTAGATTACTTGATTTTACAAAAGTAGAAACATCAAAAAACAATATATCAAATTTCTAGAATTTTTGAAGATGTAAAACTATTTTAAATGAATTTATATAAAGAGACCAGCAAATTTATCTAGAAATTTTCAGGTTTGTGTTTTGCAATTCAAAAATTTATAACTTAATGTTAACTCAAAGAAAACTAGTCAAATAAACTTTAAATCATGAGGACTCATAATATTATATGAATATCATTCTAAAGCCTTTTAGTTGTCTAAAATAATTTTATCATCAACCATTGTAATTATAGAAAGCAGTCTCCAGAATTATAGTAGCCCAACATAACTATTTTTAGTGATTTTTATACTCAACCAAAATTTAAGAAATTAAATATACAGTAAGTAGACATAATGAGAATTAAGTAGAAAATCAACATCATTTTCAAAGATCATTTGACAGTTAGAAAAATCGGTAAAATCATACATGCTACTGAAAATTCACAACAAATTAGTTACTTGGAATATCTTTACACAAAATACGTCATTGAAAACTTTAGGATATCTAGTTTAATTTTATGAAAACTTTTGTGCATAAATTAAAAAAAAAACAAAGGGAAAACAGTAATCAAATCACAACACTCATGCCTCATAATTCCTAGCTACTCGTTCATGATAAGGAGAATTATGCATGCATTCATCATCAAACACATAGGATTAGGGAACATGTATTAGAGAAGGATAATTAACTCAAAACTTGTTTCAAACATGCATAAAAGAAAATCCTAAAATTCTTTGCTTTTATACGTTAATAGGAGATAGGAAGAGTTTAAGTTTAATAAAAATTATTGTTTTTATAAAAATACATTATACGATTATACGATAAAGATGATATTCTATGATAATTTATTTTAAACAATAAATAAATAAATAAATAAAAGAATTATACTTTATCTCAAATTGTGCTAATTAAAATCGATTAACACAAACAAATGACAAACAACAAACAAGACCGAGAGTTACATTAGTAATCCACTCATACGGTTAGACAAGCAGCAATTGCATGTGCATAGACAAACTGATCTAGTGCCATCGTGTCTACTGAATTTGATCCATTATTTATAATGGCACTTGGCAACTAGTACTTGGTTGCTGAAGACTTCGTCACGGCCTCTGCCCATTTACAAGTCTTGTTACTTATGTCAACTATCCCTTGTTTAATACTACCACCCAAAACATAGAATCGATATTGAGACACATGACAAACAGTCATTCTTTCTGCTAAAATTCACCTCTCAGTGACTATTTTGTTTGCTCACGTTGTTAGATGAGCACTTGTCGATTCAGCTACAATTTTTATATCATAAAACTATTACTAAAATGTTCTTCTAAAGTAATCAACAAGATGAATAATAGGAACTTTTCGCGGTTCGGTCATGAAAGAATTCACGCTCTCCACAATGTTGGTGGAAGAATATTATACCTCATACCTTTAAATTCAGACATTGCCCAATTACACATACCCACAATATTCTCTAAGTAATCAATCGCACTCGGATGGAGCATCCACAACCCCTCAAGTTTTTTTTTTTCAAATTCTTCGTGTCTATATACTTTTGCGACGTTTATAAACTCAAGCTCAAATTTATCCCAAACAGCTTTGGACATCCTGATTTTTCATTTAATGTTACCTTTGAAATGGTAAAGGCAAATGTCATGGGCAACATTGTGAAATACTTTCAGAACGGCTCTCTTGATGGAAATGCATTTGTTAGAGACAGTTACTAACTTTAGCCTATCGCCAATCACTCCATGTAACTTCATCACAAACCATTCCCAAGCATCATTGTTTTCTGAATCATGACCCTAATAGCTAACGGATATAATTGATTATTTCCATTTAAGCAAGTTGCCACAAACATGTTTCCACGATGTAGCTCCTTTAGATGAGTACCATTTACAACAATCACTGGCCTGATACATTGTATAAAACCATTGATATAAGATCTAAGAGCTACAAAGTAGTATAAGAAATTATCATTTCCATCTCACTCGATGTGACTAACTGTATCCTTATTTGCTTTGCTGGGTTCCCTTGTGCTATTTTAAGGCCAACTTTTTTAGCCCGATATGGCTGCTGATATGTTAACTGGACACCGTATTCATGTTGCACGTCGGCTCTGATGTCATTTAGAGTGTATATTCATTTTTTCTTAATAATTTTGTCCACGATAATATGATTAACAACCCGACTTCTTACTTGACGAAGACTAGTGGACAACACCTCGTGAGAACAAGTGTGTCAATTGTTAACTCTTCTCACTACCTGAGGAACATTCAGCTCATTCAAATTTCTCGTTGCTTGAATACGCCATTTACATGATTCTGAAGAAAAGTGGGCCTTGAAATGTGTCATTATGGACCGTTCAATTTTGAAATCAAACTTTTCCCTCAAGGCAACTTTGCGTAGTTCTAATATTGACTCATTTTTCTCAGCGAACAACTTACCCACACAAATATGATTAGAATTACAACTTCTAACCAAGTCTAGAGCAACCAAGTTTGAAGGGAAAATTAGATTAAGACTTACAAGGGAGTCAACTGCTATCCTCCTCCTCGAACGGGCATTGGAGGAATAGGTCAGCTGTCTCTATTATTAATAAGAATATCATACTGATGCTCATCCTCATTATTGATAGGAATATCAGAATGAACGATGCCCCCATTATCAATTAGACTATTTAAGTGAATGTCCCTCGTACTATTATAGTGGTCCACACAAATATTATCAGCTTCTGTATTTTTTATATCATCAATAGGATCATCATTATTGCAGAAATTATTGTTATGGAATAGAGAGAAATGTTGCTCTAACAATGTCATTAATAGCAACATATATTCTTCAACATCTACTAACGTAATGCCATTGTCATCAATGGTGTCATTGTTGTCGTGAAGTGGAGAGTAATGTTGCTACAAACAACATCGTCTGTGATAACACTTCTTCTTTAATATCGAGGACAGAGATGTTTACTCTAAAAGAGATGTTTTAATATTTACAAGTGGCTCAAGATCTTGGTTTGAAACTCGAGGGGATGTGGTAACAAATATAGGGATGCATCTATAGTTGACCACATCAGAGTCCATATGTAATACATCCTTGACCATTTTATCATTAAATAAGTCTATAGATAGTGAACATGCATGATAAATTGTATTACTAGACCTCAATGTCATGTTTATTGTGATACTATATTCATTAGGATTTATCTGCAAAACTTCATATACTTTTGCTAGAAACTAATCAAATATACAATCTTTCCAAATCAAAAAAATTGTATTCTTGGCATTCCCATACTCTATACAGTCATCGGCCAACGTCTCCCACAACTGTCGTAACACAATTGAAACACAATTGAATCCATTAATCATGAAAATTATTAAAAAGCAAAAGAAATAAGATTACACACTACAAAATATAATAAGGTGAATATGTGGCACATTTTATATGGACATCGCACATGCTGTGATTATGTGCGATTGTGCGATAGATGCATGTCACACTTAAATTCAAGCAAATTTTTTGTTCAACCATGTGATAGAATGGGGTAAACGGTTTTGGATCTGATTCGTTTCATCACAAGCTTTGAAATAGTATATTATACGCCCAAAACAGACTCATGTAGCCTAAGTTATACTTCGAAAAAGTATCCAAAAATTTAATGGGACAGATTGATTTAGTGCGATAGGCAGTGAAACAGGTGCGTATGACACATAATTAGTATTGTGTTTATGTGCGACAAGCACCTGTCACACTGCTTGTCGCACACAATGCTAATTTAGTGGGACAAGCACTTGTATCCCTACCTATCGCACTAAATCAGCCTATCCCACTAAATTTGGATTTGATTTTAACTTCGAATTTCTATTGTTTTTTATGATTTCTTTTTAATTTCTCAACTCAAACTAAGTACTTTAACAAATGACATTGTTTTATGAATGGAAAATAACTACATTAACAGCAAAACTAGATCAATTTTGAACCTAAATAATAAATTTGAAACATAAAAGGTTCATATTGTACAAGAACATACGCTAACCTTAGGAAGCTTCCCAATTGATGTTATATGTTCAATTGTATAATACTTGGTTGATAGGATTTGGTGATTTGTTGAGAGTGATGAGGCTTAGTGATTTGTTGACAGTGTTGGATTTTTCACGAATTTTCAAGAGTGGCATTTGTTTGTCAATTTGTTGAAAGTGATGAGGACGTTTTGGTTTAAAAAACTAGAATTTAGCTAGTTATGATAGGAAAAAATATGGGGCATCAAATTTGAAAAATTGAAAAGTTTTGTGGCTATTATAAATTTCCCAAACTTTTGAACATTTTGAAAAATTTGTATACAAAAATAAAGAACCGCCAATTCACAGCACAGCCGACGGGCCTAAATCTCTTGCCCGATACAACTCATCAATGAAAGATCATGCTAGGCAGTATGGACACGGGCTGAGCTTGCGGGTTTAATTGGTAGCCCGTCGCACTGAGCATCTCTAGTCTCCAAAGAAAGAGAGAGGGAGGATTAAAAATTAAAAAGTTTAACGATTTGCAGTTTATTTCATCAGCTCTCAATAATTATTTTTATATTATTTTTTTATTTTATCCTTATATAAAATTCTAAATATTTTGTTTAAAAGTTTATCAACTACTATTTCCTTTTGACAAAATGGTGAAAAAAAAAAGTTCATTCTTTTTCCATGCTAATGCCGTGTGAGCCACCCTCTCAAGACCCATAGAAGTGCCTTAACGGATCAATCAAGATGTTGTGACGGCAGTAAACTCTAAACTACTATATAAAGAAATTTTATTTTATTTTTTTAACATATCATACCAACTAATACTTAAACGAATGCATCCTAGTGTTCAAGCAATTTTGTGTCATGCTCTTATTGTGTCGTGTTAAATTATACATGTGTGTGTGTATGAATTCATCTATAAATTTATTTGGTTAAAATATAAACTTGAATCCATTCATTATAATTATTGTGGCATCCTAGTGTTCGAGCAATTTCGTGTCATGCTCTTATTGTGTCATGTTAAATTATATATGTGTGTATGAATTCATCTATAAATTTATTTGGTCAAAATATAAACTCGAATCCATTCATTATAATTATTGTGTTATCCAAGCCAACCCATTTAATCCGCTCCTTTTGATAAATTTCAAATAGTTATTGTATATTTTAAATTTAAAAACACATAATGATTCACAAAACAATCTTTTTAAAAATATAATATCAAACAAAAGAAAATCTTAATATTCTTCTTATTTAACATGATCTAGGAGTATAGTCAACAAATAATCAATAATTTAGTTCTCGGCACCAATATTAGTGATTAAATATATTAAGAGGGAAAAAAGTCATGGAAAAAAATTTGTGCTATTAAAAAAAGTCGTACAAGGAATTAATGACGGTAAGTTTTCAAATAACAACCTAAAGATTTTAAGGTTTGTGATAACTTTATATAACTAGTCAATTTATTTTTTTTCATATATGATTTTAAAAAAAATTAATTTCACATTTCTTTAAGAATGATAATTTAAGTTATTAAATTTATAATACTATTAATATTAAGTGTTAATGATTTGGGTGAGATGGATTTTAACGCTTAAACTCAAATTGACTCTTTATGGAGTGGTTTTAATAGGCTGACCTATTATCAACCCAGATGAATGTCGACTCAACAATTGTTTTTGTAGTGTGGGTCCGTTTCGTGTTAGTGATTGTATGAAATTTTACCATGCCTTGTTGCCTTATGCATTTATAGGAAAATATATAGAGAAAAAGTCTCTTACACCTAAATTTGCTTAAATGAATATATAAACTTCCTTTATTTTAGAAAGGGACGCATATATCCTTTTTTTACTATCTAATTATAGTCAAAACTGTTATAATAAATATAAATACAATACTAAGATAAAAATAATAAATAAAATAGCATATAAATACAAATAACCAGTTAAAATAAATATAGTTAATATAATAACATATGTATATAATACAAAAATTAAATTTTGATATAAATTTTGAGCTATTCATTTCATGTAATAATCTATAAATGAAAGCAATTTTAAACATAAATATCTATTATTGAATATCAATAGCTTAAAACTTATACAAAATATATTTTTAAATAAAAATTAAAGTAAAAAAGTTCTAACAATTAAAATAATATTTTATCTAACTCATTGATAATAATCTTTTGGAATAGTAATATTGTCCTACTTTAATTGCCATTTTTTCTTTTTTAAAATTTCTTAATCCTGTTGTCTTAAAACGGCGGGTTAAATTTGACGGCCCTGATGAATTTTTACCCAAACCAAACTAAATCGGACGGCAGGCAATGACAATAATAGACCGTTCCTATCACCATCTCAACCCAACAAAAAAGCCTACATACAGCAATGTCGCACTCAAACTCATTGATATTGCGACACGTGTCAAACGTACCAGTAATTCCTGGCCGTCGGATCATAACCCACGTAACAATGACCCTCAAGCGCTTTTAAATCGAAGCGAAGGGCAGAGCGTGTAGCCTTAGCGCCGCCTGAAGAACAAAAACTATAAGGGCTCTTATCTTCTTCTTCCCCAAATTCTTTGTCCCCACACAAAAACCCTAGCTGCAAGGTAACGCCCTTTAAACCCTTTTATCTCTTCTTTTGATTTCTGGGTTTCCTTTGTTTTTTCTAATTTATTGTTTTCTCTGTGTTAGTAAATGTGAGTTTTTGTTTTTCATTTTTTGTATTAGGGTTTTGTTTTGCTTATTTGGGGATTCAGCGATTTTTAAGATCCATGTTGTAAATTTTTATCTGTTATTTGCTTGATTAAGCTGGTTTTATGTTTTTCCTTTTGTGGGTTGATTAGTAGGGCTTGTGTTTAGGTTAAACTTTTGATTTTGTCCATTTTAATGTGTTTAATTTATTTGGGAATTATTTATTTGTATCTCTTCGGGAGTAGTCTATTTTAGGAATCAGTCAAATTTTAAAAATTATTTCAATTATATGGAGTCTATGTTTGATTATTTACAGCCATTTTCTTGATATTTTTTTTTTTTGGGGGACTAGTTAAGTACAAGCTAGCTGTGACGTGATTGTTTTTCTGATTATTTTCATTACTGTTATGCAGATGAATGTTGAGAAGCTAATGAAGATGGCCGGTGCAGTTCGCACTGGTGGTAAGGGTAGTGTGAGAAGGTGTGTGGAATTTAGTCCAATATCAAAATATTAGCTCTGGAAATAGCATAAAATTGCTATAAAATTTGCTTCTTGTTTGTGTTATGACTCAATTATTTATATTTTTGTCTGTTTTCTCTGAGACTTAGAATTTTTCTTGTTTATATCTCTTCTTTACAACTTTTTGTCATCTGGGACTGATAGTAACGTAAACAAGAGAGAGCAAGAGTGAGAGGAGTAGATACTTGAGCTTATTGTAGATACTAGCCCATTCTGTGTTCTGTATCTTAATTTGTTGCCGTCTATGTGAATGGTGTAAGAGATATAGATACTTGAGCTTTGTGCATTGTTTCCTCTGTTAATTAATTAAACTTTTTTTGTGGTTTGGATTTCATTAAAATTTTCCTGTCCATTATGAACTATATTTGAATTTTAGGTGTGTCTATTGTATGGTAAACTCTTTTTTGACACTTGCTTTTAATCACAGAAAGAAGAAGGCTGTTCATAAGACCACCACCACTGATGACAAAAGGCTTCAGAGCACCTTGAAGAGAATAGGAGTGAATGCTATTCCTGCAATTGAGGAAGTTAACATCTTCAAGGATGACGTTGTTATTCAGTTCTTAAACCCCAAAGGTAAAGCCAATGGAACATGATACGAAGTCTCTAATTTTTCTTTCACATTGACTTTCTCCCGGTCAGCTTGATACTTATTTAATAAGTTCTTTATTTTTGTTTTTTCAGTACAAGCTTCAATTGCTGCCAATACATGGGTAGTTAGTGGTGCACCACAAACCAAGAGTAAGCCTCTGTATCATATATTTCGATTTGGGATTAAAAAGTTCAATTTTATGATTCAATCTTATGTATGACTTGTCTTAACTTAATGCTAACATTGTGTTTATTTGATTGGCCTGAGCTTTTCCCTATTTTCTTTTTATTTTTGGCATTATGAGATTAACATAATTTTTTTTATGCACAGAATTGCAGGATATTCTCCCTGGAATCATCAATCAATTGGGTAGGCATTTTGTGTATTTTTCTACATTTCAAAAGGTTATTCAAGTGACTTGTCACTAGTGGCTGAACATCATTTCAATTGAATCCTTTTCAGGGCCAGATAACTTGGACAACCTGAGGAAGTTAGCGGAGCAGTTTCAGAAGCAAGCACCCAATGCAGGAGCTGGTGCACCCACCACTCAAGAGGACGACGACGATGAGGTCCCAGAGCTTGTGGCGGGCGAGACCTTTGAAGCTGCCGCAGAGGAAAAAACCGAGAAACCTGATGCTGCTTCTTAGAGAGTTTCATTTAGATGGACTTTTGTGCTATTCTATCTATTTTCTATGTTTTTTGAGTTTTTATTTTACTTTTCTGAGTCAACTTTATCTTGTTTTATCTGATTTTCCCTGTGACACTAGATATTGTTACTTTTAATTCAATGTTTTGCTCCGGTGAAAACCTTTTTACTCTTTTAGAATCGGGTGGTACTGTGACGAGTTACAATGGCTTTCTATTGTGCATTTTGTTGTAAGTCGTGGTCGGCTCGGTTGCTCGTCAATGAAATAGGCGGCTAAATATTATGCCTGCATTTCGCAGTCTTTATTTTTGGCTTCGTTTGAGGAGTTTCTGTTTTACAGTTATGTTGTATCATCGATTTGTTGAAGTTTCCATTTTAAGGTTTTTGAGCCATTTTGATGGATATGAGTTATAAAATAGTAGTGTCGAATTTTAACTGGCATTTTTTTTTTCTAAGAAAATTAACACTGTTTTCAGTTGTACTGATTTAAGGATTTGTGAAAAATGTTTGATTGCTGATAATAAAATTAAATGATATAATACCAACAAAAACTTGAATAGAACTTGCGACTTGTTTGTGCACTGACGCCTCTTTGTAGGTGTAACATAAGATGGTACTAAGTTATTGTAGTTAATATTGTAGTTAATATTATCTCGTGTTTGGTATGGTAGAACATGCGACTAAACCGTATATATAATTTTAACTTTCAATTAATTAAAAATAAATAAATGTGACTAAATTTTAGATGTTAATATAGATTTAATTGTAAAGCATATTATAATAAATTTAGATTTGTAAATTTAATATTATATTATTATGCAATGCGAAAACAAATATATTATAAAGAAAATTCTATAATGCCGCAATAAAGATTACGACATCAGTATAGTAATAGACATAAGTATTGTAAATTATACATAAAATTAGTAAATATAAAATAAAACTATTAAATTCATACAAGATTATAAATTATTTAAAAAATTAACATTGTTTCTATAGAATTTTAATGAAAATTTTACGAAAAATATTTTCTTTAATTAAATACAAAAAAAATTATTCATTAATTAAACAAAAAAATTGTATTAAAAAAAGTGGAATAAGTTTTATTAAATTGGTTTAACCATAAATTCTATATATATTCTAGAGCATTTGAATACTTTTTTTTTTCATTTTTTATAATGATATCTATTCATTACACAAGTTAATTAAGGCAATTATTTATCTTGATGTGGATCAAGCAAAAAAAAAATAAAAAAAAATCTTATATTACTAGACACATGTGATATATTAATAAAATTATATCTAATTTTGAGTCTTATGCATACTTCATGTAACTTCAAACTTTTTATTTGTGTTTAGAGATCATTTAAGGTTATTGTTGAGAAGTGCAGAAAAATATAAAATAACCTCATCTTACAACAACACATGTGATGTTTTATTAAAGATGAAATTTATTCTTAAAATCGGATTTAAAAAAACTTATTTTAATATCTTTTCATAGTTATTAAAATAATTTAGGGTTATTGTTGAGAAGTGAAGAAAAATGCAAAATAAACTCATATTACAATAACTATGAAAAAGGTATTAAAATAATTTTTTTTTAAATCCGATTTTGAGAATAAATTTCATCTTTAATAAAACATCACATGTGTTACATAAATGCAAAACTAGCATTATTCAATTGAAATAAAAAAAAAATCAACAAATACATAAGATAATAAACATTATAATAGGTTTTCATTTTATAATCATGAACTTCTTTTTTTGCAGCAGTTCTTCTATTAATTTACTTATTTTAGTTTTTATTCATAAGTTTTAGATATAATCTACAAAGTTTATGTTTTATTTTGTACTTAATATTGATTTACTTGTTTTATGTTATATTTGTAAGGTTTTGTTTTAGTATTTACCAGTAATATATTAATTTACTAGTTTTATAGTAATTTACTTGTTTTACCTTCCTTTTATTAGTTTTATGTTCCATTTCTAAAATTTATGTTTTATTTTATAGTTGGCGTTGATTTACTAGATTTAGGTTACATTCGCAAGTTTTTATTTTGTTTAATAGTAATACATTAATTTATTAGTTTTAAATTAATTTACTTGTTTTATCTTTCATTTAAAAATCTTATGTTCCATTTCTAAAATATATGTTTTATTTTACATTTAATGTTGATTTACTAGTTTTATGTTATATTTGTAAGGTTTTGTTTTAGTATTTACCAGTAATATATTAATTTAGTAGTTTTACAGTAATTTACTTGTTTTACCTTCCTTTTATTAGTTTTATGTTCCATTTCTAAAATTTATGTTTTATTTTATAGTTAGCGTTGATTTACTAGATTTAGGTTACATTTGCGAGTTTTTATTTTGTTTAATAGTAATACATTAATTTACTAATTTTAAATTAATTTACTTATTTTATCTTCCATTTACAAGTCTTATGTTCCATTTCTAAAATTTATATTTTATTTTGCGGTTAATGTTAATTTACTAGTTTTGTGTTATATTTGTAAGTTTTTATTTTATTTACCGGCAATACATCAATTTACTAGTTTTATAGTAATTTACTTGTTTTACTTTTTATTTATAAGTTTTTGATTTCATTTCCAAGATTTATATTTTATTTTACAGTTAATCTTGATTTACTAGTTTTAAATTATATTTGTAGGTTTTTATTTTGTTTACTAGTAATACATTAATTTACTAATTTTATATTAATTTACTTGTTTTATCTTCCATTTACAATTCTTATGTTTAATTTCTAAAATTTATGTTTTATTTTTTACTTAATATTGATTTACGAGTTTTATATTATATTTATGAGTTTTTATTTTGTTTACTAATAACACATCAATTTACTAATTTTATATTAATTTACTCGTTTTACCTTTCATTTACAAATCTTATGTTTAACTTCTAAAATTTATGTTTTATTTTACAGTCAATGTTGATTTACGAGTTTTACATTAAATTTATAAATTTTATGTTTTATTTACGTAATTTATATTTAATTATGATATTGAAACCATAACTTTAATCACGGCATGCTGAATGACTCGTATTATAAAGTAAATACTTATACCATTTCTAATTGAAAATTTGAAAGAATAATTAATTACGTTGTAAAGAATATCAAATAAAAAGATTAGGTAGTTAATTTTTTTTTTCCTCTTCTTATTCCCTTTTATCCCGTGAAATAAGATGGGACAAATTTTTAGCCTACAAGAATTTGGAAAATTTACCCATCTAGCACTTTCCAACTTTCACTTTTAAAAAGACTACACCTCCATTTTTCTCACAATATTAACAATCTACAAGTCTTTTGGACCATAATAACCCTAAAATTTAAAACAAACAAAACTCTTAACTCAAAACCCCAAAAAATGGTCGAACGCCCCTCTTCACACTCCCACAAAAACACTACATTTCAGCTATCTCATGTTCATCAAATAAAAATTATTATCCATGTACCACCCAAACCGCATTTGTCAAATTAAAATATTTATCTACGGATTGAAGATAAAATCAATCAATAATTTAAAGATCAACAAGTATTTATTCAATTTTTATTTTTTATCAACAAGTATTTGTTCAATTTTTATTTTTTATTTTTTAGTTTTTGGGTGGGTTTCTTATAAAAAGATATTTTTGCTTATTCCATTATAGTGTGGGTAAAATAAATAGTTCATGTGAGTTCATAGCTTCATAAATTAATAAAATTTTGGTAAAATATGACGAAATTAGGTGTTCAATGATGTTGAAGACGAAACCTAAAATCTCGACAAGTGCCCATTGCCTGGGCCAATGCAGGTGTCGCCCTAACTTACAATGACCTCTTTTCTAGGTGATGCATTTGTCGCTCATATCACAAGTGATTGTATGTTAAGCAACACAACGAACCTACAATTGTGAGTGATCCTGTCGCCAGGTGCTGTAGCTTAGGGCGATTGGTACTTTTTGCTCGATCACTCAAGTTTGTAAATAATTAATTATTTAATTAATATAATATTATTATTTTTTGAAGTACTATTGTTTATGGATGGCAAAACCTGAGCTCGGCCCCTGGCTTGGATATTTTTTTTTTAGACACCTGGGGCGGGGTTTAAAAAGTTTGGATTTTATATTTTATAATATTATATTTTTTATTTTATAATTTTATAATTTATTTTAATAAAATTGGACATGAAAATTTGCTTATATTGTCCTTCGGTGAATGGCCTTGAGGTTAGCTGTATATTTTGTTGTTTTTTTTTTTTTTCAGTGTTCAAGCATTGTTTGTTTTTGTGGTGTTGTTGTGACGTAGTTTGTTGTTGTTCTAATTGGGACTTGGTTTTCACCGTAATAGTTGAGGTTGGTAGATTAAGTTAGTGTCGTAAAATTCCTTCACTACTTCATGTAGTCTCTTTCTAGTTTTAAAAAATTTATACTCCTTAGTTATTTTGTGGTTAACTTAACTTAAATTTTAAGCATTGTCTTATATATTGTACTTAAGTCTGGCCTTATATTTGTGCCTATACAATGATGTATTGTTGGTAATTCTTAACCATAGTAATACATATTATTATTTCAAAAAAAAGCTGTTGGTCTTGGGTTCAATCTTCTTGTCAAACATACCCGACAATTGAAGGAGGACAATATAAGCAAATTTTTTTCATAAAAATATAAAAAAGAAAATTGAAAGGAAGGGTGACAACATGTTGTTGCTTGTGGGCAAATGCACACAACCAAGCTTGGCGTGTGCAAAATGTGAACTCCATCTTGGCCGCAAACGTGGGCATCGCGCAAAAATTTAGCTATCATTTTAAAGTAAAAATTTCTTGGAGGAATTTGAACAACCACTGAATATACCATTTTCGCAAGCCCTAATCTTAAAAGAATTTCAAAATTTTCATGCCTAATACATATGTATTTCAACAATAATACACGACCAAGCTATACACAACAATTAATGAACATAACCTATAGAAATATTGATGAAACGTGCTGTTGAAAGTAGCCATCGAATGTGGAGATCCTGTGAAAACACAATCGGTAGTGAAGGAAGCTGCTATTGGAAGTGAAACTATTGCTTCTGCAGGATTGGGTGAAGTGCGCGATGGGACTTATGGTTTAGGCAGAGTGGGTAGTGGGGTTTGGGGTTTGGGCAAAGTGAAACGATCGGCTTTGGCTATTGCTTGGTTTTTGAGTTTTGTTTGAGGAAGCTTAGTTAAAATGAAGAACTTTAAGGTAGTTAAAGTTAGTTATGTTGATGCATTTGTTTAATACGAAGGATGCACAGTAACAAGCATAAGGGAGCTGATAAGGTCATAGACAAGACAACGAATGTGTAGAAAGCAGCAAGCATAACAAACCTACAGAGATTTCAGAAAACTTCATATTGCCTTATTAGCAGCTAGCTCTAGTACATTTCATGTGACATCGAGTAGTGAGCAAAAAAATCATGTGTAAATCAAAGTAAATAAAATAGGGAAGTGAAATGCACAACGCATTCATAAAAGAAACACTTCTCCGATTCTGATCCAATTACTTACTAAAAACACCAAAATTCAACTTGGTATCAGAGCCATGGCAAACCCTGCACCCATGGAACCAAGCAAGGTCTGAATCTGGCCTCAATCCTCAACCAAAACTAGCCCCAAAATAGTCAGAACCTGATTCCTCCTCAAACCTCAAATGCTATTCCGACACAACTCATGTCTCAAAATCCAATCTTTCCACCATCCAGCTCTTCAAACCAATCCCCTTGCACATCAACATTCTCTGTGCCCACCAAGGTTGATAGACAAAACTTTCTTATCTGGAAAATATAGGTTCTACCAGCCATAAGAGGAAATGACCTTGAAACCTTTTCAGATGGCTCAGACAAGATCCTGGAAAAGTACCTTGTCACCTTGGATGAAAACCAGACAGTGATGGCTACTGAAAATCCAGCTTATCTGTCGTTGATAAGGCAGGATGAACTATTAATGAGTTGGCTACTCACTACTATTTCAGAGCAATTGCTGATTTCTTCGACAAGGGTTAAGACATCTCAAGAACTTTGGGAGGCAGTGGAGTGACAATTCTCATCTCAGTCTCAAGTAAAGTTGTCCAAAATCACAAGGCAGTTGCAAAACACAATAAAAGGTGATGCCGAGATGAGTGAGTATTTCTCTAAGATGAGAAGTCTGGGAGACACGTTGAGATCATGTAAGAAATACATTGTAACAACCGCCCTTCATTTATTATTCATACATAACTATTTGTTTGTTGTTTGAGATAAAGTATAACTTTTTTATTTAATTAATTATTTTTTAAAAAAATTATCAGAAAATATCATATCTATCGTATAAGGTATATTTATAAAAGTAAGAGTTTTTATTAAATTTAAACTCTTCCTATCTCCTTATGATTTAAAACTCCTTAACCTATAAATATATAAAAGCAAAGAATTCCAGAGTTTTCTTTTATGCACGTTTGAAACAAGTTTTGAGATAATTATCCTTCTCTAATTCATGTTTTCTAAACTTATGTGTTTGCTAATGAATGCATGTATTGTTCTTTTTATCATAAATGACTAGGTAGACATTAAGAGACTTGAGCACTGAAATTTGCTTACTGTTTTCCCTTTATTATTTATTCAATTCCTGCACGAAAATTTTTATAGAATTAAACTAGACATCCTAAGGTTTTCAATGATGCATTTTGTGCAAAGAAATTTCAAGTAACCAATTTGTTTTGAATTTTCGAATTTGGAACAGTGGTGCTGGAAAATTCCGATTTTCAGCAGCATGTCTGACTTCGCTTATTTTCCTGGCTATCTAAATGGTCCCTAAAAATTACGTTGATTTTTATTTTTAATCCTCATTATGTCTAATTACTGTCTGCTGAATTTCATAATTTTTTGTTGACTATAAAAATTATTAAAAATCGTTATGTTGGGCTACGACAGTTCTGGAAACTGTTTTCCAGAATTGCGATGGCTGATGGTAAAATTATTCAGGCTGTTAAAAGGCTTTAGAATGGCCTATAAAAATTTTATTCATATAATATTATGAGTCTTCTATGATTTAAAGTTTATTTGGCTAATTTTAATTGAGTTAACATTAAGTTATGAATTTTTGAATTGCAAGATGCAAACCTGAAAGTTTCTGGACAAGTTTGCTGGTCTCTAAATATAAATTTGTTTAAAATAGTTTTACATCTTCAAAAATCCTAGAAAATTTATATATTAATTATTGATGTCCCTAATGTTGTAAAATCAATTTTTCTAATTTTTATGAATTTCATTAAATATTTTATAAATTTTCTAATTCAGTTATCTCTGTTTTTATCACTGCTGGACAGTATGTATACTCACATGTAAAATTCCTTTTGTAGTATGTTTCTGACTTTTATTCATTTTTTTGAATTTTTATGTGAAATGCTACACATGTTTATGGTTTCTCTTCTTTGATTTTATAATTTTTCCGACATATAAATAGCTTGGTAAAAATTAGCTTGTATAGGATGGTCAGGTTTAGACTAGCTTTGATGGTTTAGTGCTTATGATTAGGCTTGATTATGTTGGATTTATATCAAGGTTAGAATGAGTAATAATATTGATAAGGATGTGACTTGATGTTTTAGGACCAGAGTGAGCTCGTGGTTGAGGTTACCGTTCTTTTTATTGCTGAGAATCAAGATAAGTAGATTCATGCATGGTACATGTACTATTACGTATAATTCGAGGTATGTATTATGTTGAAAGAAAAGTATATGAAATTGATTTGTTTAGTCTATTACAATATTTTGTTAAGTAAAATCATTCTTTAAAATCATTTATAACAAAACTTTATTTATTAAAAACCTGTTTTATAGATCGTTTTAAAAATTAAAGCTTTTATTAAATTTTTTTAAGTCAAATACTTTGAAATAATTATCAATTATCTAAATGTAATTTACGGAAGTTTACAAATGATTAAAATTTCAATGATGATTTTAAATGATTTGGCTCATTGTCCGTAGTGATGTTATGTTATGTTATGTTACGGAAGGCTAGCCGGATATTGTGCACATATGATGTTATGTTAATGATTCCCGCGGGGTACAGTACCCTGCACGATGTTATATGGCCGGGTCACCGGGTCTACAGGTGATATTATGTGGCATGAGCTAACTATATTTTATGTGTTCCAAATGCTATTGTTATGTTTAAAGGAATTAAAGGATTTTATGATGTTGTAAATCATTTTTGCTAAATATCGATTTACAAGGGTAATTTCTCTTATTATTTTGTATTTCTAACTATTACAACTAACTATGTTTTATGTGTTTCAAATGCTATTGTTATGTTTAAGGGAATTAAAGGATTTTATGATGTTGTAAATCATTTTTGCTAAATGTCGATTTACAAGCGTAATTTCTCTTATTATTATGTATTTCTAAGTATTACAACTAACTATGTTTTATGTGTTCCAAATGCTGCTGTTATGTTTAAAGAATTTAAATGATTTTATGATGATGTAAATTATTTTTGCTAAATGTTGATTTACAAAGGTAATTTCTCTTATTATTATGTATATCTAAGTATTAAAGCTAACTATGTTTTATGTATTCCAAATACTATGGTTATGTTTAAAGAATTTAAATGATTTGATGATGATGTAAATTATTTTTGCTAAATGTTGATTTACAAAGGTAATTTCTCTTATTATTATGTATATCTAAGTATTAAAACTAACTATGTTTTATGTGTTCCAAATGCTATTGTTATGTTTAAAGGAATTAAATGATTTTACGATGTTGTAAATTATTTTTGCTAAATGTCGATTTACAAGGGTAATTTCTTTTATTATTATGTATATCTAAGTATTACAATTAATTATATTTTAATGGTTTTTAGTATTGTGTATGAATTTACTTACCGAGTTGACGGCTCACCCCTCGTTACCACATTTTTGCAGATAGAGTCAGATGATATGAGCTTATGGTCTTAGGAGGAAGAATAAGGGCTCGGTTTCTTTTGGGGAAGAATGTTGCGTTAATAAGCTATAAGTATTTTAGCTTGCTTTGGAATGATACTTATTTAAGAATATGTTATTTCATTATTTATTTCTTTTTGGAAGTTTAGAATATTTATTGTTGGTTATTATTTTGAAAGTTTGGATATGAGAATAATGAAATGCAGTTTCACTTCAATTCCACCGTAGTGCCTTATTAGTGGATTTGAGGTGTTATAGACATAAGTGACAAGAACCTGATTATACAAATTATTGAAGATTTAGATGGAGATTATGGTGTCATTGCCGCAACTATCAACTTAAGATAGGTTTCTTACACTCTTGATGAGGCATATGCAGTATTGCTTACATTTGAATCCAGAGTTGGGAGGAATCGTGCTTAAAAGAGTTGCTAGGAAGCAAACGTTGCATTTAAAGGTGGCAAAGGAAATTACAAGAAGAAAGTTTAGGGGAGGAGAGGCTATGGCACTGAAAGAAGAGGAGGACCCGAAAATTTGAAGGAAGAGGCAGTTTCTCTCAAGGCAGAGGAAGAGGAAGATAACAGCCTCAATAATGGTGACCTCAGCAATAGTGGCAAACCTCAAAAGGGCAATGAAACTCTGATGAAACTGATGAAATATGGCAGATCTATTTCAAAAGAAAACATACTGCACCAAACTGCTGGCATAGGTATGATGAAGAATATATTCCGAGAATTCCAAACAAGAGGCAAGTGGCTACACACATGGCAAGTCAGGAAGGACGCAGCAGCTGGTACTTTGACAGTGGAGCCACTAATCACATCAACAATGATATGGCAAACCTCAATATGAGGGTAGAATACAAAGGTAAGGAAATACTTACTATTGGCAATGGCTAAAAACTTATTATTTCTTATGTTGGTTATTGTTACTTGCCTACTTCATGTAAAACCAAATTAGTAGTGAAAAATGTGCTATATATGCTTGGAATTATAAAGAATTTGTTAAGTATATCCAAACTGGTGCAAGATAATAACTTAACCATTGAGTTTTATGTTGATCTTTGCCTTATTAATGACAAGAACAGTAATGTGCTGCTGAAAGGAATGGCTAAGGAAGGGTTATATCACCTAAATATGATAAGGGAGACTGTTGCTGAAAGAAAGAAGTTTGAGTCAAGTCCTTTTGAATCCTTGTTTGCAGTAGTTAATAATGTAATGCTTGAAGAATTATCAAGTGAAATAGTATCTTCACAAGAGTCAGAGTCAGTCAATAATTTAGATGTCTTACACAGGAGATTTGGCCATCCCAATGATCATGTGTTAAGGCAAATAATGTCAGTTTGTAAAACTTCTTTGACTATTAATATCAGTCTCCTCCCTTTTACGTAGCATGTCAATATGGTAAAAAATCACAAGTAAACCTTTGAAAGTTTATAGAACAAAGTCAATTCACCTCTTGAACTATTACATTCAGACTTCTAGGGGTCCTACCCTAATAAGCTCAGCAAATGGCTCTAGACATCATAAATGACTTTTCAAGATACACTTGGCTATTTCTTTTAAAGCAAAATTCAGAAACCACTGAAATCTTCATTGGCTTCATTAAACAAATAGCGAACCATCTAAGCTTTAAAGTTAAATGTATTGAAACAGTTGGGGTGGAGAATTCAGACCTTTTGAAAAGTATCTCAATGAAAAGGGAATAATCTATAGACATTCATGTCCTTACACATCTTGCCAAAATGGGAGAGTGGAAAGAAAACTTAGGAACATAACTGAAACAGGTCTTACACTCTTCGCACAAGCTAGCTTGCCTACTAAATTTTGGTGGGAAGCATTTGAAACCTCCTATCTAATAAATAGAATGCCAACCCATGTATCAAAAGACCAAACACCTTTTGAGGTATTATACAAATCAAAACCATATTATACTTCATCAAGACCATAGGATGTGCTTGCTATCCTCATTTAAGACCCTATCACTAACACAAGGTCCAGTATCACACCACTGAATGTGTATTCATAGGCTTTTGCAGTAAACACAAAGGTTATAAGTGTCTAGACAGTTAAGGTAGAATATACATCTCTAGACATGTTGTATTCAGTGAGAGAGATTTTCCTTTTTACAGTGACTTATTCTTTTAGAGTAAACAAATAAATAGAAGTGAAGGTCATCATGTCTGCTATTCACATCTCAATGTCTTGCACCAATATCTCTCAAAAGAAGATAAAGGTAGTATACAAACTCCTCACCATACTCCTGAATCAGAACCTGTACCACAAAGCTCAAACTTGTCACTACCTCTCTCAGAACACCTTTCAAACTCTCAACCCAATATTCAATCACAGCTAGAGAATACATAACAATTATATGAAACAGAACCAAATGAGCTAGATCAAGCTGAAAATCAACCTCTAGCAAATCCAGTTTCTATCATCCCATGATAACTAGATCAAAATCAGGCATTTGTAAACCAAAATTGTACATGCCAAGCAAACAATTACCAAGCCAAAAGCAAGTGCTAGAGACAACTATTATTGCACTAAAGAATAACAAGTAGAGGAGTGCTATGGAAAATGAATTTGAGGCATTGATCAAGAATGAAACTTGGATCTTAGTTCTTTACAAGCTTGGTGTGAAGCTGGTTGGAAACAAAATAGGTGTACAAGGTGAAACAAAAACTAGATGGATCAGTTGAAAGGTATAAAGCCAGGTTGGTAGTAAAGGGATATCACAAGGTAGAATGAATTGACTACACTGAGACTTTCAATCCAGTTGCAAAGACATGTTTAATGAGACTCATTCCATTTCAATGGGGACGACAAGCAAGTGGATGTTAACAATGCTTTCATGAATGGGGAGTTAAGTGAAAAAGTATTCATGCCACAACTCAAGAAGGCTCATTATATTTGCAAACTCAAGAAGGCTCTGTATGTCTTCAAACAAGCTCCTAGAGCCTAGTATGATAAGCTCAAAAAGGCACTTATATCATGGGGAGTTAAGTGAAGAAGTATTCATGCCATAACCAGAAGTTTTTATGCAAAAGGATAAGCCTCTTGCATTCGCAAACTCAAGAAGGCTCTGTATGTCTTCAAACAAGCTCCTACAGCCTAGTATGATTGGTTGAAAAAGGCACTAACATCATGGGGTTTTAGGGGTTGCATCTCAGATATTTTCCTACTCACCAACAGTGAAAACGGAGATGTAACTATTTTACTGGTCTATGTGGACGCATATTGATTATTAGAAGCAATGAGAAACATATTGAAGACATGATCAAAAGGATTAATGACAGCTTTGCCTTGAAGATTTTGGGATCAGTCAGTTATTTCTCAGAACTAGAAATCAAAAGAGACAAGTTAAGAATGTACATCAGTCAAACTAAGTATATTCTTGACCTATTGAGAAGAACTAATATGGAGAAAGTAATGACAGCCCAAGTCTAATGAGCACATGCTACAAACTGGTAAAAGAAGGGGGGAAGGATTTGAAAGAAGGAAGAGAGAGTTTCTCAGATAAAAGTCTGTAGAGAAGCACCTTTGGAGCTCTCCTATATGCCACTTTGACAAGACTAGACACTGCATTCCTGTAAACAAGTTGAATCAATGCATTAAAGATCCTAAAGAAGCTCACTGGACTGCATGCAAGAGACTCTTAAGGTATCTGCAAGGAACAACCATCTATAGATTGATATACAATGCAGATGGTGATCTGGAAATAAGTGGCTTCACTGTTGTATACTGGGGAGGAGATGGAAATGATAGAAGATCAATTGGCGCCTAGAGCATCTACTTAGGAAATAATCTCATCTCCTGGAGCTGAAAGAAGCAAGTCTTTATTGCAAAATCCAGTGCTGAGTTAAAGTATCGAGCTCTATCAACATGAGTTGCTGAAATAATATAGATATGCTCATTGCTGAAGGATTTGAACATCAAACTCAAAAATGTGCTAGCCATGTGGCGTGACAACAAGGTAACAGAAGATTTATCTCAAAATGCAATGTTCCTTGGTGGATCAAAGGAGATAGAAATTGATGTGCACTTTGAGAGGGAAAGAATTGACATTGTGCAATTGCTAGTAAAGCACATAAGCACAAATGAGAAGATAGCAGATATAATGACCAAGGCACTGCCTGTGCCGAGATTTCTATACTTAAGAAACAAGCTCGACGAAAGACCAAACAATTGAGCTAGAAATGGGAGAGTTGAAATGAAGAGCTTTAAGGTAGTTGAAGTTAGTTATGTTGATACATTTGTTTAATATTAACGGTGCACAGTAACAAGCATAAGGAAGTAGCAGCTGATAAGGTCATAGACAAGGAATGTGTAGAGAGCAGCAAGCATAACAAACCTACAGAGATTGCAGAAAATTGCAGTGTCTTATTGGCAGTTAGCTATAATACATATCATGTGACATTGAGTAGTGAGCAAGAAAAATATGTATACATGTGTAAACCAAAGTAAGTGAAACAGGAAAGTGAAATGCACGATGCATTCATAAAGAAACACTTCTCTAATTCTGATCCAATTACTAAAAACACCAAAATTCGACTGGTTTAAAGGGTATTTTGGTTCCGAAAAATTGTAAACTGGTTGATATTGTAAGAAAAATAGAGGTACGGTCTTTTCTTAAAGTGAAAAGTTGAAAAGTGGTTAAATACATAAATTTCCCAAAAAAATTATTCCATGCACCCGCGTAGGACAAGAATTTTTAGCATCTAGGGGATTAGGTATCCATATATCACTTTCTATGCTAAACGCTGTATTAGGAAATTTGAGAAAAATGAGCCAATCCTGAGTTCTTTAAAAACAAAAATGTGAACTTTAAAAATTATATTAGATTTATGTTGTCCTTGTCTTTTTAATTTTTGTTCGCACTTGAAAAAGATGATATCGTTCTTAAAAGCCAATTACCGATAATATGTGAAAGGCTTTCTTAATTATACACCAGTGTGGTAGCAAAAAGATTAAGGTATAAATTGAAAAGTATAGAAGGACAGTTTTGGACTGCGATAGTTGATAAATAAGCAGCTTTTGCTGTAGAGATAAATTAAGCAACTGATTAAAAAAGTAGTTTAGTATTTGGTTAACTGTGGTGCTGCGGTCACTGTGACTTTGAAGCACAGAGTACATATATTTAGTAAATTTTATTATGAAAGTGTTATTTAATTGTATAATGACTAAAATAGACATAAATTTAAATTGCATTTTACTTTTTAGAGTATGTTTAATAAATTGCATAGACATGCCTTTTCTCATTTTGAAGCACATAAATTACATAAAGTGAAAAAAAAATTTAATTAAATAATATATAATGAACTTCATAATCTATTACATAAAATAAGGTAAAAGTTTATATTAATACATAATCCAAATAAAATAAAAAATAATATGCATTACATTCACGTTAAACTTGTTAAAAAAATAATCCTCAAATTTTCCATTCTTGTGATCCAGAGCCATTAATATTGCAATACTTTTCTTGAATGTCATGGTCTCTTTCGGTTCCTTGATCAAAGATTGAATTAGGATAATTTTCAATGTTGTCAAATTGAAGATCATATTTTGCATGCCTTCTCATATAATTATGTATGCCATGGTAGTAATGACATAATTGTTATTAACGTAATTTGATTATGACAGTAATATGATTTCTAATGGTTCATATACTAGAGTTTATCGCAATATAAGATATAATAATTTTTTGTTAAAATATTAAGGTTAATTATAGTCAAAACTTTAGAAAGGTGTTGTTCTTTATTTAATAAGCTGCTTATAAAAAACAATCATTTATTTGCTTTTAAAAGCTACTATCAAAATAGAAAAAAAATTATGAAATAAGCAGTTTTTACAAAATTTATTAACACTATTTTTTTCAAAAATTTATCAAACGTTATTTTTGTCAAAAATTATGAAATAAGCAAATTATTGAGTTTCAACCTCAATCTCAAACGGAACCATAGTTTATCTGTTTATGTAACATAGAAAGATAATTTTAATTATTTTCAGAATAGAAGGTTATGAGTAGTTTTAACTAGTCTCAAAATAGAAAACTATGGGAACATAAATTTCAAAGATGAATGACTGTTTAATAATGGTTTTTTGCATTAAAAGGTCTGAAATTAATAAAATTTTAGAATTCAAATGGTGTACAAATAAGTCTATAGCTTACTGATCGTGTAGAGGTGGTACTTACAAGGGAAAAAAAAGGACTTTTAATGGCGTAGCTGCTGTAAGGTTGTCTAAGGATTTATTAGAAAAAGAGAGAAATAAATAGTAATTAAGCCAAAAATATAGGCGCAATGAACATTTTTCCTTGGTCTAATAGAAATATTCAATTATAATGTTCAATTAAATATCGTTTATGATTACCCACCCCCTTGCCCTTTTATAAGAAAAAAAATTAATAGAAATATGCAATTACCCATCTATGAGGTAATAAGAATAGAGTAAGAGATGTTTTTTTTTTTTTTTTAATGGGAAGATTTAGATATTTAAAGGCATTTAATTATAAAAAACAGTCAAATAAAACAAATTGAAGTTTCTATCAAAAAAAAAAAATTTGTAAGTTCCAGAATTGAAATTAAGGGAAAAGGTTTCGTAGAGCAAATGATTTTAAGATCGTTATCCCTTTTCTTCCTGTCAAATCGTTTTAGAAGACAATGATAGTTCAACTCTTAACTATCTTTTATTATCAACTATTTTTAGTGACACTTGTATGAAAGTTGGTTTTCTTCTTTTTTCCACAAAAAAAAAGGTCTTTGAATTAGCGAAGTTATAGAATTTGTCCTTAATTTAGTTTGTTTTTTTCCATTTTATATAAGTCATAATTGAAGGAATATATAAATTAAGATTATTTTAACAAGTGAGACGAGAAAAAGACTAATTAAAATCATGAAGAAATTCATTGTTCTGATTGTTTCCCTCACTTATTTTCCAAGTCTTCTTAATCTTTCTCAAGGTAAATATTGTTGGAGAATTATGAAAATCAGGCAACTTCTTTATTAAAACAACTCAACTCAATGCTTATATACTCTTTTTTTCTTTTTATTATTTATTACACTAAAGAAGATTTCTAACTTCTTGGTACATAAACCAAAGCCAAAGGGGAGAGGGAGTATTTATACATGGAACAAACCAATCACAAACACACGTCACCTTATCTACTGCTTTGATGTCAACCACACATCTAAACACCACAAATCTTACGTACCAAATCTACTACGGCCAATCACCCAAGCTCAACTAACTTAGAAAGTCCTATGAGATGGGCTAGTCCTTTTTGTTTTTCAGACATGGATCAGAAACAAGTTTATGAACCAACAAGCTCCCTTAAACTTGTTTTATAACAGCCAGTAAAGTTCTCAACTTGAAGAAGTCTTCTTGCTTTGGTGGCTTGGTAAGCATGTCAGTAATTTTATCATGTGATTTGATCATGGTAGCGAGTGTCAATATACTTACTTCGATCATGGAAGATAGGATTCCTAACTAAGGCAACTGCTGATTTGTTGTTGATGAAAATTTCCGTGGGTTCTTTTTTTGACAAGCCCAACTTCAATAAAATCCTTAACCATATTGCATGATAAATACTTGATGTAGTAGCTCATACCCAGCTTCACGGATAGTGTAACAATAGGTTGCTTCTTTGATATCCATGTGAAAGCAAAATCTCTCAAAAGAACACAAATCTTGTGGTGCTCTTTCAATCATGTAACACCAGTTATGTTTTATTTTATTATTATTATTATATATCTATCTTAGAGGATATATAATATTTTAGGGTATTTTAATTTTTTTTTTATTTATTTGTATTTATTTGATTTACCAATTTATTAAATACCTTATTAAAAAAGGAAATAAATTCCTTAATAGGTAAGGGTACTAAAAGGCTTGGCTTTATAAAGAACTCCTCTTACATTGTTTTGTCAGAAGGAATATAGTAGCACACACAAGAATAAACTCACTTTTTTTTTTTAAGAAGAGGAGAAGATTTTGATTGTATTTTTTTATTTCATAAAAGTTCTTGAATTTTTAATTTGTTTTGAAGGCAGGTAAGAATTTATATTTCTTCACACTTCTAGTTTTATTTGTGATTTTATGTGATTTATTGAATGACTTTGAGTGTGTTATATTGATAAAATTGTGAAAGCATAATCATGTATTGATTTATGTTGTTATTAGTGTAAGTAAGGCTCTTATGTTATACTAAAAACTATGAACAATGTAGATTCAATGTTATATGACTACTATTTACATTAAGTCTCATGTTTTCTATCCATATGTTTATTGTTCAAAAGCTCATTATATATTATTTGTTTTGATTTTTCAAAGTTGAAGCACTGTGTTGGAAAATTCTAATTTTTACCAGTAGTTTTCATTTCTATAATTTATTTGGTAACCCAAACATGGTAGCATCGTTCGGGTACACCAAATTAAAAACCTTACTATAATATAAATAATTAGTATAGAGCGAGTAAGGATCGATGCCACGAAGACTAGGCTAGTTATATTTTTTATCAACTCTAAAGCAGGATTTAAAATAAAATAATAATAATAACAATAATAATAATAAAACTTATAATATAAATTAATCTAACTAAAGAAAAATGCAACTACAAATAAGAATGGGGGATTTTATGAATTTTTAACTAAATAGCAAAAAATGAAGAAAGTAAAACTATGAAAACAATAATTTTATAAAAATTCTAATTAAAGGAGAAAGAAATAATAATGATGAAAACTTTGGTCAAAGGATCATTCGCTACCAAACATGCATATAGACTAACAATTCTATTATCAATTTCTATTGAAACTATCAACCGTAGATAACAGTACCCTCTGTTAGTCTCTATCTTTCCTTAATCTATTGTTAGGCAAAACAAGCTTTTCACCTAATTTCTAACCATTAAATAATTTAAAACAAACTCTTTAAATTTAAGACAATGGAAGCATTAAGTCGAGAAAGATTTAGGTTGATCTAGGCAATAAACACACAAGCTTGGATTATTTAACCTAGGTTATGTTCTCCAATTGAAATCACTGATTCCAACTTGCTACTACTGATTAAAATATCAAGACAACTATGAATCAAGAATTTTAATCTAGTAATAGAATTTATTCAAATCCTATCTAATTGACCACTCAAATAAGACAAGAATAAAATCATAGACATTAGTTATAGAAGAACATAAACAATCTCAATTAAATTAAATGGTAGAAATTGAATATTAATCATTTGACATGTTTAGTGTTTTGAATTCACCCTCAACTAAATAAAAAATCTACCATAATATAATTGAATTGGGAATAAAAGAGTTGATAAAACCAATTATGGAGATTAATTCAAAAGGCTGACTCTGCTTTTGAGTTTGTGCGGCTTCCTCCTCTTTTATTTATTCTCTTCTTGCAGCTGCAATCTCCCATTCTCCTCCTGGCAAGGGCCAAATTCGTGCCATTATATAGTGGTCACTTGACCGACTATAATAGGGCATCAAATTCGACTTAAACAAGCATGCATATTGGCGGAATCCTTATAGGATTTTAATTCTAACTCATGGCTAATTAATTGCTTTCCAAAATATAATGCCTAAAAGTGTCCCATTGTCCCTCCACTTAAGCTAAAACCAGCGATTTCAATGCTTAATTCCTCGCCACATGATGTCTTGCCCAAACAATAATAAGATTAGGAAAATCCTTGTGCTTATTCCCTTTTTGTCTTCACGTGCTGGCTGCTTGTGGTCCTAATTATTTTCCTTTGTTTTTCTCTCCATGTGCAACATTAATTCGGCAATTAGGTGACTTTTCTTGGCCCTCTATTATGATTTCCTGATGTACTGATTTCCTTGTGAAAAAATTAATGCTTCTCACCTGGATGTGTAAGGAAATTAATAACAGTTCTTCAAATCTTTCTCTATTCTGATTCTTTGAAGCAGATTTTTTCTTAGATATTCCGATTTAATTTCTCTTTAATCTCATAATATACCTAAAATAACAAAATATAAAAATTAAGATAAAAATTAACACAATAAAATATTTTAATGAAATAATTAAATTAAAAATTAACTAAAATAATTAGAATATTTAAGACCAAAAAAAGTAAAAGATGGAGAAATTAATAGTAAAATATAGAGAAAATATGCAGTTATCAAATTCCCCCACAGTTTACCTTTGCTCGTCCTCGAGCAAACCTAAAATAAGACAAAAAGCAAACTTAAACTAGTCCACTTTCATAGGAAATCATGATTGTATTTAGCTTATGTAACAAGCCTTTAAATCATTAGGTAGCCCTAGTGAACAAGTTATAGTCTCGTGAGGAATTCAGCGATGCAAACACTATTTTTTTAAAACATTAAAAGAACAAAAGACTTTAAATAAAACTTAAAACTAGCCTAAAAGATTGCTTAAAAGATAGCTCAAAAAAATTTTCAAATATTATTGAAGTTCTAACTTTAACTCAATAGTCAATCTCATCTCTCTTTTGATTCTTGTAGTGTGTGTGTGAATCAATTTAATCAAAATCCATTCCCAAAATCTTCAATATTAACAGCCTTTGACTTGAACGAAGAAAAAAGTAGGTCAAACTAATCTTATCATCTTGATCTCTATTTTTTTTTTCATAGGCATTTGTGTGCATTTTCTTTTGATTTTTCTTTTTACCACATGTGATTGATTTTTAATTTTTTGTTTATAAATATCCATAGTCATGAGCTTTTATTTTACCTTTGAAGGTAGCTTTCTTCTCGTGGTAGATTATCCTTTATATATTAGTGGTATATAGGGCCAAATTACTCAAGGATAGCTTCACTCTTAAGGATTATAAGTAGCTATTTCTGACAATAGTGCCTGTGTACACGACATTATATTGTGGAGATAAGAATCAAGACAAACAATCATTTACTCAATTTAAAATTCTCAACTCAGCCTGTATCAATCTCAAATTTTAAGTCAAAATTATGAAAGATTAAAATTAGTGCTTATGATGTGTAAAGAATCTCAATTAAGAGGAAATTAACACAAAAATTAAGTATAAACTAAGAGAATATTCATTGTCAATTTAGTTCTTATCATTAGCTTATATTGAAGACAAACAATTTTTTTTGTGTTTTTATTTTTTTTGAAAAAAGTGTTGTGCAAATTTTGTTGTACTCGCAAGCGCACGAATCTATTGCAGTATAGATTTATGATGACGAGTGTCGATCCCACGAGGAGGTAGATTTAATCGTGTGTAGGGTTAATCTTCTGAGTTTGTATGTAAATTGATAGGATCTGATTTTTTGGGCAGGATTTAAATTAAAAAGATAGCTTGAACAAATTAAAGATGAAACAATATAAAATATGTGCTTTAGTCTTTGGATTCACACTCAACATTTCATCATAGGCTTAATATTCCTTTTTAAATTCCAATTAATCTATAAGGAGGTATTTCCACTCCTCATAGATCTATCTCTAATAAATAGGGTATCAAGTGCTTATTGTGCCAAGTGAAATAATCTTATGTTAACTGGGTATCAAGTACACACTGTGCCGGGTGAGAATAATTCTAATATCGACAATGTGGCAAGACTATCCACTAAATAACTCTGACTTATTCTCTGTCAACACTAAGTCAAGATGGACCACTAATACTAGAGGGGAGGTTTTTCTCTAATTAATAAAGTGTAATGTGCTCATTGTGACAAACCACAATAATCTTGTACTAGGGAGCCGGTATACCAGAGCAAAATCTAGATAAGATTATTATTATCTGTCAACAATAAATCAAAACAACCTAAATAAATTAGAGAAAAATAAAGTAAACTTACCAAATTAAGCCCATGGATCATGTTAAGGCTTCACCTTCAACCCAAGCTTGAAAATAAATTAGCTACTCATTTTTTAACTACAGGCAAAATAAGAATTTTATTAAAATACGTAGAAAATATAGTATAGAGAGAAAATTACAGAAATCAGAGCTCAAAAATGAATTCAAAGATGTCAAATTAGGGGGGGTAGCCCCCTATTTATAGATACACTAAGTAAATTATAGCCATCGGATAAAAATAATTTAGACGCTCAGGATTGCACCACGTGGCAAGCTTTAATTGGATTGAACACATCATCAGGGTTGTCATTCTGTGTATGTGTATGTATCACACATTTTTCGATCCACTAATATGCTGCCACATCGCCAGTCAACACAAAGTCAACCTTTTGGTCCAATAATGAAACGCCACATCATCAGTCAATGCCACATCATCCGGTCAAAGCCATGTCAGCATTTTTCGGTCGAATAGGATGATGCCACGTCATCAGTTAACGCCACATCAGCTGGTCAAAGCACGTCAAGTGGGCCCCACCAAGATTCTAGAATTACAATACTGTTCACATGTGCAGCACTGTTCACGTATACGGTACTGTTCACATATACGGTTTTGGCCTTGATGTCCTTTCCTAAGGTTTTTAGCTATTCTGAGCCCAAAAATGTCATCCATTTTGTTGTCCGATATCTCGTTCATCGTGAAATATATAAAATACCCCTAAAATACATAAAACACTCAAATTATAATAAGACACACAATTAAAGTTTAAAGAACATAAAAATAGAAATGTTAGTGAGACTTTGAGTACATAATGATAATTCTATCCTATAGAAATATGTATTTTCCAGCACTCAACACACCCCCCAACCAGCTTATTGCTAGTCTTTAGCAAACTAAGCGATGATATCCAACAAAATTCAAATTAAAGTATCGCGTTTTTTTTTTTTAAGGGCATTTGTGTTTACTTCTTAATTAGAATAACGATAACAATCAAATAAAAGTATAAGCATTATCTCTAATTTTGAAAATATCACTCCCACATCATCCAGTCACACAAATGAGTCAGGTAAACTTATGCAAAGTGATCAATTATCAAAGCTACACTAATTAAGCCGCTTTTCATAATGACATGCCATACCTTAAAATCTCTCAGGTAAGAATAACACTCTCAAAATCAATAAAAACAATTATTCCAAGGAATGATGGATTGGAAGAAAGCAATAGCACACACACTCACCAAGATAAAGGAATAATGTTTATAACTAAGAAAGAATATGGTGAAGCGAAATATCAGTCAAACCAATATTATTTGTATGAACCCTTTTTTTTTTTTTTTTATGTATCACCACATCTTTTTTCCTATAGTACAAGTTTCTACTTCAGACTATAGTCCCCTAAAATCAAGAAGGACTTTTATTATGATATAACGTAGGTTAGGAAAATGGGTAATACAAAAGAGATAGTTGGAAGAACAAAATATATGTTTGAGAAAAATAGGGATTTTTTGAAAATTGTAAGATGCTTTTATTTATTTACTTTTTTTTTCTCTCTCTTTTTTTTAAATTATCATTTCATACATATGAAATTTTTTTTGAATAGTGCACCACTTTTCTTAAGAAGAGAAGAAAACTTTTTCATATTTTTCTCAAACATAAATAGGTGAAGGAAAATATAAAATATAGGGTAATATTCCAAATCGGAATGGGACAAGATTTATGTTTTTTTTTTTTTGTTTAAAAAGGATCAAAGGGGTAACTATGGATATTTCACAATAGGATAGCTAGAAAAGGTTCAAACGGATCAAAGAGAAGCTTTCCATCTTTTTTTAGGGTACTAAGTAGTCTTCCATATCTACTAGTTCCATGGACTTTTAAATGTGGTAACACAACATTTTTTTTCTTTTTTTTTAATTGGCTGACTTAAGAGAAAAGATAAAGATCATGCATAAATATTAAGCTATGAAAAATGGTAACTCTCCAAGAAAAATTATAGGCTCAAAAACTCACTTGGTATTTACTATGACATGCGCATTACTTCAAATAACTCAATCAATGTCACTCATCAAATCTCTCAATTCACACAAGTCACCAGCCTCAATATGCAAAATGGTAAACATGGTGTAACATAAATCAAAGCCAAAGATAATACAAATACTAAAATTCAAAAGTCACCACGTCATCCAATGTCAAAAGATCACACAAAATGCCTTGAAATTTTTTTTGAATCTTTTAAAAACCTTTTTTTTTCTCTTTGATACCAAGACTAAGAAGATGCGTTTCTAGAGTAACTACACTCCATATTCGACCATCTTCGACTTAAAAATTTAGAAAAGGTTAGTGACTGCAAAACACAATTTTTATTCCACAATCGTCAACTATTCCCTCCCCCCAACCAGAAATAAACATTGTCCTCAATGTTTAAAAAGGAAAGAAGAGTTTAGAAGACATTACCTGAATGCTGTGACATAAGAAAATATTTATAAATGGAGGGTTAAATCTTATTTTCATTTCTTACTACTGCTACTTTTACCATTATTAGTTGACCAATCCAATGCTAAGGTCCTGGGATCTGGCTCTAGTCTGTGAGCTTGTAAAAGATCAAGTAACTTATTAGCAGTAGGAGCACAAATAAAGAGCTGCTTCACTATGACATGAATGAGATGATTCTTTATTGGATGGTTAAGAAATGCTATCAAGCCATCATAAAAGTTATTAACATTTAACAAACCGATGGGTTTCTGATGAATGTTCAAATGTGCCCAAGATGTAAATGTAATCAGCGCCTCTAAAGTTGCAAGATCTCCTAGCAAGAAAATGAAGGCGTCAGCATGATTTAACATTTCAATTATTCTTTCTTGCATACTTGAGACAACTAGCTCTTCTCTAATTGGTGCATCGAACAAATATTCCGGAGGTTTCAATGCCTTCGGGATGATACTAAGCACTTGGCTTCCTCTGGTGAAGGCAGCTTCTGAAACAAGTCTTGATAACCCTCTGTCACCTCCTCCATAGATCAGGTGTATCTTTCTCTCTGCTAGTGCTCGACCAAGATTTACGGCTTCTTGAACAAACTCTTTGTATTTTCTATAATGAGAACCAGAAAGCACACAAACATTTTTGAATTGTTTACTTGAAGTTGCTGCCATTGAAATAATTCTCAAAAATAATTTGTGAGTGGTTAACAAAATAAGTTTGTATTTAAAGAGCTTGAAGACAGACATAATGATACACAACTGTAAATTGGGTAGTGTATCTGTCAGATGACGTGTGATGATTGTGCTTGAAAAGTCAAAAGTAAAAAGTAAACAAACAATAAGAAAGATAAAATCATAGCAATAATAACACATAAAATAACAGTAAATGAAAAAGATATGTACTGGTAGTTGTGATTATGGCTCACATCTTCCTCTGATTTTACGTTCAGAAACGGTTTGAACGCCCTCTATGGGTCGAGGATAGGCTTCCCATCCAGTTTTCTTATAAACTGGCAAACAGGGTCATTTATAGTCAGATTCCCGAGACTGTATTGTGCACATTCTTTCTGGAATAACGGCCACAACTGAAAAATTGCACGCTGTACACCCACTGGGATGCGTTTCAAGAGACAAAAGAATATCATCTAATGACTCCTTATTCAAGCCATCCCTAATGAATTTAATCTTATCTTCTCTGTTATCGGATATCATTCCTAAAGAAGTGCATGGTTGTTTAAAGCATTGCATTCTGGCACACTTATGACAAGTAATTGGAAGCCGTGCAGCTCTTCATTTTCTTGCATAATTTCCTTTCCCACAACCAGGCATGTAGGCAACAAATTTAGGAGGTAATTCTCCTGCTAACCGTACTTTGGCTTCGATTAACCAACGAATGTCAACAGGGATATTATTCTTCATAAGCAAGTGCATACGTTCGGACCGAGCTTTGTAGATTGTAAGGAGTGCATTCTGAGGAAGAGAGGGAAATTGCTTGTGAAGCTTTGCAAGAGTTGTATTTCTATCCATACCTTAGTTAGAGAATGTCAGTTATTGTGGGAAACTGAAGGAACCGATGCAATAGTCACGGAGTACCATTATCCGCCACTTAACCGGGGTGACAAATGATAAAATACCAAAGAAAAGAACAAATCTAATAAAAACAAAACACACGTGAAAACAAACAACAAAACAATAACACAATATAAAAAGTGGGAGGTTAACTCACCTTCGTCCTCTGATGGAGTTTACCCCAAGTTCTATTTGAATTACATAAATACCACCTTCTATTTCTCTCAGTTGCCCTTTTAGCTCTTCAACATGGGATACTAACTCTGGTGGTTGTAGATCCCAAATAGGATGTGATTGAAAAAATTGGATCAAGCCGATTAGGTGACGCTTCACTCATAGAAGTTGTTTAAGGTGGTTGAGTAAGATCTTTCTAATTGAGGTATTCATGTCATATGGTGCAAGTAACGAGAGAAAACACAACTGTCAAACAAACACACTTGAGCAGGAAACAAATAGTTTCAATTAGCAAAGTAATAGTAAAACAGAAAAATAAAAAAATTTAAATTACTGAAAAAGAATAGGAAAAGATTTTAGTCCAGATCTGGTGGGTCACCCAAATTTATTTCGGTGTTTTCTTCATGTGGTTGGTACTCTCGATACAACTTTAATATTTGACCATTAACTTTAAAAGTGACATTGATCTTTGGATCCTTAATTGCAATAGCTCCATGTGGGAAAACAGTGTGAACAATAAATGAACCAAACCATCAAGAATGTAACTTATCTAGGAATAGGTGCAAGTGAGAATTGAAGAAAAGCACTTTCTGACCTGTGTGAAAGATTTTCTCATAAGTTGCTTGTCCTGAAAGACTTTCTTCCGCTTTTTGTAATCCTTAGCGTTTTCATCATTACGAATCTCCTCAGGTTCTGCGAGCTGTAATCTCTTCTTTGCATTACAGATGGGGTAAATGATATCTGCATTCTTTTGTTTGTCGTCAACGGAGGGTGAGATAATTTTCGTCAATGTATTTTCTTCTCCCAAGAATGCATGCGCCAAAGTGTCTGGTAACAGTTTGAACTCGAGCTTTGGTGGTAATTCTGATGATGGGCTGAGTTTCTTCCCCGATGGTGATAGTTGCTCTATTCTTGACTTCTATTTATTGATATCCATAGGTGGTGATGAGTCAAGTAAAACATTAACGTCGTCAATAGATCTGTCAATATAAAAATTCGAACCAAAGTGAGTTAAACATGTTTGTAAAGATCATTACAAAAGTTAGAAGGAAAAGTATAATCAATTAATTCTTCAATTAAATCCACATCTACAATTCCTTCATCTGCATCACAATGTTGCTTGGCAATGTTAAAGATATTCAATCCATAGTCATGTTGCCAAAGGACAACTGTATATTTCCAGTCCTGAATTAAATGTGAGCATCGGCAGTTGCCAAAAAAGGTCGGCCTAGGATAATGAGGATGTGCTTATTTGAATCCTGCATTGATTGAGTTTCAATCACAATGAAATCAACAGGAAAATAAAACTTATCTACTTGAATGATCACATCTTCTATAATACCGCGAGGTATTTTCATAGATCGATCTGCAAGCTGCAACACAACTGGAGTTGGGTGTAATATTCCCAGTCCAAGTTTCACAAAAACTGAATAAGGCATAATATATATTTACACTAGCTCATAAGTCCAACAAAGCATTCTCAAATATGTGGTTCCCAATACTACATGAAATAGTGGGGGAGCCTGAGTCTTTGAATTTTGGAGGAATTTTGTGTTGGAGTATAAAACTAATGTTTTCTGTTAAAAATGCCTTTTTTTGAACATGTATGCTTCTCTTTTTAGTGCAAAGATCTTTAAGAAACTTAGCATAAGAGGGCACTTGTTTAATAGCATCAAGCAAAGGGATGTTAACACTTACATGTTTAAAAATTTCCATAATCTCACCTGTGGAACTTCTCTTTTTTGCTTTTGCTAACCTCTGAGGAAAAAGAGCTTTGGGGACGTATTCTCGTGGGTTGCCTTCTTCTTTTTCCTTTGATGAAGAGACCTCAGAGCCTGCAGGTTGATCTTGAGTCATGTTTTTCACTGGCATCTCCACTTTGTTGTCCGCTTCTTTACCTTTTCGCAAGGTCATGACAGCCTTGACCTCTTCATGATGCTGAGATGAACTTGTACTTCATGCACTCCTTTAGAATTAGGCACTGGCTGGCTCCTTTCTCAACGTTTATTGTCAAGGTTTGAACTGAAGAGGCAAGTTGACCCACCATTTTCTCAAGGTTTGAGATTGATTGAGCTTGTGAATTGAAGCCAACTCTCATCTCATTTCTCAATTCGTCAATGGTATGATTTTGTTGTTATATTGTTGTGTGAGTAAAATTTTTGAGATTTTGGAATGCCTCTTCCCATGGTTTTGGCTGTGAGTAGCTCTGGTTCTGATTATATGGTCTGAATGGTGGTTGAGACGCTTGAGGAGTTTGATGAACTGGTTGCATGGGTGGAGCTGGTGCTGTTGTTCTGTTTTGTTGGAATTCTTGAGATCAAGAAAAGTTGAGATGGTCTCTCCATCCATGATTATAGGTGTTGGAGTAAGGATTGTAGTTCGACTGCTTCCTCAGCACATTTATGGCATTGGCTTGATCTGAATATGAATCATGGTCAAATTGATTGCAGGCATAAGGCTCTGTTGATTTGGCAGTCATTAGTGATGCTATTTGATGAGAAAGTCCTTCGACTATTGCTTTAACTTCTTTGATATCTGATCCTGACTCACCAATTTGGACTTCATTTACTCCTTTAATTTTCCTCACATTTCTGAAAGATCTGCTTCTCTGTTGGGAATTATCTGCTTGTCTCTAGAAGAAATCCCATATTTCTGATGCGCTTTTGGACATGAGCTCACCTCCACTTGTCGCCATTAGCCATTCTTGCACATGTGGCAATAATGCCTTCCAAGAAGTATTGACACTGGTGCCATTTCTTGTACCCATGATGTGGACACTTCAAGAGTAGCCTGTTGAATCGCTCCCATGCTTCGAATAATTGCTCGTCTTCTCTCTGTGTAAACTCTGAAATTTTCCTGCGAATAGCATTGGTTTTATGTACTGGGAAATATTTATTTAAAAACTTAGTTACCATTTATTCCCATGATGTGATACTATTAGCAGGCAGTGTATTAAACCAAGAACGAGCTTTATCTTTTAGAGAAAATGGAAACAGTCTAAGCTTAACATCTTCATCTGAAAAATTTTCATATTTAAAAGTTTCACAAACTACATGAAAATCATTCAGATGATTATACGAATCTTCATTTTCAAGGCCATAGAATGATGGGAGACAATTTAGCACACTAGGTTTTAACTCGAAACTCCTAGCAGCTACATTTGGGTATCTTATGCATGATGTGCTCAAATTGGCTAAGGGACTGAAGTAGTCCTTGAATGGCTTCTCCTGTGGTGCTTGTGCTTGTTGTTGCAAATCCATTTCAGTTTTAACCTTTAAAGCAGAGTGTCTTTGTGTGCAGAGTGTTTTTTCCAGTTCAAGGTCTATCGGTTTTAAATCAGATGACTGTGACCTTCGACCATGCATGCAAATAACACGTACAAATAAAAAAAATGAAAATAAATAGAGAGGAGAAGTTACGGTACTAACCTTATCACGCTGTTACAAACTATAAATAAAACACATTCAAGTACCACAAATGTACAAAAACCAAAAAAGTGAAATAAAAATAAATAAACCACAAATAAGTTAATTAAAAATACAGTAACAGGCAATTGAACCAGCCATCTAAACAGATTAACAACACATTAACAAAAATAAAATAGGCAGTATTATAGAACCAGCCATAAAAAAAAGGAAATAATGATTTAGGCGATTAAACTAGCCATAGAAATCAAAGAAATAATAATTTAGGCGGTTAAACCAGCCATAGTAATCAAAGTAAATAAAAAGAAAAATATAAAAAAAAATAATCAAAGTAAATAAAAAGAAAAATATAAAAAAAAAATTAAGGAAGAGAAAAAGAAATACTTACCTCAAGATGCAGACTCTTTTTTTTTCTTCAAATTTTAAAATTACCAACCAATTAAATGATTCATTCAAATTATTGGGCCTTTGGTGCAATTTTTAAAATTAATATCCACGTTTATTTGGTCCAAGTCAAGTCCAATTGAGTCCAGATAAGTTCAAATTGTAGGTCCAAAGTCTCTTGCTATAGGAAATTTCGGTCAGGGACCTATTTGATAACTTTCCAAACTCTTATGGTCAATCCGCAGTCTTTTAGAAGTAGAGAATAGAAAAGTGATGGATGAAAGTGAAATTTCAAAAATTTTGAGGGCAGAGTAGAATTTAAGGAAAGAAGAATAAAAACAAAAATCTGCACAAAATGTTATTTACATAATATTTATAAACAATTAACTCTACGAATTAAAATAACTTACCTCCCCGGCAACGGTGCCAAAAACTTGTTGTGCAAATTTTGTTGTACTCATAAGCGCACGAATCTATTGCAGTATAGATTTATGGTGATGAGTGTCGATCCCACGAGGAGATAGATTTAATCGTGTGTAGGGTTAATCTTCTGAGTTTGTATGTGAATTGATAGGATGTGATTTTTTGTACAGGATTTAAATTAAAAAGATAGCTTGAACAAATTAAAGATGAAACAATATAAAATAAGTGCTTTAGTCACATTTCATCATGGGTTTAATATTCTTTTTAAAATTCCAATTAATCTATAAGGGGGTATTTCCACTCCTCATAGGTCTATCTCTAATAAATATCAAGTGCTCATTGTGCCAGGTGAAATAATCTTATGTTAACTAGGTATCAAGTACACACTGTGGCAGGTGAGAATAATTCTACTGTCGACACTGTGGCAAGACTATCCACTAAATAACTCTGACTTATTCTATGTCAACACTAAGTCAAGATGGACCACTAATAATAGAGGGGAGGTTTTTCTATAATTAATAAAGTGTAAAGTGCTCATTGTGCCAAACAACAATAATCTTGTACTAGGGAGCCGGTATACCAGAGCAAAATTTAGACAAGATTATTATTATCTGTCAACAACAAGTCAAAACAGCCTAAATAAATTAGAGAAAGATAAAGTAAACTTACCAAATTAAGCTCATGGATCATGTTAAGGCTTCATCTTCAACCCAAGCTTGAAAATAAATTAGCTACTCATTTTTTAACTAGGGGCAAAATAAGAATTTTATTAAAATACATAGAAAATACACTATAGAGAGGGAATTACAGAAATCAGAGCTAAAAAATGAATTCAGGGATGTCAAATTAGGGGAGGTAGCCCCCTATTTATAGATACACTAAGTAAATTATGGCCATTGGATAAAAACAATTTGGACGCTCAGGATTGCGCCACGTGGCAAGCTTTAATTGGATTGAACACATCATCAGGGCTGTCATTCCGTGTATGTGCATGTATCGCATGCTTTTCAGTCCACTAATATGCTGCCACGTCGCCAGTCAACCCAAAGTCAACCTTTTGGTCCAATAATGAAACGCCACATCATCAGTCAATGCCACATTATTCGGTCATAGCCATGTCAGCATTTTTCGATCGAATATGATGATGCCACGTCATCGGTTAACGCCACATCAGCTGGTCAAAGCCGCGTTAGGTGGGCCCCACTAAGATTCTAGAATTACGACACTGTTCACATGTATAGTACTGTTCACATATACGGTTCTGGTCTTGATGTCCTTTCCTAAGGTTTTCAGCTATTCTGAGCCCAAAAATGTCATTCGTTTTGTTGTCCGACCTTTTGTTCATCATGAAATATACAAAATACCCCTAAAATACATAAAACATTCAAATTATAATAAGACACACAATTAAAGTTTAAAGAACATAAAAATAGAAATGTTAGTGAGATTTTGAGTACAAAATGATAATTCTATCCTATAAAAATATGTATTTTCCAGCACTCAACAAAAGGAAAAGCCAAAGCAGGAAAAACTCAGCTTGAAATCCTCCCCTGACATTTAATTCTTACATTGTCCTTAATGTAAGCCTAAGCTAACAAAAGAAAGAATTAAACATGCAGAAATAAGATGAGACACATAAAAAATAAAAAACTAAACTAAAAATAAAATGGATAAAGTAAATGAGAATGAGAGGTAGAAAGATCAAATTTGTTATGGCATGCTCTCAAAATCTATTCTCCAACCATTGGGTTGCCTCCCAATAAGTGCTTGGTTTATGGTCCTCAGCGGACATGGTTCTCATGTTTCACTCGTCAACGTACATAGATTCACAAACATCAAAATCTATAAAATCTAAGGGACTGAGAATTTCTCGATATTCACAAAAATTATTTAAATATATGTAACTATTTATATTCCAAAACAAATTAATTTCTGTAAGATAGGTCACTTTGTTGATATGTTGCATTAATTCATCTAAAAAATATATAAAAACATACCAATATTTGAATTAAAATTTTACCAAAATTATCCTTTAAAAAAATTTTGGTTTCAAAGTCAAAGTCAACAATCAATGGTCAAGATAGTTCATGTGAGTGGTTTGTTGAAACATGGAAAGAGATGAAGGCCATAATGAGAAGGAGATTTGCATCTCGTCACTTGGTTCGTGTAATATGGTAGAAAGAGAATTCTTGTTTGCAAAAGGCAAAATGGTTTCGTAAAATATATTTTATGTCTGTAGATATAAACCATGTTGTTTGTGGATTCAGACAATGATATCCCTTGTGTAAGGCACTATATCCGATAAATACAAATGGATAGATATTTTAAATCAAATTTAGTCCTACTGTAATCCTACAAATACATGAAACACATGCAACAAAGAATTCTAAGTCTCCTATGGGATTTTGTCAAATAAACGTTGGCAAGGGCTTTGCATCCCAATAGTGGTTAATGGCATTTGGTTTATCAGGTACACCGTAGTTTGGAAGCTGCTAACCCATAATCTTATCGATAAGGCTACATGAAATATCGTCATAAGACCCGTTTCTACAACGTAGCAGTGCTTTCATTCCATGCCCTATTCTGCTCAGGAGTATAAGGACATGAAATTTGTTGGATGCTGCCACATTAGTGTAGATGATTTTGGAAGATTAAAGAGCTAAATTCAACTCCACCATCACTCGAGAAGATTTTTATATCCCTTTCAAATTGGTTTAAGAAACGTTCAGAAAAGTCAGATTTCCTTTTTAAGATGAAATAGCCATGAGAATCTTGAGTAATCGTCCATAAATAAAACATAATAACAGTGACTTTGACTAAAATTAATACGGGAAGGTCCCCACAAATTGCAATGGATCTTTTGTAAAGGAAACATAGAAATATTATTGGAACTTTTGTATGAGAGTTTACAATTTTTGCCTAGTTGGCACGATACACAAACACTAAGTGTTTTAATACAACCAAGCGAGTCAAATTCAATTGTCCATTTATAATCATCAACTAGTTGTTATATTGAAATTAAATTCTTCTTTATTATAGGGACAACTAAAATGTTTTTCAACTTTAAACTTCTTTTAGCTGTATTTAAGGAGATCTCACCAATAGGAGAAATTTGTAGGCGTTGGCCATTTCCCACAAAAATTTTGTCATTACTATTATAAGTGGAGATTTTATCAAGTTTACCAGGATCATTTATCATATGAGAAGAGGCCCTTGAGTTAGCACAAAAATTCTTGTTGTTTAAATCATTGATGTTGAGAGCAGTAAGAGCTTGAGGCACTTTTTTATTTGAGGAATAATATTCATACCTGGAATGGCAAATTGTAGTGGAGTGATTTGGCTTGGCACATATTTGGCACACAATTTTCTCTCTTGATTAGCCTTTTTGCTAAAGTATTGTTTGGCTTTTGATGATAATTTCGAGGGTGATGATTTTGTGGTTGGTTCTACAGATAGTTTGGTAGTTTGGCTTTTGATTGTAGTGATAATTTCCATTTCTCCTCTCCTCGATAGTAGAAGAACCACTGCATATCCACCCCACCCTCTTGACTGATTTCATCCGCGACCGCGCTCATAAAAAAAGGCTTGGTTTTGGTTAGCCATCATTCCTTCCCTTAAAGCAATTACATTTTGCTTATGATTATGAAAAGCTAACATAAATTGCTTCCAAGTTCGGAATGGTGGCTCAGTGGGCATAGTCATTTTGAAGTTAGCATAATTTGGACCCAGAGCACGAGGAAGTTGAAAAAAATTTTATCTTCTACCAATATTGGCTTGTCCACGGCACTGTGCTTTGAGTTTCTTTAAGGAAGCCTTGAAGTTCTAAAAAGCCTTTCTTCAATGAATATAGGTTGTCTTTCTGCACAAACTCTTGTCCTTTAGTTGTGGGCAACATGCTTTCCTCAGTGGTAAGCTAGATCTCGCGAGCAGTTTGAACGTCAATGGTCATGGTTAATATATATTTAGTCATCATACCTCACAACCAAGCGTTCACTTAAGTTTGATTAATCAAAACCATATTAGCTTTGGAGACTAATATTTTTTGTTAGAAATGGTTTGATTAATTTTACATCCCTTTTAGTTATGTCACCTATAATTACATTTTGGTACCATTTTTTTTTTTTATCATAAAAGAGGATATGTTGTCACCTATAATTACATCTTTTAGTTACGAAATAATTATGTGGTACCATATTTTTTTATCATAAAAGGTGATATTTTGTCAAAAAAAGATAATTTTTGGAAGGAATTTTTTGTACTAAAAAAAGTATGCCCTCTTGCGATTAGTTTTATGTTTGTCACAAAATATTTGATCAGGTGACCAATTAATGGGTCCTAAAAAAATACTATTCGTTACAAAATATAACATGAGCCAAGCGGAGATTATTTGCTATGATTTTAAAAAATCATCACAATAAGTACTATTTTATAAGAAAATCTACAAATGCCATGATAAAAATCATCATAAATAGTCAATTTTCTTGTAGTGTGTTGAGTAATCCATCATTTTTTTTTTTAATGTACAACGAATTCTGGTTTGATAGTTTCTTTTCCATCCTTATTCACGGTTTTGGATAGAGCTTCAGCATTTGTAAGATGATGATCTAGGCCAAGGCCGTATATCATGGGTCTTCTGGGAGCACTATACGAGGTAGTTTTAATAGGTGAGTTTGATGGAGACCATACTTGCACATTGATGGAAGGATTGGAAAGGCAACATAGGTTCAGATCCTGAGCTTGAAGTCGTTGCTGTGATACCATAAAAATAAAATAAGATTGTGCAAGAATTAGGAAAAGAGCTTTTCTATTTCCTTTTCTTTAATAATTCTAAATGCACAAGGCATTACATTATTTATACACTAGGAAGTAACGGTAAAAAAGGAAATATAAGTAAGAATAATTCTTGGAAAATCAATCATAGTTAATTGACATAAATCAAGAGATTTAGATGTAATCAAATTGTCAATTGCTTTGCGTTAATCTTGTGTGCTAATCTTGGGTCTCTTGATGGGTTTTGAATGTCATTCTTGCTGTTCAATTCCTAAGCTCTATTATTGATTTCAAACGTGCTACTGACATTTCTTTTGCAAGTGCCATGTATGTTACAAGATTTGCATAATTCTAGATTTTCATAATCTTAATTATGGAAGTTCTTTAAAAAGAAATCATGAATGGTATAATTGCCAATAAGAATAAGGATGAGCATATCCCTGATTAGGATTCAGAGAATAATTTTGGAAAAGATTTATTCTTTCCAAAATTACTAGGGTTTTCCTATGATTCCTTATAAATTCACAATTTTGTTTTCTCTTTCATAACTATAAATTCACAAGCGATATTTTTTTTTTCATTCTCCCAGCTCTTCGTTCTTAGTTAGAAGAAAGTCTTAACAGTTGGTAAGTTTTATTTCCCCTACACTCTACTAGATTTCCTATCTTTGTGTTATTAAGAGTCTTTTTACATGAATTTAGAATGCAATGATTTATGCATGATATATGATGTGTTTAATGAGTTAGTTTATGGTTGAGTTTTTTTAGTTAATCCATGATACAATAAGCACACTGGGTAGTTTCTGGACAGCATGGATTTCTTATAATAAAACATATATTTCAAAATTGAATTTTAAGAAGAACCTTAACTTTCCATAAAATATACATGGGGCTCATTGAATGAAGTTATTTCATAAGATTTGACCTTGTTTTTTATTTTATATGGATTTTCGAAATAGATATTGTTGCACTAAAAATTGTGTTTTCAACGAAATGACTAACTTCATAAACTTATTTAGAGTGCCAATGAATTTGGAAAATTCTGAAATTTTAAAATAATATTACTATGTGTGTTTGTTTTCCCTAGTTTTAATTTCATAATTTTCTAATCAATATATAATTTTATAAAAATCTCGAAACCAATATTGTTTATTCAAGGCACTATGTGATAGCTTTGAATTTATTACCGAACAAATAGTTTTGAAAATGTTTTTGACACCGGATCATCATGATAATTTTATAAAACATACCCATATATATATGATTGTATCATTCTAATCAGTATACTAAGAGAATTTGACGTACATGAGTATGAGTTAGAAAATTAGGATGTTGGAATCAGTTGTTAATAGTTATACCTTGCATTTGTTTAAAGTGTTTGAGACTGTTAGAGGCTTAGAAGTTTGTTTAGGTCATTACTTTTGTCGAGGTAAGTAACTTCATTGTAAGCACATGTGTTTTTATAGTTCTTTAAAGATTAGTTGATTTTCACAACAAAATTAGTTTGTGTAAATGTTTTTAAATATAAAAATTATGTTACTTTTATGGTTTTAACAAAACATTGTAAATGCCTTTATATGTGTAATTTTTCTTTGCTAAATGATTGTCTTGCTAGCCTAAATCATTGTTATAATCTCTTATGAATATGATATGAATGTATTGTTCGTATATACGATTAGATTATTTATGAAAATTTGTGTGGCGGCCATCTCTTCGAGCTATGTGGGGTCCACCGCTTGAGGGCTAGATTGCCACAAAGTATCATAAATAGTACAAAGTGAAAGACAAACTTAAAAAACAGTAAAAGAAACTACAAATAAGGTTAAAATTCTCCAATTTAAAACTAGTTCCTATGACTTGAAATTGAAAAGGTTGCAATAAATTGGCCATAAATTTGTTTCAATTATCCAAGATAGTTCTAAACAAATTTTAAGTTAAACAAAACCTTGACCCAATATTTAAGAAAAAATGGTAATTTCCTAACTGTATATTTTATCAAGCTAATGTATTTTCCTTTGATATACGAGCGATAATGCATTATTGTTCATGGAATACATAGCCTATTGATAGTTTCTAGAGGTAGCAAAAGGGGTTAACGGATTGTGTTTATGTCGGATTAAAATTTGAGCCTACTCAAACACAGGCTATTTAATAATTGTGTCAAGCAATCAAAATCCTAATTAACCTGAGATCACTATTAACTAGATTTACATTAACATGATCAATTTAATAATTAGATCAAATTTGATCGGCCAAACTCATTTGATTGTGCCGAGTAAATGAGTAATAAAAGAAACAAGAGAAAATTACAAGGTTGTCTAGGGATTTACTAGCAAGAGAGAAGTAAATAGTAATTAAGCCAAAAAAATACTCCCAATCAACATTTTTCCATGTTCTACTAGATATATTCAATTAATGATGTTTAATTAATATAGCTTATGATTGTCCATCCCCTTATTCGGTATTAAAAAAATAATAATAATATAGTTTATGAAATGTTAAGATGACCACCCTACTGTGAGGTAATAAGAATACAGTTAGTGAATTTTATTATTATTATTATTATTATTTTGAATAGGAATAGTTGGATACTTAAAGGCATGTAATTGGCAAAATAGTCTAATAAAACAAATTGAAGTTTCTAACCAAAAGAAAAAAAAAAAAACAAACAAACAAATTTGTAAGTTTCAGAATTGAAATTAAGGGAAAAGGTTTCATAGAGCAAATGATTTTAAGATCGATCTCCTTTTTTTACAAAGAAAAAAGAATAAAATTTTTTTCAGAAGACAATGATGGTTCTAACTTCTAACTTACCTTTTATTATTAACTATTTTTAGTGATACATGTATCTGAGTTGGTTTTCGTCTTTTGCAAAAAATGTCTTTCGATTAGGGAAGTTATAGAATTTGTCCTAAATTTAGTTTATTTTTCCATTATATGTAAGACGTAATGGAAGGAATATATATATTAAGCATTATTTCAACAAGTGTGAAGTGAAAAAGAGTACGTAGTTAAACGATGAAGAAGTTCAATGTTCTCATTCTTTCCTTCACTCTTTTTCTATGCCTTATGAATCTATCCAAAATTTTATTTTAAAAATTGTTTTTTATACTAGAATACTCAAATTTTCACATTTTAATGATTTTTACGTTTATTTGCAAGAAAAGGACAACTAAAATTCTGTACTAAACACATGACCATTCCTGGCATTTGTCCCAAGGATCCCAAGGAAGTAGAATTCGTATGCCTTAAAGCCTTCTTCGACAAATATGGAGCAACAAAGAGCCCAGATAATTGTGTATGCAAACCATCAACTGGCAACCAACACATTTGCCAATGTGATACTATTTGCGATCCACCACCCCCACCTAAATAAACTTAATCATGGTGTCCAACAGTGTGAAGAATGAAGATCACTAAATCCACGATATTTATATTAACCTATTGTTATATTATTGATCGATAACAATATGGTGGTTTGTAATAATACATCATAATAAACCATAACATTTACTTACTATGGTCGACAGATATTTAAGTAATTAATTATTGTGGCTGTGAGATATTCGTATATGAAGCAATGGGTAATTTCATTACTTTGTTCGATTACCAAAAAGAAAAATTACTTATATACTACTGAATTTAAATAAATCCAGTCGAATAATTTTTCTTTTAATCCTAATAATGATGTAAAAAAAAAACAGATAAGTAAATTCTTCTAATTAAGATGTAGAACTTTATGTGTGTGCTCTTCTTTTCATTTTTTTTTTCCAAACAACCATCACTTAAGGCTAAAGCTCTAATGCCGGAGCTCAATGCCTGGCATTGTGCTGATTTTTTAATGTAGCCGTCGGATTCAAGTAAATTGAATCCAATGGTTGAGATTAAATGTAAATTAAAAATAGAAAGAAATGGATTACTTGTTAAACCAATTGCTAAAATCCATTACATTTTCCCTCCTTCAAATTCTGAACATCTCTCTCACGTCTGTCGCCATTTCTCTTTGAAATCACTGATTTGTCTCTTGGATTTGTTTACTAACCACATAAATTCGAAGATGCCATCTCCCACGCAGCAAACAACAAGTCGAATCCATCAGCCGGTTGGTGTCATCTTAAGCCATTGAACACATTTGCCTCTCGTTCTCTTTCATTTTTGAGTTAAAGACAAGGTAAGGATGTAATCTTGATTCTTGTGGTTTTTGTGGTGACTACTGAAAATGATATGTGAAACAATTAGTGGTTTATGGATTATATTAAATTGTTTGTGGTATGTGAAATAATTAGGTATTTATGAATTTGACGGAAAAATGATGTTTAGATGATGAAAAATTATTGTTGAAGAGAGATGATTAAAGGTTCGAAAGCATGATATTGGCAAGAAAAGCATAAGAAAATAGCAGGTTGTAGTGAGAGAGAGGTGTAGGTTTGGGGTTTTAGTGAGAGAAGATGAAGAAACAAAGGCGGAAGATGAGGAAAGACAGGGGAACCGGCTAGTCGGATTAAATAGAATGGCTAGCCAATTGGGTTCTGCATTGGAAGAAAAATGTAGAGAGGTATTAGGTTTCAAAATTTAGTCATGTCACAGTATATGTTTGTCTTGTATTATATCTCTCAATCAATTTGATATGTTTAGGTGATTTCTATAAGAGCATATCACCTGACCCTAATTTAGCAGGTGTTTGAGAAAAATGTGCCAGCCAATTGGTATTTACCAATTATGTGAGTATCTCCGGTACTTTTTCATTTTGTTTTGATTTCTTTAGTGCAATTTGCTTATATTTGTATCTTCATTATAAGTAGCAATCAGTTTTAATGGTCGGAGTCAAGGTGGATTGTTTTGCAAAGGCGGTTAGAATTGGAAAGAATTATATGCAACAGTTGTGTAGGTGTTAAAAGGTTATTTTCTCAACCCTTTACTTTTAACAATTTATAATAGTGTGATTGGTCTATGACATTCACAACTTTAATGATAGGTTTATTTTCCCATAAATAATGAATCATCTTATTGGTTACCACTGATTGTGAATCTTAGAGATAAAAGTGCTGAGGTATAGGATCCTCTTCTGGATCCCCTCAGTAATTGAGGATAGTACAATCAAGTGTTGTATTGTATGTCACTCGTGTTTGTTTAACTAAACTATTTCATATTATTACACGTGTATATTGTGTTATATTCACATCCATAATCGGCTCTGTTTTTTGATATTTTTGATAGCTGCATTCAATATATTCGATTATGTAGCCCAAAATGCCAGACAATATGGCACATGTGAAGTTCTTTAACTTTCTAATCAGTGTTGTAATAATTAAATGTACAAGTGAGTTGTTGTGTGCCTTTACTTTTCCAAAGTTACTTTTCAAAAGTAGCTTTTGCTTTTACCTTTTACTTTAATCACGTGAAGCATCGTATGCTTTCCCTGTTGTAAGATTCTCTTTTCTCACTATATAAGAGAAGCACGAGAACACTTGTATTCAAAGAAGAGTTCAAATTAATAATATTTGAAGTTTGCTTACCTTATGGCTTTCTAAGTTTCTCATATCTCTCTCAACTATCTTAGACATCTCAATAGGAACTCATGTAGTTCATCTTCTATCTTTGATAAACAAGTATGCTCTACACTTGCCTCTTTGAGGATCCTGTGTATCAGAACATTGTGAACTAGCTCCCTGTGTCTTAACCTCTCAGATTCAAACAGTTAAGCCCAGTTCCGAAGTCACCGTTGTGCCTAGGATGGCTGTTTAGGTGAATAAGTAGGGTAAGTGGTAAGACTGTTAGAAAAATGTCAGTGTTAAGTCTTGTTATTGTTCACTAAATCGTCTGGAATACCCGAGCATGCGGGCTACTGGTCCAAAGGATTCTTTGTGAATCATTGCTCTGGTTTAACAACGCCACGTACTGACGCATTTAGTGGTATATGACACCCGAAATGGTATATGACACCCTTATTAGCTTGGTTAGCATATTGTTCGGTTCTATTCTTAATGTTTTGCCTTTTCATAGATGTACTAATTCCCTCATCCATAGGTAAAGGTGTTCAATCCAAGGGGGTTAATGGATTAAAACTATACGCAATTTCAAAAGATGAAACTGAGTTGCTGAATGCACACTCCTAGTATATGCAAATTCTACATGTGGCAAATATTCTTCCCATGTTTTCAAGTTCTTTTGTATTATAGCATGCAAAACATGATTCATTAATCTATGAAAGTATTAGTGCATTAGTTAATCCAAACGGCATAACTAACCACTTATATAAGCCATATTTTATTTTAAGTGCAGTTTTCCATTCATCATCTTTTTTTATCCTAATTTGATGATATCTTCTCTTAAGATCAATTTTGGAAAAAAAGACAAGAACCATATAATTCATCATGTCATCTAATCTAGGATGTCTATACTTTGCATTGATATTGTTGATGGTGTGGCAATCAACATACATCTTCCATGACCCATCATTTTTAGGAACAAGCAATACTGGAGCAGCACAAAGACTCATGCTTTCATGCACATACCTCTTCTCGATAAGCTCACCCACCTGCCTTTAAAGTTTTTTTTTATCTTCGGGATTGCTTTATAGGCATTCTGGGTATGAAGTCACTTTGATGCTTAATTCCCTTTATTGGTGGTAAACCATTTGGTATTTGTTCAAATTCCTGTAAAAGGGAAATAACTTTAGGCAAAAAAAGATTAAGTTTATTAGTACTCAGCCTCTTTGTACAAAAGTACAATTGTAGATTGTTTTAAATTTAAAGCTCTTTTAATATCACTCTCCTTTGCATATAAATTTACTAGTTTGCTCTATTTTCTTTTCTCACTAACTGAAACTTCCTTTCCCTTTTCACTCTCATTTTCTCTTCTTTTGGTTTCAGCCCTTCTTTATTTTGAATTCTTACTCTCTTTTTTCAAGTCACTTTCTTTCTTTAACCTTACTTGATCATCATACACTTATGTTGTGGATAGAGCTACAAGAATAATGGGTTTTTCATTAAGTGTAAAAGAGTATTTCCCTAAAAGAAAATGTCGTGCATGCCTTGGCACCACATCACACATAACCTCATCTTTATACTTTCCAAATGAGAATGAAACAGGCACTTGTTGTTTACTATAACTTCTCCACAATCATTCAGCCATTGTAACCTATATGGTATGGTTATTCTTAGAGAGTTTGTCTTAGAAACGTTGAGAGAGAAACTTCTAACCATGGCATCAACTTCTGCAAACACATCTACATCTACTACTCCTGTTACGTTATCATCTACTTTATCGTTACCCCCATCGTGCTCAAAGTCAGTAGCGTCTAAAATAGAGAATCTAGTAGAATATTCTTATATTCCTGAGTCTGCCCAAGTTAGTGAGTCCTCTATGCCGTTAATAAGTCTTTATTCATTGTATAAAAGAAATACGTCTCTTGTCCGTAGTATTCGTACCCTAATCTCTGTTAGGTGTCTAGCACCAAAAGAGTATATACAGTCTTCTAAGCTTGATCAGTGTGCCCTTCAGTCTACTTTAGTAGAACAATATGTTACCTTTAAAATCCCTCCTGAACTCATAACCTCTTGGAAACGAGAAGGTTATACTCATCTACATCTAGGTGGTATTCGTCTAATTCTTACCCTACATGGCCGTAAAGGTCTTCCTGTTACTGCTCGTCTAGCACTCCTAGATACCCGTTTCAAAGACTACCAACATGCCGTCATAGGCATTATGCTTACTACTCTTTATGCCGGTAGTGCTTTGCTCACCTTTTACCCAAATTTCAACTCGTCTTTACAAGATCCAAACTTGTCAACCGCTTTAAAATTTCACCTCCAAGATGGCTACGCTACACAATCAGCTGGTTTATCGTCTCCAAAATCATGCCCTTGATCTTCCTACCCCCTATACCTCCACAGACACAGTCATGATTCTGGCTGACACAGACACTATTCCCACAATTATCCAAATTCCCAGACAAATCTCCAAACCTGATCTTCTAAAGCTCGTGCCTTTGGAATGGCTCACAAACTACGAGCAATTCCACCAAAATTCTCAACCCATTCAAACTTTTCAGGCTATGTTTTAAAAAAAAAATGATGGAACTGTCAGAATGACCTTCAAACAGCCTCAAGCCTCTGAACAAGAACAGACTCTTCATCGGCTATCCTTCACAGCCATGATCCAGTCTATCTCTACTCTACAAGAGAGGTTGTCGATCCATTCTTTTGACAAAGATGGACATCCTATCTATCCTGCTTAGATAAATGGTCATTTTGATCCAGGATGCACCTGCCGTTTTGATTGGGATTCCGATGATGATGATGAACCTCAAAGGAGAAGAAGAAAAAAGAAAATTATCCATCCTAAATCTCCTTACAGATCTCCATCTCCTCCTCCTCCGGAGCCTTCAAAGCCTGCTCCTCCTCTACCCATCTACAACAAAGCCTTGAAAATTATTATATCCGAGCACTCCTATGCTCCTCCTTGCAGATCTGACTTATCTCCACTTTTACCAACACCTCCACCTGTTACTGCTTGTTATATTTTCACCCCGGTTTCACCAGAATATGCTTCTCAGTTCCCAGCTCTTGAAAAAGCTGTGGATCCTCAAACGTCCACTGTTTCCCAACCTTATGTCCCATCTGCCATAACTTCAACTGGCCAACCAGAAGAACCAAGACCCTTTAAAACTGTCTTGAATTGGCAAACCCAGAATGCCTTAGCTCAGAACAATGTCCTACACAGAATCAATTCTAAGATTAGAACTGTTACTGAACAGATCCAGACCACATTATCTAAAGTTGATAATCTGGCTTCCAGGCTTGCACAGATTCATCTTGGTCTCAAGAATCGGATTCAGCAGCTTGAAACTAGGCTCAGAAAAATGATACAGCACAGTTATTGGGGTCCTAAATTTACACAAAAATAAGCTGAAATTAGAAAGTTAAAAGCTGAACTTTCTAAGATTGAAGCAGATAAACAACCTCCTCTATTTTCACCTACAAATCAGTTGCCTCCTTTCACACTAGTGTTCAGTCAATATCAACATTTCTATAATCTTCCAGCGACCAAACCTCCTACAGATTACTCCAAAGTGTTTGGAATGACTTACAAGTTGTTTCAAAAACCAACTCAACCACCTGCATACCAACACAAGCTTCATCCTCGTATACCCAACCACCTCAGTCACCTGCATACACTCAACTTCCAAAAACAGTGTCAATGCCTCCTCTTACTATTTCAGAACCTATTCCACCTTCTGAAACACCTCCGTCACTTCAGAAAGATAAGCAACCAGCAGATCCATACACCACACATATGCTTTCTTCAAATCCTCCTCTTAATGAAGATTATGTTGAAAACCCTTCGTGTGCTAAGACTTCTGAGCCCCCTAGTCTGGCTGCATCAACCATTCTGTCAGAATCTTCTTCTGATTCAGAGAAGGACTATACTGATGTTTCTCGCCTTCTCATGGTGAATTCCAACCCTGATGCGCCCATGACTCCTCCTGAAGAATCTACTGAAGATCCTATAAATTTTGAGGATCTCCCTCAGATGCCTCCACAGGCCCCACAAACAACCAGACCTTCTAATGGTCCCTGGTTCACCTTTGATGATATTCCTCGGATAAAATGGCCAGCCCGACTGCAAGAACTCTCTGCCTGGCTTGATGTCCAGCTAACCAGGCTAGATGTTGAGCTTCGTTCTATCCTTAGAGAATTTACTTCCAGATTTCTGGGTTCTCTCCGTGACTGGTTTGGCAGTCTGGGAGAATACAGACAGCTCCAGATTATCCAGTTTCCTAATGCTGCTTCTGTCCTCGGATTAATTTATGCAACCTTTATTACTACATGCAAATGAAGTGTTGTTCTTTACAACAGAAAGATCTAGACTATCACTTCAAGCGGATGTCAACTCTGTTTTACAAACTTGGCAGTTTCAATGATTCTACTTTGAAGCATGTCTTTATTGCTTCTCTTCCAAAAGAAATCCAAGCAGACCTCCAAGCTCAGTTACAAACACTTCACCTGAGTGTTGACAACCTTTCTTTGGGAAAAATATATCAACTTGCTCTTTATTGCCTCAAGCGCATTTGTGAAAGGAATGAGTTCTTCAAAGATCTGATGAAGAACATGTAGAAAGCCTTATCTTAAAATCAAATACAAAGAAGAGAAGAAATGTCACTGTTCCCCGAAAAAATTCAAACACTTCACCAAACAAAAACCCAAACATTTCTCCAAACATAAGTCTAAGAAATCCTACCAATACTTCAGATGCAAAGATCGTTCACAGTGTCGTTCAGCCAAAACTAGCCGATGCTTTCTTTGTAAGAAGAAAGGTCACTTTGCCAAAGACTGTCCCAACAAACCTGCTAAATCTGCCCGACTTGTTCAACATTTACAGTCATCTCTTTCACCTTCAGATGACATTGAGTCTCTTTATTCCGAACAAGAATATGCATATCAAGACACAGCCTTTGCCCAGGCTTCCTCTGACAGTAAAGACAGTATTGACAGTGTTATTGAAAACTACGACATTGTCCATACCATACAACCAACTACTCCTCCACCTTCTGTCCTGATAAACCGAATCCTGCAAACCGATACCAGTGATCTTTATTAGAGTGCTATCCTTCTTGAAGAAGTAAATGGAAAAGAACACTTCTGTGCACATGCAAGTGGCAAATTCTCCACCGCAGAACAGAATTATCATGTGATCTATAAAGAGATCCTTACAGTAAAGTATGGCATAACCCCATATCATATACCACCAAATGCGTCAGTACGTGGCGTTGTTAAACCAGAGCAATGATTCACAAAGAATCCTTTAGACCAGTAGCCCGCATGCTCGGGTATTCCAGCCGATATACCAGACGATTTAGTGAACAATAACAGGACTTAACACTAACATTCTTCTAACAGTCTTACCACTAACCCTACTTATTCACCTAAACAGCCATCTTAGGCACAACGGTGACTTCGGAACTGGGCTTAACTGCTTGAATCTGAGAGGTTAAGACGTAGGGAGCTAGTTCACAACGTTCTGATACACATGATCCTCAAAGAGGCAAGTGTAGAGCATACTTGTTGATCAAAGATAGAAGATGAACTACGGAAGTTCCAATTGAGATGTTTAAGATAGTTGAGAGAGAGAGAGAGGAAACATAGAGAGCCATAAGAGAGCAAACAAACTTCATATATTATTGATTGATTCCTTCTTGCCTTGAACGGCTTACAAGACTCCTTTATATAGGAGAGAAAAGAGAGGACAAGACCCCTCACTTTTCAAAAGGAGACAAACCAAGCACACAACACAAGGAATAAGACCGCCCACGTATTAAGATGGCACACCAAATGAGGAGAATACACCACAGTTAAAAGTAAAAACGGAAAAAGACAAACACACTAATTATGACAAAGCGACAAAGCTTTTGATATAAAGCATATGGATAAGACAGGACCCTTATCCATGTAAAAGCATAATTTACAAGACAGCTGGCTATTTCTTGTGGTCCGGAGGGACTAGCTTGTGTCATAAGTGATGTCACCATCACCGTCAGTGCTACTGCTGTCGGTAGTGTCACCCGTAGAATAGTATGTGGTGTAGTGGGAACAGTCTGCAGTGCAGGGACAATTATCTCGATACTGGACTTTAATCTTGGGCTTTCGCTTTGGTGGGTCCGCGTAGCGATCTGGAATATCAGAGGGAGGAACTTCTGGCATGAAACGGTACATCTGTCTTTCGGATGGAGGAGATGGTGGTTCATCATCATAGATAGGTCGGAAGCGACCGCAAGGGAGTGATTCATAATGCAGAGGGTACTTGGTGATACCTTTATATGGATCTGGTGAGTGAGAGCAAGGTGGTCGAGAACTGGAGGCAACATTTGGGTCTGGAGCTTGTGAATTGGATCCTGGGGTGTTGAACATACTGGAGGACGGAGCTTCTGTACATGTCAGATCAGGAACTTAGATTGGTGTGTCTGAATAAGGTTGGGAGAAGAGAGACATGAATTCTTCCCATGGATCCTGGGAATCTTACCATAAGACATCTGTGTAGTCCGGTCGTTCTTCCTTGATAACAATACCGGAGGCTAGAGGAGAATGGTTTGTGACAAGAGTGGGATCTTGGCCTGGAGTAGGGATAAAAAACATCTCATGCTGAGGACCGAGAGAAGTATGGTGAATAAGACTTTCAGGAGGACTATAGTGGTTGAGTTCATAGAGGAACCTTTTAAGTTCAGAGATAACTGGTGGATGATAGAGGAGAAGAAATGTAGTTGGAAAGGTATTCTATTCATATACTTGATTTTGTGTCCAGAACAGACGTGTAACTGGATGTTGGAAATAGGGTCGGTGGACAATGAAGACGGAGACATACTGGTTGGCTTGGTCTCGTGGAAGATGGTGGAGATTGTTTTGGTAGTAAAGAGTGTGGAGTTCTTTCCGCTACCATGTAAGTGGAGAAAACCATTCCATGAGGGTCCAGATGAGGAAAGTTGCATTCTGGTGATCATTGAGGTGATTCTGTAAAGGAACAAGAGGAAATGTAAGAGTGGTAGCATATAATGCCGTGAGGCACCACATGTACCATAACTCATCATCTGTGAATTCTCTGGTAGGATGAAGGAAAAGACATGTAAGGAATATACAGTCAGGATGGAAAGAAAAGAAACTTTCAGGGTTGTGATGTTGGACATTAAAAAGATATCGAAAGATAAACTTTTTTGCATAATCTTGAATTTGATGGACACTAGAGAAAGTGGTTTGAGGAGGAAAAGCTCTGATAGATAAGGCATGATTCATATATGGATGAGTAGATTGGGAAAATGGAGGAACGGAAGGAGTCACCATTGCTATAACTGGAAATGAGAGATTGGAGGAGATATGGACAATTTGTTTGGAGGCTGGTGGTCTGGTGAGGAGATCAGGGATGAGGTTCTTATCCCCTTTTATATGCTGGACTATGAAGTCATATCGGGAGAACCAAGTCTTTAGACTGAGGAGTCTTTTGTCTGGGAGTGTCTTTTGTTTGAAGTCAAGGATTTTTGGAAAAGTTGAATTATCAAGTCAGACAAGAAAGTTATGGCTGATGAGGTGGAATTCAAATTTCTTTATGCCATACTTTACTGCAAGGATCTCTTTATAGATCACATGATAATTCTGTTCTGTGGTGGAGAATTTGCCACTTGCATGTGCACAGAAGTGTTCTTTTCCATTTACTTCTTCAAGAATGATGGCACTCCAATAAAGATCACTGGCATCGGTTTGCAGGATTCGGTTTCCATTGGATGGGATTTTGAGTGGAGGAGGATTTTGGGCAATCTTTTTCAGTGTGGCGACAGCTGTATCTTGGGCAGGACCCCAAGGAGGAGGAGTCTTTTTTAACATGAGGGACAGCTGGCTAACATGAATAGTAACTCTAGGAATAAAGTCACGAAGGTAATTGACGATCCCTAAAAACTGTTGGACTTATTTTTTGGTGAAATTGGACGCAGGAAAATGTAACAGTTCTTGGGCTATGTGTGGACCGGGATGGTAAGTACCATCTTGTATGACCATTCCTAGGAAGTTTATGGAAGATTGGGCCAGAATACTCTTTTTGTCAGAAAGCATAATGCCACAGGTTTGAAGGATTTCATGGAATTGGGCTAAGAGAAGTTCATGGGCTTTGTGGTCTTTTGAGAAGAGGAGAATGTCATCTATGTAAACCAATGAGATGGAGAGAATAGGCTCAAAGAATTTTATCATAGCTTTTTGGAACAATGACGGGGCTACCTTAAGCTCGAATGGCATGACACGCCATTGGTAATGGGCATTAGGCATACAAAAGGCAGTTTTGGGCCGGTCATCTGGATGAACACCAAGTTGCCAAAAACCGGCTTTGAGATCAAATTTGGAAAATACCTTTGCATCTTGGAGATGGACAAATAAAGACTGAATTTTGGGCAAAGGAAATTTATCATCTCTGAGGAAACAGTTCAAGGGTTGATACTCAATGACCAGTCTCTTTTTTCCTCGAACTTTTTCAGACTGTTTTTCCACATAAAAAGCTTGGCAAGCCCATTGAGAGTCTGTGGGCTCAATAAGGCCTTGTTGGAGCAACTGGGCACATTCTTGTTGGGCCAAGAGGAGGTTTGAAGGGGACATGCTAGGATGAGTGGTTTTGGTAGGATTAAGATCCTTATTAAGCTTAAAGGGAAGCTTAATAAAGAAATCTGAATTTTTCCAGAGGGGAAAAAGGATGGTTGAACTGTGTATGAGAATCAGCACAAAATTTCAGGAGCTTTTGGGAAATGGGCTGATATGATGGTACTGCATCATCTAAAGAATACAAACGGAGAACGTCTGTATAAGCTTTGTATTACTTTTTGTACAAGATACCATCTGTAGTGATGTGGATCTTAGAGGCTTTGGAGAGGAGATCAAAGCCAATGAGCAAGTCTTTGTTGGGCAAGTCTGATCCAATGAGTTTGGACCAAAGGATGAAATTGGATAAGAGTTGACTCCCAACATGGTTTTTGTGATCAAGTGAGTTTGGAAAAGTTGACAATCTGCGGCTCTAAAATATTCATGATGAGTAGTCCAGAGGTGAGCAGGAAGAATAGAAGTGTGAAGCATACTCCTTTGAGAGCCTGTGTCAATGAAGCCAATGGCAGGGACTGGTTTTTCATACTTGCTGAGGACGATGTGGATTTTGATTGAAGGAACAGGAGGTTGTGTTAGCAGAACTGGTGGAGTTGTGGCATCTGGTTGGATAGCATGGACAATATCAAAATATTCGACCACACTATCTTCACTATCAGAGGATGCCAGGGCAAAGGCTGTGTCTAGGTCTGCATATTCTTGTTCAGAGCAGAGAGACTCAATGTCATCGGTTGGAGAAAGAGATGACTGGAGATGTTGAATAAGTCAGGCAGACTTGGCAGGCTTATTAGGACAATCCTTTGTAAAGTGGCCTTTCTTTTTGCAAAGAAAACAACGCTGTGTTTTGCTGATCTGGACTTCGAGGGATCTTTTCTCCTGAAATAGCGATAAGATTTCTTTGACCGAGGTTTAGATGGATTGGCTGAACGTTTGGTTTTGTATTTGGTGAAGTGTTTGGATTTTTTCGGGGAACAGTGACACTTTTTCTCATCTTTGCATTTGATCTGCAGATGAGGTTTCTTGCATGCACTCTTGAGTGGCTGATTGTTCTTCATGAGATCTTTGAAGAATTCTTTTCTTTCACAGATGCGCTCTAAACAGAAAAGTGCAAGCTGATAAATCTTTCCCAGAGAAAGATTGTCAACGCTTAAGTGAAGCGTTTGTAACTGGCCTTGGAGGTCTACTTGAATCTCTTTGGGGAGAGAGGCAATGAAGACATGCTTTAAAGTGGAATCATTGAAGCCACCAAGTTTGTAGAACAAAGTGGACATTCTTTTGAAGTGATAATCTAGATCTTTCTGTTGCAGGGAACAACACTTCATGTGCATGTATTCCTTTCTGGCAATATCTAATGCTGCAGTGGATTCACCAATGAAGGTTTCATAAATGGTGTCAAGAACAGAAGCAGCATTTAGAAATTGTATGACCTTTAACTGTCTGTATTCTCCAAGACTATCCCACCAATCTCGGAGTGAACCCAAAAATCGGGTTGCGAATTCTCTAAGGACAGTTGGAAGATCGGTATCGGGTCTGGTCAGCTGGAGATCAATCCAGGCAGAAAATTCTTGAATTCTAGCAGGCCATTTGATGCGAGGAACATCATCAAAAGTGAACCAGGGACCATTTGATGGTTTGGTTGAAGTAGGTTGTTGTGGTACATGAGGGATATCATGGGGAAGATCCTCAAAGTTGAGAGGATCCTTAGTGGTTTCCTCAAGAGGTGACATAGGAGCTCCTGGGTTTTTATCTACCATGAGAAGACGGGAAACATCAGCATAATCTTTTTCAGAATCAGAAGAGGATTCTGTTGGTAGAGTAGAAGCATTAAGGCTGGAGGACTCAGAGGACTGGGCAGATAACTCTTCTTCAGAATCTTCATTAGGAGGAAGATTTGAAGAAAGCGTATGCTGGGATAGCATATGAGTTGTGTAAGGATCTGCAGGTTGTTTATCTTTATGGGTGAAATGAGACGTGTCGGGTGGTGGAGTTGGCTCAGATATAGTAAGAGGAGGCATAGACACTGTTTTTGGAGATTGGGTGTAAACTGGAGAGTGAGAAGCGTGAGATTACTGTGGAGGTGCAGTATAGGATGAAGAGGCTTGAGTTGGTTGTTGTACTGGAGTTGGTTTTGGTTTTGGCACATATGTTGGAATTTGAGGTTTTGTTGGTTTTCGGAAGAGGGTAGAAGTCATTCCAAATACTTTGGAATAATCTGTAGGTTGCTTAGCTTGTGAGGGATTATAGAAAAGTTGATATTGGCTGAATACTGGAGTAAAAGAAAGGAGTTGATTTGTTGGTGGAAACAGTGGAGGTTGCTTGTCAGCTTCAATTCTAGAAAGCTCAGCTTTTAGCCTTCTTATTTCAACTTCTTTCTGGATAAACTCAGGACCCCAATAACTGTGTTGGATCATTTGTCTGAGCCCAGTATCAAGCTGTTGAATACGATTCTTTAGACCAAGGTGGATCTGTTCAAGCCTGGAAGCCAGGTTGTCAACTTGAGATGAAGTGGCCTAGATCTGTTCAGTAACAGTTCCGATCTTTAAACCGATTTTCTGGAGCATATTGTTCTGAGCTAGGGCATTCTATGTTTTCCAATTCAAGACTGTTTCAAAGGGTCTTGGTTCTTCAGGTTGGCCATTTGAAGCTATGGCTGAAGGGACATAAGGTCGGGAAACTGTGGATGTCTGTTGATCCACGGACTTTTCAAGAGCAAGAAATTATGATGTATACGCCGGAGAAACTGGGGTAAACATATAGCAAGCCAAGGGCTGTGGCGGTGTTGGCAAAAGCGGAGGTAAATCAGTTCTGCAAGGAGGAGCATAGGATTGCTCAGATCTGATTATCTTCAAGGCTTTTTTGTAGATAGGCAAAGGAGGAGCAGGTTTTGGAGGTTCTAGAGGAGAAGGAGAAGGAGATCTGCAAGGAGACCGAGGATGGATGATTTTCTTTCCTCTTCGCCTACGGCGAGGTTCATTATCTTTATCATCTTCAAGATAATAATCATCAAGGCAAGTACATCCTGGGTCACACATACCAGAACTAGGAACATCCCAGATGAAGTGACCATCGATCTTTGCGACATAGATAGGATGACTATCTTTGTCAAAAGAGTAGATGGGTATTTTTTCTTGCACATTTGGGACTGAATGGATCATAGCTGTAAAGGATAGCCTGGAAAGAGTCTGTTCTTGTTCTGGAGCTTGAGGTTGTTTGAAAGTCATTCGAACGGTTCCGTCATTTCATTTTTCAAACATAGCCTGTGAAGTTTGAATTGGTTGGGAGTTTTGGTGGAATTGCTCGTAATTCGTGAACCATTCCAAAGCCATAAGCTTTAAGAGTTCAGGTTTGGAGATTTGCCTTGGAATTTGGATGATTGTGGGAATAGTGTCTGTATCAGCCAGAATCATGACTGTATCTGTGGAAGTGCAAGAAGTAGGTAGATCAAGGGCATGATTTTGGAGACGGTAGACCAGCTGATGGTGCAAAGTTGCCATCTTGGAAGTGACAACTTCTTCAGCTCCTTGGAGTTAGATCTGAACCTTTAAAGCTGTGGGCAAGTTTGGATCTTGCAAGGATAGGTTGAAATTTGGGTAGAAGGTGATCAAAGCACTACCGGCATGTAAAGTTGTGAGGAGTATACCGATAACGGCATGTTGGTAGTCTTTGAATCTGGTGTCTAGAAGTGCTAGACGAGCAATAACAGGAAGACCTTTTCGGCCATGGAGAGTAAGGATGAGAGTAATAGCACCTAGATGTAGATGAGTATAACCTTCTCGTTTCCAAGAGGTTATGAGCTCTGGAGGAATTTCTAAGGTGACATATTGCTCGGCTAAGGTAGACTGAAGGGCACACTGATCAAGCTTAGACGACTGAATATATTTTTTGGGAGTAGGACGACGAGTAGAGATAAGAGTACGAATACCACGAACTAAAGACGTATTTTGCCTATACAAGGAATAGGGACTAATTAACAGCATAGCAGACTCACTAACTTGTACAGACTCAGGAATATAAGAATGTTCTACTAGATTTTCTATTTTAGACGCAACTGACTTTGAACATGATGGAGGTAGCGACAAAGTAGACGATAAAGTAAATTTTCTTAGTATATGATCAGATCATGAAAGAATTCTGATTCACGATAAAAACAGAAAGAAAAATGTTGTAACATTGGTGTAAACCAATGTAAACAAAATACTCATGGAAACCATATCATTAGATATATTGTGGAGGTGATAACCCAAGCACTTTAACCAAGCCTTTCCTTGCGCCATGCCATTACTGTTGTGCATCACATTTTAATTAATTAGTAGCTGTTCTTTTCCCATCTTAAGCACAGACTTCATCTTCAAAATGAAATTAAATGTCTATCGCTTCTGGAAATTAAGCAGCTTAATTCCTAGGGCGAAGAGAAATCCACAGGCCGCTGCAAAGCTCACAAGAACAACCACAACTACTCCTAGAAAATCATGTTTGAAATCAAAATAGTTTCTGATAAACTCTTTCACAGTTTCACCATTTTCCATTTTTACGTCCACATCGCCAAACTGTGAAGCAATCAATCCATACAAGGTCCAAGCTATAGGGTTTGCCCAATAATACCATCTCCACCATATGGGAATCCTCTGTTGTTTGACAAGTTGAGAGATCAAGAAGGAATTAGTAACAAATTTTATCTGTAAGCTATTAAATCTAGCATATCAAATGGAAATGGCAGCATAGCACTTACGGGTCTTGGGATCATAAACCCAGAAAAGACGTTCCACATTCCATAAAATAAAGTTGAAACAATGGCAGCAATGTGGTGGTTTGGTGTTATAGCCACGGTCACCATGCCATAGAAGGTGAAGAACAATAAAGCAAAGTACATGAAGAATAAATACCAAAAGAACTTCACGACTGTCCAGTCAAATCCCATCATAGCGTATACTATGACACTGTATAGCAGTGTCTGAATAAATATATGAGGAACCTCAATCATAACCTACAGAAAGAATATTCAAAATCAGTAATGAAGCACGTATGTCTTTTAACATTTCAATAATACATGTTAATAAGTCAAGAAATTACTTGTGCTAATGCCCACGAAATGCCCGAATACATGCCAGCGGCTTGTTCTCTGTAAAAGACTGTCCTTTCAACAGATACTACGGGCTGCACTGATGAACAATATTGAACGCCGAGGAACATAGTTGCAGTAAACATGCAACCCATTGCATTAAACAGATCTTGGCTCTTTTCCCTGTAAATTGAAAAGCCAGAATTGAGAATAAAGCTGATGAAACAACAAGACTTTTGACTAACATTTAAATATGTATTGTTCCAGTCAGTCTCCTAGTTGTAACTCACATTTTACCACCCAAGTCCCAAAATAATGACCCAAGCAACAGTGCTGTAATGGTTGTAAAAAAGAATCTAACAGCAGTGTATGGTGGATTTCGCCAGTATGACCAGTGTTGTTTCCATAAGCAAGCCAAAAATTGAGTGAAAGCTGACTGAGAGTACTGAGTATGGAAATAGAGATCCTTTGAACCTGGAGCAGGCTTGCTTAAATCTTCAATAAGTGATTTGTTTCTCCTGATACATAGGCATACATCAGCATTGATTTTGAGCTAAACAAATGCGTTGGGCGCGTTGAATGGATTTTGGTCTATAGGCTATGTTACCTGTACAATTCTGAGCGTTTGTAAATACCAGAAAAATCAACCCCCAATGCTACTTCTTGGGCTGAAGCCGTAACTTCCAACATCCAAGTTGCCGGATTGCAACCATCTTTGATTTTCCGGACTCCAGGAATTGCCTTATAAAAACGAATAAACATGTGTCAGCTAGTTTCATGATTTGAATCACACAAATCACGCCAAAATAATATTTCAAGTTAAAGTAATTTCAATTGTAAAAATGAAAATTTGCATCATTCGTACTTCAAAGTAGCCGATAAGATGGCAAGAATTGTGACCCAGCGGCCCAACATAAATTTCTTGTCCTCCTCGCTTCATTAGGAATAGCTACAAAGCATTGTTGAGCAATTGTAATCAATAAAAGAGGCGGAAAATGAACTTGATGCTTCTCTGATCTAGAATAAACATTTCCCACCTCATCAAAAGCTTCAAATATATCAATGCTCGGTTGATGGATGGTGCACACTACCGTCCTTCCAGTGTCCACCGTGTTTCTAACAGTTCTCATAACAATTGCAGCAGCCCTTGCATCTAGCCCCGAGGTTGGCTCATCCATAAATATGATGGACGGATTGGCCACAAGCTCAACTGCAATGGTAAGTCTCTTACGCTGCCCTGTTGACAGACCACTTACACCAGGCAAACCAACCTGTGATTGTCTGAATGTTTTCAACTCCACAAGCTCCATGACTTCCTCAATAAACATCTGTGAATCAAGGGTAAAACTAAAAGTTGGTATGACCATATCCAATAATGAATTTAGGGAATCAAACAGTTTCTGTTCTTATTCACTCTATTTAATTTGTTTTATCTCTCAGTGAGCAAACACTGGGTGATCTCAGTATCAACCTTTCTGGTTTCATAATCAACTTCAGGTGGCAAACGGAGCCAGGCTGAATAGAGCAAGGACTCGTATACGGTAACAAAAGGAGAATGGATGTCATTTTGCTCACAGTATCCTGAAATGCGAGCAAAAGTTTCTTGCTTCTTCCGGTAACCAGATATTGTTATGTTCCCTGTAATATATCCGCTTGTTTTTCTGCCAGCCAACACATCCATCAAAGTGGTTTTACCTGCACCACTAACACCCATTAAAGCTGTAAGAACCCCCGGCCGGAAAGCACCGCTCACACCATTCAAAAGCACTAATTTGTCTTCCAAAACACCTTGGAGTTTCATTTCCTGTGAGGTAAAATCGAACCAATTGGTCACGATGCCTGGAATACATTGTATTGAATCACGATATCATCGAACTTTCAAATTATTCTAATTGGTTTTGTAATTAGTTTCAAATTAATATTACCTGAGGCATGTCAACAGAGTATGAAACCTCATCAAAGGTAAGGGAATGAGGTTCAAAAGGAAGAACCATTCCTCTTTTCTTTAGATTATTGCCCTCTGCTTCTGGCAGGGAGGACTGGAAAGAGGTGTTTCTCCCCGTAATGTCATCTCCATTCTCTGGACATTTACAAAATATCTCATTCTTTCCCAAATATATCAAAATAGATTTATCTCCTGACTGAGTTTTGTGACAAGAATTACCTCCACAGGTTGATAACTGAACAGTTCCTCCATTTCTGTTTTCTTGCTCATTACTTTCAGATTCCTCAATTATAACAGCCCGATGCTTCTCAAATTCTGTAAATATAATTTAGTACGAAATTAGAACATAAATTAACTGCTTTGGAAGTAATTTAAGTGAAGAAAGAAAAAGATACCCACGGTTAACAAAGGTAAGAGCCAGAGTGAAACCGAGGTTCAATAGTAGTATGAAACCAATCGTAGCCCCGAATCCAAGCCAATACCAATATGAGTGTGCGAAGAACCCGCGAGATTTCAGAACTTGCACTCCAAGCGATTCAGTTGAGTTTGGAGTAAACTATGGTATAAAAACGATAAAGATATCAGTATGTTACCAACAGACAGATACACAATCATGGAAAAGGATCATTGAAAGAATTACCTTTCTCCAACTGTGACCAAGAAATTCGTTGGCCACTACCGCATTCTGTGCATACATCATAGGAGAACACCAATAAGCCCACTTCCACCATTTTTTGACGTCCTCTGCATTATGAAACAAAGAAATGGAAGTATTACAGTTTAATTTTGACGAAAGAAGATAATTTGGTCTCCTTTACTTGTATATTTTCTTTACCTCGTGAAAGAACAAATCCACTCAATGAAAAAAGCACCAGTAATGAAAATGAACCAAATGTGTTAGCAACAACCATGTTCCTGCCTGTTGCTGCAATGAGTCGGAACAATGAAGACGCCATCTGGTTAACAACCACGAACAGCAAGTACTGCTTCAAAAACCTGAAACAAGAAAATCATCACATAAACTAGCCAATTTGGATCATTTTCACTATCTTGTCAAGGGTTACTAGCCAATTTTGTTCATTTTCACTAGTTTTACCTTCCAGCATTGGGATCATATCCAGTTGGATAATAGGTTAAGAATACCCATACAGCAACCTCCATGAACGAGATGGGGATCTTGAGGATCCACGAGGGAATAGCATATGCCCACGGAGGGAAGAATCGGAAATCTCTTTGCTTGTAGAAGACAGGAAGCTTTGCGACGGTCATAGAAATCTCTGAAAAACCATTGAACATGACCATCATAATGGCAAAGAACATGGCACCAGAGTAAATTGCACCATCAGTTAATGAATTTTTATGCATCTTTGTTCTGAAGAAGAGCGTCAAATCGACCAGTGCGATAAACGCAATCTAGTAGCAGGGAAAAAATAATCAATAAATCATTACCATTATAAAAAAAATATTAAAACAATTCAAAGTTAGTTTATTCTCACTTGGGTGAGCTTGAAGATGTAGACAAATGAGTTCCTCTTCATCAGTAAAATTTCTCTCGACATGCAAGCTTTCAACAACTCCCTCTTGCCAACACCATACACTTCTGTGGTCAGAGTAGCTTGGTGGTTCTTGCTCTTATCAAATGGAGTCTGAAGCTCATCTGAAATTTTCTGTCCCACGTGGAATGAATGGAATTCCTTAGCAAATTCCTGGACTGTAACAAATCTGTATGCCCTATCTTTATGTGTCCAATACTGCCTTTGATCTTTCTTCGATGTCACCTGCAACATATTATTTGTAAAGATTGCATTGAAGAAGTTACATATAACGTCATCTTAATTCTAGACATGACAAGCCCCACACACACACATATATAGTCCTTTTCTAATGTCGGTGCCCTCAATTTATTATTATTTTTTTTCATGCAGACATGCTTTTAACCGTGCCATTAAAGAGAGTTAGTTTAGAGTTAATTTTTAATATTATTAAACAACACGGCTTTATAGTTCATTTAAAGATAAAGACTATTGAAATAAACTCCATAACTTAAGGGCATGTCTAAATTTAAAAAAAAAATGCGAGTGCTGCACCTAAGAACGACTATATATATATATATATATATATATATAGTAGTTTTTCAGTCAGGGATCCCTGATTTTATTAAAGTCAGGGTTCAACTAAAAGACAAAAAAAGTAGACTCCAATACACTTTTTTTTGTCTTTTAGCAGATCCCTAATTAGAAAACTACTCTATATATATAGTAAATACTGAGAAAAAGAAAGATTAATGCAAGAGCTGCACTAGGGCATACTTCTTGTAAGAAGTCGGCCACGCCTTTCCTCTCTGGACATTTAAAACCCATGGATTCAAAAAATTCTAGCACCAATTCGCGGGGACCTTGGTACACAATCTGGCCATCAGATAGAAGGATAATATCATCAAATAGATCATAAGTCTCTGGTGCTGGCTGTAGGAGAGATATCACTGCGGTTCCGTTAAGGATGTGAATATATTGCCTGATACAATTAACAATTTGGGCAGTCGTCGAGCTGTCCAAACCATTAGATATCTCGTCCATAAACAGTGCCAAAGCTGGTCCTACCATCATTTCACCTATAATTCAATTACAATATGGTTGAAAAGGATTTTATTTTTTTATTGAACCATTGAGAAAGATAGAAATGAATTTGGCACTTACCGGTTGTAACACGCTTTCTTTGTCCTCCTGATATACCCCTTATCATTTCATCGCCTATCATAATATCTGCACAATTATCCAGTCCCAAAACCTACATATTTATGATGAAAAGTATTAGAACAAGTGACATTTGTTAGCTTTTCCTTAGAATAATTCTCAATTTTAAAGTGATTCTTAATTACGTTACCTTTAGATAATAATCAGTGATCACATTCGCTTCTTGGCCTTCAGTTGCTATTGCCTACAAGAAAATACAAGAAATACAAGAAAATCACGAAAATTTTTCTATTTTGTACTGTGCGCTAAAGGTAAAATGCCCAGCTTTAAACTGATCTAAATCAAGAGAATCAGATAAAGAGTTGAACATCAAAGTTCAATTATACTAGGAATTTAAACCAACACCATCTGCCGCCAACTTTTATTTAATTTTTTTCTTTCGGAATCAAGATGGATAAATGCTAATAATTAAGGTTTTGAACAAACTTTAGCTTTTCTCACCTTCATGTACACATCAATATCAGGATCAGGCTTAATACCTGCTGCCTTTTCTCTTCTAGCCAACTCAGTTAACATTTCTGCATTTCCCGAAAGTAAAGACCATTTAATGCTTATACCACATCAAAAGAATTCTACAATCTGAATTCTATATAGTTGAACAATAACCTACCATAACGGGTTCCAACCCCTTGGCATCTAGCAGAGAAGGCCAAGGTTTCCCTCACCGTCATTTCCCCTATATGATTATCATATTGACTTATATAAGCAGCCGTTCTCTCAGGTACAAATTCATTCATGTCATGCCCATTGTACGTCACCCTACCAGAAACCTACAAAGAGACCTTTCGATTCTCCAATTAGAGACAATACAAAAAATTTGACCTTTGAATCAAACAAAATGGGTTCTAGAGAGACCATGTCATCATCCACCGGATCCCAAGATGATATTTTTCTACAACAATTTTAAATTTGAACATAGAATGATAATTATTGCAAAAATAAATTTTAAAATTGTAACCAATAGTTTTGTCTATGTTTGTGTTATATTTTGTAACCAATAGTTTCGATTTTGAACTCATTAATTGGTTAATGATTCGACTTTTTTATAGCACACATTATTTTCATCGCAAAAAGACATGTTTTTTTAGGAACAAAAATTTTCCACCAAAGTAGAACATTTTGGGACAATATTTCATCATTTATGACAAAACAAATGGTCGCGAAATATAATTTTAAGGGACAAAACTATTTCACCACAAAAAATGGCGTGTAAATTTGGTTAAATCATCCATGACAAATAATATTAGTCCCTAAAGTTATTCTAGTTTTTTTTAATTTTTAGACACTATTTTTTGTCATAGATGAGTACCTACAATGACAAAATAAAACTAGTAGTTGAAAATTTTGTCTTAACTAATATTGTATTGTTCTAACCAAATTTCTTTATTCCTGAGACGCATTACTTGGTCTTTGATTCAATTTTTTTGCAACAAATATTATTTTAGTCATAAAGAGACATATTTTTTAGCACAAAAATTTCCCTCTATTATTGAATATTTTGGGACAAAATTTCCTCATTTATAACAAAATAAATGGTCATTAAATATAATTAATAGGCAATGAAACTATTTTGTAACTAAAAAATTTTGTCAAACTATCAATGAGATGTAATATTGTCTCCAAAGCTATTTTGATTTTTTATAATTTTAAGACCCAAATTTTTTTGTCACAAATAATTACCTATAGTGACAAACTAAAAATAATAGTTGATAATTTTGTCTTGATGCATGTTGTAATTTTGTGATCAAGTTATTTTATTATTGAGACGCACTATTTGGTCTCTGATTAAACTTTTTTGTAACAATTATTATTTTAGTCGTAAAAAGACATGATTTTTCAACTTAAAAATTTTAACAATGTAAAACCAAGAGTGAAAAACAATGCTAATAAAAAGCTGAACCCATCGGAAATAATTATAGATTAGTTTTAACATTATAAAAAAATTCCACCTTTAGACTAGAATCAAGCTTCCCAGCCAATGCTAACAAAAGTGTGGTCTTTCCAGAAGCTGGAGGGCCCAAAAGCAATGTCAATCTGAACAGCAGAAATGAGCACAATTTGTGCGTAAGGAACAAGTAACTACCAACATATTCGAGTAACTATAAGTAAATTAAGAAACCATTGGTACTTAATTCTCACCTTCCTGGCTTTATGATTCCACTCACATCTTTCAGGATTGTCAAATGTTTTTTTTTACTTGGAAGAATGTGTAGATAGTTTAAGAAATCCTTCGAAAACATACAAATAGATTATTAAAATTTGAGCCGAGAAATTGACAAAATATATTTTAATTTCAAAACATTGACGATATCATATTTGAAGAGTGCTACCTCAAAGACGGTGGTATAGAATTTAGTGAATGATGGCAAGGCATTACTTGCCAAAAATGCTTCTGCTTCAATATTCAAACGTTCATATCGAACTTCAAGTCTGGGAAGGTCAATTCCAACTCTGCGAAAAACGAAGAAAAATGACAATCAAAATTGTTTTTTTTTTCCTACTTCCCTGAATTCGAAATAAAGCTACTTGAAAGTTACTCAACTAAGCAACAGGGGGCAAAATAATTATTAAGAAGAATGAAAATCATAACTTAAAATACAACACATAAATTAAAAAAAAAAAAACAAGAACTCTAGCTGTTAGGTCTGACTGTAATACAATTTGTTGGGACCTAGTACCAAGCTTTCAACATTTTTATAAACCAAATGTTTTCAACATTTGATCAAAACGTTAACATTAGTTGCGTAAAAGTTCATGCAAGCCTGATTTCTGTTTTGCTCTCGCAATCACCAAAACTTCTGGGTAATAGAGGTTAGTGTTTTCGAAGCTGACTATATTTTTTCTCACAGTTATTTGGTGTAATCTACTAATTATTTGATATTTACCAAAGGTGTAATACATGTCTTATTTACTTCATTTTAAGAAAATTTATGAACATAAAATAATATTGAACTAATATGTAAGTCCAACAGCGGCTTTTTTATTCCCAGATTAGTGATATAATTTAATTTATTTTAAATAATTTCAAAAAAAATTATTTTATTAAGTAATTATGTAATGTAGTAAATTAAAATAACTAAATAATCATATAATTTCATGTCAAATCTTTTCAAATTTTGAAGTTAGTTAGTAACATCAATTAACATTTACCAACAGCTAGTGATGTTTACCAGACACCTACAAGCTTTTGGGCAATTACTTTATTACGTAGCTATAACACTTTGCCATCAAACAGAGCTTAAGATGGAAAGAAAAGATACTCACAGTACGAAGCACGGTATATGAATATCAACTGCTGGGGTGGCTCAAATTAATGCCCAAGGTGGGTGAGCTTTTAGAAAATTAGATTATAAACCGCTAATATTTAAGTTGATTTATTAACCAACAACTTATTAATTGAGCTTAGGGATGCAAATTTTTTTGGACCCGGCTCGAAGATAAACCCGGACAATCTGGTCCAGGTTCGACCCTGTCCGGATGGATGAAAAATGTAGAATCTGGTAGTATTTTTTAAAACCCAAATAAATTCGAGTTGGATTCCGAATTCAGCTAAATTTGGATATCCAGAACCCGAACCTGAACTATTTGTTAATTAATTAATTTTTATTATTAAATATAAATATAAAAGCAAAAGTTGTAAAAAACACAAAACAAACCCTAAAGCCCGAATACCAACCGCCACCACTATCCTCCTTAACACTCAATTCATCACCCCTCCATCATCGTCAATTCATCATCAAGAGCAACAACAATTTAAATCATCCTCAACATTAATTTAAATCATTGTCAATTCATCATCCATCATCATCAAGAGCAACAACGAAGCTCTACCGCTGTTCATCATCCATCATCATCAAAAGCAGCAACCAAGCTCTACCACCGTCAAATTCAATCGCATGTCTTGCCAAAGAGCAAGCTTTGCCGCTCTCCTGGACAATCTTTCTAGCGTCCATAGAGATTTTTCTGTCAGCAGAACGCAATCTTCATGATCTGGCTAATATTAGTAATCGAAAGGTGCCTATCTTGTTCGTGGATGTTGGATCTCGAACTCTACTTGCCGCTTTCGTGGCTGTCATCTCCTGGAGACATCTCAAAGAAACCGCTAACCTCTTTTGATCGGTGCTTCGATAATTATTAAAGTTTTTGTTGTTGTGAATAGCCAAATGCAAAATTTAAACACATAATATTGATATAATTGTAAACTTTATTATTGAAGTAAGCAAATTTAGTCGAGATTCCGTGAGTTTGTTCTATCTTTTACCGTTTCCGCAAATTCCAAAGAGCCAAAAGTGGCAGACTTCAACTTTTGGCCTACATCCAAGTATCTAATTACCCGGGTTTAAAATCCGGGTTTTTGGATTCCGGATTTTTTTCAGGTTGAATCTGCACCGGACTCGAGTTGGAAAATTCAGATTTTAATCCGAATCCAGTAAGACAATGTTGAACCCGGATTGGGACCCAGACTTTACCATCCTTAATTGAGTTAGTTAACCTTCTCTTTTTATTTATAATTATAAAGTAAATGATTTCATTCTCCCTGATATAAGAGCAAAATTTAAAAGAAAAATGTTGATTTATCACAAAAGCCAATTCTAATTTTTCAAAATTTAAATAATATCAAAATTTTTATTATATTTATATCTCCACCAATAACAACATGGCAAATATCTAATTTCATAGATTTACCAACAAGCTCAATTTCTTCGGTTCAGTTTTCAATTCTAAAATTTTGAATCAATAACCAAACCAATATTCAATAATCGATTATAACTACAAAAAAATAATAATAATAAAAATAATTTTTTAATTTTTGGAAAATGACGAAGCTGAAACTGAAAAAAATGAATCAAATCGATTGTTCTTTTTTCAAATCCGGTTCACTTCTACATTTCCTCCTTTTTATACAAAAATTAAGATTTCCTTACACTTACTCCGTTCTTTTACAATAAAGTTCAAATTTTGTTACTTACTATTTTCGTCAAAAGAATTTTATATCATATTTTTATTTGAACTCGCCATTCCTGAATCACATTCTTGACTAGCTACGGCAGTTGGAGCTGCTGAAAAAATAAAAAAGGTTACCTATCAATGCGGTCTTTGAGCTTCAACAAGAACTTCTCATTATCAACATCAGTATCTTTCAGCAATTTATCAATCAACCTTTGCCTTTCTTGCAGTCCAAGATTTGAAACATCAACTTCAATAGCTTCCCCTCGTGAAGTAGTTAATATCCCTTTTCTCAAACGATTATAAGTAGGCAACTTTTCGAGAGCAGCCCATTTTAGAGCCTCCTCATCATCTTCTTCCCTTCTTGAAGACCTCGAAAAAGCACCCCCAGAATCTGTTCTCCATCTAGAAGTGCTTCTACGCAAACTGGTACTGCCCATGAAAATATCATGACTAACCTCCATCGAAAACCAAACAGAAACCCACAAGTGCTTTTCTCTCTTCTTTTGAGTTCAACAATAAAGAGAATTCATGCGCAGAAATATTGTGAATTAGTTTTGATTTTGAACCATAAACAGCTTGATTATATATGAACTGATCATGTATACTTACATATCAACATCAAAAATGGACTCGCATGGTAGAGGCGGCTATGATTATATAAATTAATAAACGTTCATAAAAGGGTGGCAATATTCATTTAAGCAGAAAAATGATTTTAACACTAAGCTGATGAGTAAATAGTGCAATATTTTAATATTTAAGTGTGAATATATTGGAAAAAGAATAGCTATACTCTTAAGATTTGGAGAAATGGTGATATAAATTTCTAAGTTTTAATAAAAAGCACTATAATTACTTTTTAATTATAATATACCTTGAATACGGTAACAAAAAAATTAAATTTAAAATTTTTTAAATAAATAAATATAAATAATTTAGTTTGTATAGTACACTATTAAATATTAAAAAATGTTAATAATTATTTTTTAAAATGTAATTTATTATATTTTTATTTTAATAATATATTTTGTATTTATAGAGATTTTAAATAAATCTTTGGGTAAAATAAACTTTGCAATTAATAAAACGTGTCTCACGTATGAACAATATTAAAATTATTTGTATATAATATTCAAAATAAATTAAATTTTTATATTTTTTACGTATTATAAATTTACTTTAATATAATATAACATATGTCTAATAGACTGTAAAATATTAAAATATTTTTTTAGGTATTGAAATTATTTTAAAATTTATATTTTATTACATTTACTTTAATGTTATCTTTTTGTTTGTTATAAAACATTTCAATTTTTTTGGTAAATAGAATCAAAGGGTATTATTGTCAAAACGAAGTCTTGGTGTCCCTTATTGAAAACTTGAAGTCTAATTGGCCATTACTCCAAACCTTGAGCGTGCAGTTGTCTTTTTGCCTAATATATAATCTCTAAATAACTATTAGGCTTATATAAATGACTTGATTATATATATATATGATTATATTAATTTATAAATACTCATAAAAGGGTGGCAATATTCATTAGTGTAGAAAAATAACTTTTACGCTAAGCTATTGAGTAAATGCAAATGGTGCCAGTATTTTGACATTGTTACTATATATAAATATTCATACATATTAATGAATAAATATTCATAAAAGGGTGGCAATATTCATTAGTGTAGAAAAATGACTTTTATGCTAAGCTATTGAGTAGATGCCAATGGTGCCAGTATTTTGACATTGTTAATGTATGTACATATTCATAAAAGGGTGACAATATTCATTAGTGTAGAAAATGACTTTGACGATAAGCTATTGAGTAGATGTCAATAGTGCCAGTATTTTGACATTGTTAATATATATAAATATTCATGAAAGGGTGGCAATATTCATTAGTGTAGAAAATGACTTTGACGGTAAGCTATTGAGTAGATGTCAATAGTGCCAGTATTTTGACATTGTTAATATATATAAATATTCATGAAATGGTGGCAATATTCATTAGTGTAGAAAAATGACTTTCACACTAAGTTGTTGAGTAAATGCCAATGGTGCCAGTATTTTGACATTGTTAATATATATAAATATTCATAAAAGGGTGGCAATATTCATTAGTGTAGAAAAATGACTTTTACGCTAAATTGTTGAGCCAATGGCTATATATATATTTATTAACAATGTCAATACTGGGATTATTATGAACCATTTGATTTAAAATGAAACATCTCTGTTTTAGGTTGATTTTGATGTAGGTGGATGGTAGCTTCAAAACCAATCTAAGAACAATAAATTTATATTTCGGGGTAGCTAGGGTACCTCACTAGATTGTTGTGTGCGTGTGATGAAGTAGAATTTGTGGGAGGTTGGAAGGGAAGGTTATATATGAATAAGGGAATCCTCGGAGAAGAGCTCCACTCCTGCAAAATAAGAGGAAATGAGATTAGAGGTGGAGCCGGGGTACCCGGCGTCCACTCTCCGACGCTCAAGTTAGCAACTCAAGCTTTTTCTGATGGTGAGAGCTTGCCAGCCCTCTAAAATGGTGATGAAGGGTTTCGGAATACTTTAGCCTTTCTTTAGGTGTAGTATGTCAGTGTGTGATGTGTAGGAATGGAATGGAATAGTAAAACCTGAGGTATCTTTATATAGAATGTACCCTGCCAACACGTGGCGCCTTCCTGTCAGCTGTCAGATTTTAGTATTTTTTGGGGCGGTTTGGAATATTCTTGGGGCGCAAGAAGAGCGCCTGTGACGTACCTGCTTTCTGGGGTACGTGGAATACGTCGCGAGGTGGTCCAAGATTCCTTGTCAGGGATACGCCTGGCACAGTTGTTAGGAGACCACTGTTGTTTCTGGTACGCTATTTGTCTCCTCTGTAAGGTTGGCAGGCGGCTGTCCCCTCTTTTCAACAAGGTACTCGAATATACGGCTTGGCAAATCGAATATTTTTAGGCGGTGGAGTCGTACCCTTAGCTGAGCCTCGGGGGTTAGACCGTTCCGTATTAGGAGAGGTATCTCAGGTGTCGAGTGGGTACCGATTTTAGAGTGTAAGAAGGGTACCTCTGGTGCCGAATGGGTACCGACTTTAGGGTGTAGGAAGGGTACCTCTGGTGCCGAATGGGTACCGACTTTAGGGTGTAGGAAGGGTACCTCTGGTACCGAATGGGTACCGACTTTAGGGTGTAAGAAGGGTACCTCTGGTGCCGAATGGGTACCTGATTTTATGGTTGTAACTTCTGTGCGCCAAGTTTTATAGCTTGAAATCTTCCCTCCCCTTTTGCTGCCACGTGGCTTTATGTCGTAGTACTGATATTTCCTCCCAAACATCATCCCCCTAGTTTCTTTTAGGCGACAAGTGTTGGAGGTAAAAGAAACTCACATAAGAGGCGGGAACTACCCGTGACACTTGGAGAATTGCTAAGCAACTGTAAGAGATATCCAACTTCACTTCTTTTTCAGGCTACCTTTGCATGTTCAATAGCTTTAAATGTTGTTTCTCTGATATATTCTGAGATCTGACTGGGCACATGGGGTACCTCGGGTACCCTTGAGCTTAGATGTTTACTCAGATATCCCTCACTTCATGATGGAGCAACTCCATATGGCGATTCATCTAGATACGCTTGCTGCTTATCTTTTAGGAGGTTATGACGATTCTTAACACATTTTAGTAACCGAAGAATCGGCATAACAAATTCATGAGGCATGTGAATTCACAACTGGCGAACTTATTTTCTGTTCCCCTTGAGCTTTCTTAGGGTTCCTCTTGGCGTATCCAAGGAATGTCTTTTCGGCATAAGGTACCTCAGGTACACCTAATCTTACCCATTAGTTTATGGCGATTTACTTAGACATGATTTCAGCAAATCTTAACAAAAATTGTGGTGAATCTCTTTGCGAGATGGTCGAAAACCTCATGGTCCGCCATTCGCTCTGAATTTAAATATGCTTGAGAAATATTAATAAAGGTAGCTCACATACCTTTATGCGAGATGGTCCAAACCCTCATGATCCGCCATTCGCTTAGAATTAAATAGATAAAATAGAAGGAGATAAAGGCAGCTGCTCGCATAAGGGATAGAAGGAGATAAAGGCAGCTGCTCGCCTACCCTTATGCGAGATGGTCGAAACCCTCATGATCCGCCATTCGCGTAGAATTAAATAGACAAAATAGATGGAGATAAAGTCAGCTGCTCGCTACCCTTATGCGAGATGGTCGAAACCCTCATGATATGCCATTCGCGTAGAATTAAATAGACAAAATAGATGGAGATAAAGGCAGCTGCTCGCCTACCCTTACGCGAGATGGTTGAAAACCTCATGATCCGCCATTCGCGTGGAATCAAATAGACAACATAGATGGAGATCAAGACGGCTGCTCGCCTACCCTTATACGAGATGGCCGAAACCCTCATGATCTGCCATTCGCGTAGAATTAAATAAACAACATAGATGGAGATAAAGACGGCTGCTCGCCTACCCTTATGCAAGATGGCCGAAACCCTCATGATCCGCCATTCGCGTAGAATTAAATAAACAAAATAGATGGAGATAAAGGCAGCTGCTCGCCTACCCTTATGCGAGATGGTCGGAAACCTCATGATCCACCATTCGCATGGAATCAAATAGACAATATAGATGGAGATAAAGATGGTTGCTCGTCTACCCTTATACAAGATGGTCAAAAACCTCATGATCCGCCATCTCGAGTAGATCGTCATGATCAGGATAGGTCAGGTACCCCGGTTTCCTCCGGAATTAGGCGATCTCTGAATACAATAGTGACAATATTTTGTTATCATAAAAAAATGGGGATCCCGATATCACTCATTATTGTCATTAGAGACCTGGCGAATTGAAAAGTGCAACTGACCAATTTAGGGTACTCTGGGTACCCCACATGATCGACCAAATATTACAAATATATAAGAATTAAAGAAAACAAATAAAGTAAATAGAAAGAGGTAAAGTGCTTCCCTTTAGTAGTAGTATTTCCTCAGTATGGTAGCACTCCACAGGTGCTTTACAATTGTTCCTTTCATGTGGTGTAGCGTGTGTGCTCCATGTTCCCCCGACTTATCCACGAGGTATGGTTCTTCTCAATTTACCCCAAACGAGCCGTCAAAAGATACCCTATTACTTTGGGTCGTTAACTCCTTGGTTTCTTGAGGTACCCTATCATAGTGAGGTACATCATCGAGCTGACTGGTGATGCCTTTTATTGGTGATAACTTCCAGCTGGTGAGATACCCTTTCAATTACAAGTAAGAGGTAATCTAATAAGCGACTTTGGATGCAATAGAATAGCATCCTCGAGCTGACTACTGATCTCTTTTATTGGTGATAACTTTCTACCGGTGAGGTACCCCTTCAATTGTAAGTTAGAGGTAATCTGATAAGCGACTTTGGAGGCAATAGAAAACATCCTCGAGCTGACTGCTGATCCCCTTTGATGGTGATAACATCCTCCGCGGTTGGAATTTTCATTGCAAGGTGGTGTATGGACACCACTACTTTAGTTGTTGCTAGGAAAGGCCTACCCAATATAATATTGTAAACACCTGGATGATCCACAATAAGAAAATCAATCATTTGAACAACACGGTGGGGTACCTTAACAAGTGTAACATGTAGTGTGATGATACCCTTAAGGATGACTATATCCCCGGCGAATCCAACAAGCGGCATAACACATAGAGTAACTTTTGGCGACTCAATTAATAGTTGATCCAAGGCATTTTTGAAAATGATATCCACGGAGCTGCTGGTGTCTGCTAATGTACTAGCCACCCTTTAGTGTGATGACTATAGCATCATCATTGGGATATGAGGTACTTTCAGCATCTTTTTTGGTGAAAATGATTGGAGGGGGTGGTTGGGTACCTCATGTGTACCTCGGCCAGCGAAACTAACCTCTCCAACAATGATGGCTAGTGATAGTAGTGATCTACCATAACATTTGATGGCTCTTCTGGACTGGCTGGCCAGAGTAGGTCCGCCTACAATCGTTCAAACATATACGCCCCTCTTGGGTCCCTGGGGTGTCTCATGTTCAAGACTGTTGTCTATTGCATGCTTGGCCTTACATTGCTCCATGGATTTTCGAGCTTCCCTTATTCCAGCAACAAATACTTTGAGGTACCCACTAAGAATCAATGACTCAATCTCTTCCCGCAAACGATGTTTTGGAGGTGGCTCTCGCTGTTCTGACGGTGGAGATCTAGGGAAGTGGTGCACCCTGGATACACCAGGAGTATTATCCCCTCATCCACGCGGGGTAGTCTACACTGGGCTTCGACCTCAGGGTACCCTTGATGCAAGGGCTTCTATTTTCTTAGGTTTCTCTTTACTGTTCATGGCTTCCACTTTGTCATCCTCTCGTTTCAGGGGGTACCCAGGGTACACCAGGTACGTTGAAACCGATCCCGCATGAAGGAGTATGAGATGGGCTGGTTAATTGAGGTACCCTTACTTGGGTTGCCTATGATTTCTTTGGTTTTTCTTTGCTTTTTGCGGCTTCCAGATGCTCCATTTTTTCCACGAACTCATGGGGTACCTCTGGTGTACCTGTCAATGTGGCAGTCATATGAGAAACCCTTTTGGCTTTTAGCTTATCTTGGAGATCCTCGCGAGAGCGTTTTCCTGACTTGGTGCCCTGGCTACTGCGGGAGTTGCAAGAGGCGATGGAGCGTTCATCGTGAGAACCTCTAGTTTGAAACTTAGAATGGGTACCCGAAGGCTTATGTTTTGGCCCGCTGCCCTCGGGTAAGTCAGTTGTTGGCTTCACTTGATCTGTCTGCTGTGGTGGAGCATGCAAAATCGCTGGTGGAGGTGATTTTTCGGGTACCCCAGATCCCACTGCCCTAAGGATCGTATGAGCGAGATCCTCAAAGTGCTTGTGAGAGATGGGTTGTTCATCTTGGCGAATGCCGGTCAATTGTTTGACTGACTTGCCTTTGTTGAGCCAGGCTATCCTCCTTGTGGGGTTGCCGACTTCATCACCGCTGTTGTCCCCCATTCTTGTAGAATCTGTCATTAGGGCATCGAAAGGTACGTCGGGTGCCATGTTTCAAAACACACACAACAACTAGTGTAGTAACCGCGGTGGAGGCTTTTTGTACGCTCCCCACAGACGGCGCCAATTGTTTTAGGTTGATTTTGGTGTAGGTGGATGGTAACTTCAAAACCAATCTAAGAACAATAAATTTATTTTTCGGGGTAGCTAGGGTACCTCACTAGATTGTTGTGTGCGAGTGATGAAGTAGAATTTGTGAGAGGTTGGAAGGGAAGGTTATATATGAATAAGGGAATCCTCGGAGAAGAGCTCCACTCTTGCAAAATAAGGGGAAATGAGATTAGAGGTGGAGCCGGGGTACCCGGCGTCCACTCTCCGACGCTCAAGTTAGCAACTCAAGTTTTTTCTGATGGTGAGAGCTTACCAGCCCTCTAAAATGGTGATGAAGGGTTTCGGAATACTTTAGCCTTTCTTTAGGTGTAGTATGTCAGTGTGTGATGTATAGGAATGGAATGGAATAGTAAAACCTTAGGTATCTTTATATAGGATGTACCCTGCCAACACGTGGCGCCTTCCTATCAGCTGTCAGATTTTAGTGCTTTTTGGGGCGGTTTGAAATATTCTTGGAGCGCAAGAAAGGCGTCTGTGACGTACCTGCTTTCTGGGGTACGTGGCATACGTCGTGAGGTGGTCCAAGATTCCTTGTCAGGGATACGCCTGGCACAGCCGTTAGGAGACCACTGCTGTTTCTGGTACGCTGTCTCTCCTCTGCAAGGTTGGCAGGCGGCTGTCCCTTCTTTTCAACAAGGTACTCGAATATACGGCTTGGCAAATCGAATATTTTTAGGCGGTGGAGTCGTACCCTTAGCTGGGCCTCGGGGATTAGACCGTTCCGTATTAGGAGAGGTACCTCAGGTGCCGAGTGAGTACCGATTTTAGAGTGTAAGAAGGGTACCTCTGGTGCCGAATGGGTACCGACTTTAGGGTGTAAGAATGGTACCTCTGGCACCGAATGGGTACCGACTTTAGGGTGTAAGAAGGGTACCTCTGATGCCGAATGGGTACCGACTTTAGGGTGCAAGAAGGGTACCTCTGATGCCGAATGGGTACCTGATTTTATGATTGTAACTTCTGTGCACCAAGTTTTATAGTTTTATAGCTTGAAATCTTCCCTCCCCTTTTGCTGCCACGTGGCTTTGTGTCGTAATACTGATATTTCCTCCCAAATAATCTCTACTGTTGATTTATCTTTAATGGATAGTTAACAATTATCCAAGTTACAAATAATTCCTTAAATCTGAATTTAATTTAAGTCTAGCTTAATCCTATTATTACAAATAATTTTTTTATGTATAAGTAATAAATAATCATTTTTTATGACTAATCACAGTAAAAGATAAAAATACAATTAGACTTTTTTTAATGAGGGGATAATAAACAAAATCATTATAAAATTATTTCATAAGAATTCAAATTAGATCTTTTGTTTTCAGAAAAGACTTTAAATTAGATACATTTTAAAATTATTTAGACGTTCCATTTAATTTTGTTGTTGACAATACTAGTCTTGAAAATGTAAAATATTAATATGTAAATTTTATATGAATTATACACTTCAAAAAATTATCAACAACTTATATTGCAGGTTTTTGAATTGAATCACAGAGTTGGTAATACTGTCCATAAATAGATAGTTTTTATTGTTAGTTATTTTGATAATATTAGACATACTACATGGTAAATGATATAATATAAAATAATAAAATATTATGAAAATTATAAAATCACACACAATGATAATTAAAGAACTATGTAATGATTAGTATGTTCAGAAAATTATGTAATCATCCATTAAAAAGATTGAAAAAATTTAAAATCATTGTTGAGATTTGACAATAATAAAATAATAATGGAAATAAAATGATTGATTGTTATTGTCTTTATTAATCAATACAAAGATTAACTGTCAATCACGGTAAATATGACTTCAATCTTTATTAATTAGTCAAATTCCCAAATATCATACAATTGTATCATTTCCATTTTTATATATCCACTAATTATATATATATATTTTTTAAAGAATTCATTCGTTACAGAATTTAGCATTTATGCTTATTAAAATGAGTTTCATGAGCTTATGTTTTTCATCAATTATAAGATAAATCATTATATATGAAGATTTTTTTTTTTTAACTTTTCACTTGACGTATGAATCATCAAAATCAACAGTAATGCATTATCAAATTTATATCAATCAATTAATGTAATTATAATTTAGTGATACAAGAGAAAAATGGAATTTATTTATGAGCAATGAAATTTATTTAAGAAATGACTTATAAGAAAGAAGTTATATAATGTAATTTGTATACCACATATAAATAAACAATATGATTAATTATATTATGTACTCAGAGTTTTGTGCCCTTTAATTATTGTATTTGAATTAATTCTTCTTTTTTTCGAGTTATAAATCTCTCTATCTTATTTAACTGGTATGATTTCTTATCATTTATCGAATATAAGTTTTTTGACCGGTAAAGAGTTACCTACATGATAAACACTTTAATTTTTTTAATTTTATCTTATCTAATCATTATAAATGGTAAATTTCATCTAATGGTCTACATTAATCACACTATTGATGAGAAATTTTTAAGCAGCATATTTTTCATATATATATACACACACACACATATATATAATAATATGTTTAATTTCATCTAATAACATTTTAACAATAAGAACGACACCGTTTAGATTTCATGAAATTGAAAATAATAAAAATATAATTAACACTGCCTCTCTAATTATTATCAATACTTGGTTATGATATATATATTATAGTATCAATAGTCACTGACACTTCAATGTAAAAAGTGCTAGAAATCGCTTATGTCGCCGATACTTTTTTATTTAGTATCAGAGACTTAGTATAAGTGTTTCTCTTTTTTCTAATAGTGCATATTAGTATTTTTTAATAAATCTTAAATTCTATTTGTTAAAATTGAATTGAACTAAGAAAAATGATCAAACTAAGGTGAAATGTCTAAAATTTTAGCTAATACGATAGAAAATTTTTTAATTTTTTAAACCAAATAGCACTAAATTGAACCAAACTGATTTATTAAAATTGAAATAATTTGGTATAGTTCAATTCAATCCGGTTCTATGAATTAGATTTGGATACGTTTCATATATTTATGAATCAATTGATTTCGGTTCAGTTCGATTAGTGATACATTCAATTGACATTATGTTTCTTGGACTTTATTAACTAGTGTAAAAAGTCAAAAATATCATAATTAAAAGGAAAAAAGACACCAACCCCTTTTTAGTTTGAAAAAATAATCATAAAGATCCTTTGTTTTCAAAAGTTGTCATATAAACATCTTTTTAAGATGGACAGATCATTTTTTGTGTTTAAAAACAATCATAAAAATATTTTTTGGACACATAACTTTTGTGTTGAAAATATATCGCAAACTCTTGTAGACCCCTAAGGTTTGTCTTAAAAAAAAGTCTATGTGTTCCAAAAGAGGTATGTATCAGTATTTCTAAAAACAAGAGATCTTTATAATTATTTTTTCCAATTAAAGAATTGTTGGTATCCTTTTGTTCAATAATAATAAATATTTTACTTCAATTTTTCAACTCATTTACTAATTAAAAAAATTTATTTACAAATCTCGGTTTAGCACTCTGTCTTAAATACAAGTCTCTACCTTGCAATTTTTTTTTTTGCACACAAAGTCTTTATCACTAAAAAAAATAAATAAAATAAATAAATTTTTATTTTGTTTTTCGCATGCACGCTACTGTACAGGACGAATCGTGCCTTCAAGTCTTTTAACTGACACATTTGTCGATAAGTTCAGGGGCATAGCTACAGTACATGCTTGTATCTCGTATATGCATAAATAATGACCGTTGGATTCAATGTAATGAATCCAATGGCTGAGATGAGTTTAATTAATAAATAATTAAAGAATTTCACAAAACCTGAAACTTATAGAAACGGTACAAGCATGCATCCCAAACTCCGCCATATATATTCGTGGGAAAAAAAATAAAAAATAAAAAAGCCTCTCACCTCTCGCGGGCTGCAGAAGCTATTTCTTCTCTTCTCTTCTTCTTCGACAACGGTGAACTGCACGGTAAACGGCAGCACAACTTCTACAACGGTGAACGGTGGCACATGCACAACCCCCCAGCTCCGCGCACTCAGTCTCACTGTCTCACCTGACGCGGGCTCATGTGCAAAAAAAAAAAAAAAAATCACAATCCCTAGTTACTAATTTCTCTCCTCTTCTTCTTCCATAACAGTCAACGACGGCATAACTTCCACAATGGTCAACAGCGGATGTGGTTTTCAGGTATTTTGCTCAACTCTGAACTGATATCAATTCGTGTTTTTTGCTCATTGCTTTTTTTTTTTTGTTTATTTATTTCAACGGTGGCACAAGCACGGGTACTCGCTTTCTCTGATATGTTTAGTTGGGATTTCTCTCATTTGTTTTTCCTCTCACATGCTGTTATCACAGCAGGATGTTGATAAATATAAGTCCTTTTCAATGCTGCCAAGGGATATTAGTCAACAGATCTTCAGTGAATTGTTTTTTTCTCATTGTCTAGCTAAAGATTCTTTGAAAGGTTTTCGAGATTATGCTCTCCAGGTAGTACCATTGTTTGCTAATTGATTTTTCGATTACAGCTAAACTTCTCAATCTTTTCTTATTCGATATGGTGCCTGTAAATTAATGGGTTTCCATATCTGTTTGCAGGATATTTTGTTGGGTGATTATCCTAGAGTGAAGATCGCACGAACCTCGAAGATTTTGTCAGTAAAACTTCTCAATTTTATTTTTTGATTATGTTAGTATCCATTTTGTAGTTTTCATCTTGATAGTATGTTCTAAAGGGCTTATGTCTCTAATTATTCTGCGTATGCACCACTTTCTGCTCTGCGTTAATATGTTTGGACATGTAGATTTTATTCTTTTGGAATTTCCAACTAGTTGTGGGTCACTTAATGGAGCAAACTTAGGAGATATGGAGTAGATTTGTTGAGGAAAGATATTGTTGCTCCTTCAGGTGCAAGATCTTTAATTTTGGCTCCAATGTTAATATGTGGTCAATAGGCAGCAAACTAAAGAGTAGGTAGCTTGAAGACACATTTGTTAGGTACTCTATGATAGAATTTGTTTAGGGTGGTAGAGTGGTTACGGGGGCAACTTATAGTGATATGTGAACTGGATGTGAATGACACTTAGAATTTATAAACTGCCACTCTGTCTTGGCAATGTTTTAATTCTTGGCTGGGAACGATGTCATGCTGCAACCTCAGGTTTGAAATATCTTGATTTTATAAGTAAAACTTCTTAATCTTTTCTCATCTTTACTTTCAGCTGATCTTTCTGATTCTGATGGCACATATACCGGGTTAGGTCGCCTGAAAGATTGCACCGACCTCGGAGCCTTAACTTTCAAATATTGTGTTTAGGATAACCACCCTGCTTAAGCTCACTTGATTAAGTTCTTCTAAAAAGATGAGAAAGCTTCAAATAAAAAATTTGAATGTCAAGCAAAATAGATGTGGTCATGATACACATTACTTCTTGCTACTCATACTAGTGCTCTTAGATGAATATCTACATCAAACCAGAAAACCACTAAGGTACAACTTTCTTTTTTTTTAATGATTGTGCAATTTGTTTCAGTTATTTATCAATATCAGTCCCGTTATTATTCGAGTTTGTAATTTATGAATACACAAATTAATATTCTTACCAGTTTCTAACCCAGAACTAGAAATTACATCTGAAAAAAGAAAAAAGAAAAAAGTCGCCAACCCTCTGTTGGAGAAGTTACTATAAAATCTGCAAGCCTAGTTGATTGAGATGATGTTTTGGGGGAAATTTGCGTGCTACATCTCGTTTATGATGTATCAAAACAATTCTTTATTACATGCCCTCTTAAAGCTCATATGACCTTCATTGTGGGCACGCGAGCATTTGGAAAGTAATGACGGTGATCCAGAGTTACTTGTTTATATTCAGTAAGTGGCTAGCTTTTTTTTTTGTTTCCTTCAAAATCTTTTACTTTTGCTCTAAGAATGAACAGTAGCTGGGATCTCATGTGTCAGAGGAATAGACATTATTTTCATTATCACTCATGTTTCCAAATGTTATTTAAATTTTGTATTTTCTCATATCCCAAGTGGATTGGTTCTTTCTAAAACCAGTTCGAAGTCTGATTATAATTTGTATGAAATTGATGTTAAAATAAGCAATATGTTGAATGAAATGAAATTGATGATTGAAATATTAAGGACTTCTGTTGTATTTGTTCATACTTTTTCTCGTTTAATGGAACAATAATGTCTTTTACTAGGAACAATCGGAGACCATCTTGGGTCTAAAAGATGATATTTGCTCAACTTTGTCTTGCCCTCTTGCTATGTAACGTTGGAGTGAGCAATAACATTTGGATTGATATCAAATTGGTCTATCACAAAAAGACAAAAATAAGAAAAAAAAAATAAGAAAAAAATACCCTTTAGTGTCAATCTACATAATTTGATGGGAAATTATCATCATCAAGATAAGGACAACGACAAGTATCAAGGGTACTAAGCTTAGGTGATTTATCTTGTTACAGCTCTTGTAAAGCTTATATGAACAAATGAATGCATGATTAAGCACTTAAAATTTCAAATAAATTTTATGGTAATTTCAAGAAAAATCAGTATTTAAAAGGAAATATAATTTGTTGAAATGAGTTATTTTCAAAGCTTATGGACAAAATTAAAAATGTTTTTGAGATTTTTGAAATTAGCAAGTATTGTTTGAAATCCTGAAAAATAGGCCCCATTGAGTTTGATAACGTTTTCGGAAAAATTGTACTTTATTGTCCTTGGTCAAGTGAAATAATGGGGGAAGTCTCTTTGGTTTGGAAATCAATTATAATTGGAAATAATTGGGGAAATCATTTGGGGAAGTCTCACAGATAAGGCCTGGACAAGAGCTCAAGAAAAAAAGTCTAGGGTTAGGTCAAAGTTCGTTAATTTTTTTAAAAAAATAAATTTATAAATTAGAATAATATAATTAAAAATTAAAAATAAAAATTAAAAAAGAAAACTTAAATTTTTAATTTATAAATTAATGATGATTTAAAAAAAAGTAAAATTATAATAATAAATTTTTTTATGTGTTAATTAATTAAAAGAGTGCTTAATTAAAAAACTCAATATTAAAATTTTTTTTTAAAGTTTTTATTTATTTTATTTATTATTTTACTTTGAAATATTTATTTACTTTAATTTTTTTATAGTTATAATAACTTGTCAATTATTAACTCATTTTAAATTTATAAATTTTAAATTTATAATAATTTAAAAAAATTTTAAAAGTGAATAAAAGCCCAAACCCGGGGCCAACCCTTCCGTTTATGTTAGAATGGACTTGGGCTGAGCTTTACCCGCTTTTTGCCATCCCTATGAACCTAGTTCAAATTTGACATATGTTTTGCTCATTTGTTATCATTTTGAATCCATACATTATTTTGGCAACTCATACCCTCACGTAAGTCGGTTCACTTTCACAAATTTTGCCAAATTTGAAAAATCCATAACCTAGCCAAAATTCATTGTGTTCGGCATTTTTTCAAGCTTTAATCATCAAATTGAAGGCATACATTGCTTAGGTAAAATTCATAATAATTAAAACAATTATGATTATTGATTCAATAATCAACAACATGAAACCGAATATTTATATATTCTATTTTTTTTTTTTATAAAAAGAAGGTGTTATGTTTTAGAGATTAAAATTAAAGATAACATTTTAGGTAAATTGATTAGCACTTTTTATTTTCATATATCTATATAAATTTTGCATGTTTTTGAATCACATAATATTAACGTAAAATGATAGCCCACTTGATGGCTTCTTATACTAGCTGTGCTGAAACAGAAAGCATGTAAAAACAAAACGGCAAGGGGCTTAAATAAAACGGCTTGCCATTTACGAACAGAAGGCATGTTAAAAAAATGGCTAGCCTCTTCATCATAAACGGCTAGCTGTTATCATGACAAAATAGAGATGGCAGAAAATCCCTATGGGTACAAGGACCCTTGAGGATTTTTCTTATTTGGGGAGGGTATGGAGACGATTTTATATCTAATTTCTTATTTGAGGAAGGGACAGAGACAATTTTTTACTTAGTTTTTTATTCAGGGAAGGGACGGGGATGAGCTAGAATCTCCATCCCCTCCCAATTTTTCCATTTTCTCATTTTTATTTTTAATTATAATTTTCTTTTTAAAATTATTAACAAAAAAATAACAGAATTTAAATTAAAAAATATTAAAAATTAGTATAAATAACAAGTATCAAAATATTTATACAAATATACCATAAAATTCTTAGGCCTAATTAACTAGTAGTAGTCTTGAATTACTATTCGAGCTTACCTTATTTCAAAAGTATTGGCCCAAAATTATTTTAGATTATGAATTACATTGCTTATATTATTTTTATTGTTTTAGATTTGAAACTTGATGCTATCTCTCAATTTGCCACATTTGAAGAACAGAATGAGAAATTATTAAAAATATTTATTTCAGTATCTATACTTATTTCATTATTAATATAAGAGTAATTTTTATTTTTATTTTAATTATAGGATTATGAATATTGACGAAGATAATTATTCTGATAATTTGTATTTTAAAGTGTGATTTTTGTAATGGATTAAGGTTAATGTACGATATATTGTCAAATTTTACTTTTGTTTAAGTTTTTTATTTTAGTATGATTAAATCAAGTTCAAAAATTAAAACACATATTGGTTATTCGGGAATCAAGGACCCTTCGGGGATCCCCTGTTATTATTCGAGGAGGAGACGAGGATCCCCTCAAGCAATTTTAACAGGGACATGGACATATGTAAAATATCGAGGATGGGTACAAGGATGTCGGTCCCCTCCCTTCCCCTCCCCATTGCCATCCTTATGACAGAATGCATATCATCAATAACGGCTAGCCATTTTCGCAAGGAAAAGACATGTTTAGGGTTTATTCTTCGTCTTCCATCATGCAATTGATGGACCAATAAACATTAAACACATATCATTAATCTTGGAACTTAGGGCAATGAACATGAAATTGGGGATCATTAACTAACAATCCTGAAAATCATTCATATAATATACATAAATATGAAACACCTACCATTAACTTGATATTGGGACCATTAAATTTGAAACCAAATGAACTTGAAATTAAGGGTAATGAACGTGAAACTTGGGATCATTAACTTGTAACCTTGAAAATCATGCAATTAATGTGCCAATAAACATGAAACACCTACCATTAACTTGATACTAGGACTATTAAACTTGAAACTGTGGGCAATGAACATGAAACTGGGGACCATTAATTTGCAACCCTGAAAATCATGCAATTAATGGGCCAATAAACATGAAATACCTACCATTAACTTGACACAGGAGCCATTAAACTTGAAACCAAAGGAACTTGAAACTGAGGGCAATGGACATGAAACTGGGGACCATTAACTTGCAACTTGGAAAGTCATATAATTAATGAGCCAATAAATATGAAACACCTACCATTAACTTAATACTATGATCATTAAACTTGAAACCAAAGGAACTTAAAACTGAGGGCTATGAATACGAAACTTGGGATCATTAAACTGCAACCTTCAAAATCATGAAATTAATGGACCGATAAACATGAAACATATACCATTAACTTGATACTAGGACCATTAAACTTGAAACTAAAGGAACTTGGAACTGAGGGCAATGAACATGAAACTTGGGATCATTAACTTATAGTCTTGAAAATCATTCAATTAATGGACCAATAAACATGAAACACCTACCATTAACTTGATATTTAGACCATTAAACTTAAAACTAAATGAACTTGAAATTGAGGGCAATGAACATGAAACCTGGGATCATTAACTTATAACCCTGAAAATTATGCAATTTATGGATCAATAAACATGAAATGCCTACCATTGACTTGATAAATAGACCATTAAACTTGAAACCGAAGGAACTTGAAACTTAGGATGATGAACATGAAACTTAGGATCATTAACTTTCAACCCTAAAAATCATGCAATTAATGAACAAATAAACATGAAACATCTACCGTTAACTGCTATTACTACCACTACCATTAGACTTGAAACTAATTTTTAATTATTATAAAACTAATTTTTTATTATTATGTGGCCTTTATCATTAAAATAATTATTAATTTATTTATTATATAATATAATAATCATTTAAGGAGCAACCGGTTGCTCCAAGTTTCTTTTTTTTTTTTCTAATGTTTAGCTGCCAAGTGGCAGGCAAACAATGGCCATCTTTTTTAATTTTTTTTCCCTTGCATGTATGTAATACATGCAGGTATCATAGCAAAGGGATTAGGATTCTCTCCCGATCTGATCTCTTCATGAGCAAAAATATATTTAAGTGATTGGTAGTTAATAAATAAAGAAAATAAAGAAGTTAAATTCTACCCATACACTATCACTTAAAAACACATGGCACAAGATCTTTAAAAGCTCATGAGAGCTCAGATCATGAGAGGATCTCAATCCCATAGCAAATGCCTATGTTCAGTCTTTGTTTTACTTTTCCTTTTAAAAAAAACAAAAAAAAAGTCGTATTTTTCTTCATCAATCCTGGAAGACCAATCATGCATATGCGAGTTTCCATGTCAAACATATTAATACGTACTGCTTCTTCTTCCTCGAGTGAGAGCAAAGCACCGCAGAAGCATTGATGATCCAAAAAATGTAACAACTCTTAAAAATTTGAACCTCTACCAAATTTGATAGAATTTTGCTAACTTTTGTAAGTTTAAAAATAAAAGGGCCTTAAAGGTGAATTTAAAAATTAAATAAAGGAATAACGGAATTTTAATCATTTTAAATTTGTTAATCTCCTTTCCCAAGGTTCAACGAAGTGAATTATCTGATTCATTATGTTAAGAACTGCTGAGGTCCATCTTGTGGGAATAGACAAAGTGATTTATCCTTTCTTTCCTTACCCAATTATGTGAGTTTTTTTTTTTTTTCTTATAAAAGCCCAGATCCTAATTGCAGTTTTTTTTTCGAATATTTTAATCTTAACCATTTATTCATCTTTGATATAATGATTTATAACAAACAAGTTTATGTGATTACGCTACTATTTTGTAGAATTGGTTATTTCAAAATTGAGTAATGATACAGCCACAAATTCTTGTACAAACTGAATTTGTACAAACTAATTTGGCATTAATTCATTGGTTGAAAGAAAATATAAAATAATAAAAATAAATCATGTGGACCAAGTGATATTTAATTCAACCAATTAAATCATGCCACATCAGTTTGTACGAAATAAATTTGTACAAGAGTTTGTGGCTATATCATTACTCTTCAAAATTTGGTTTGACTTTCATAAGAATAGATTCAGTTTTGGCTCTTTCGGATTTCATTGTAAATATCTCTTTTAGCCTTCAATTCTACAACTTATGGTTTTGTTGATGTAAATTTTACCCTAACTTGCTGGGTGATAATTCCAACCAATGATGGCCCCTTAGAATTGGGCTTCCTCTTTATTAGATTCGATGATGATAAATTTCTCATTTGGACCTATCTTAATGGGTCTCTGAATTTTCTCCTAAGAGTTTACTTTCTTAGGGATAATGATGATATTGCCCAATAATGCTCTACAAATATTAGAAAACAATTAGAGGGGCAACTTTGCCTGCACAAACTCTCTGATGGTCAAGTCAGTTACTGAATTTTTAAAAATATAAATTTAGAGAGAGAAAATATAGAGAGATAAATTTCCCTCTTGAGTCATTTTTCTTACCTTTAAGAGAGATTTAATAGAGAGCATATTTAAGGCCAAGTTTATTTGGCTCAAGGCCTAGTTACTTTGATGACAAATATTATTGTTGTTGTGACATCTTGTGATATTTGTCTTTTTGGTCCCATGCTAATTGACACATGGATATGCAAGTTTGTACATAGATCGAAAGAGGAAGTGATTTAATCTTTTATTGTTTTTCCTAAGATCTTGAGATCATAAGAACCTTCAAACTTAGAAAGTTTATCTTAGATAATTTATCCTAAGAACCTAAAAAGTTTATCTTAGGTTGTTTGTCTGAGAATAGGATCCTAAGAACCTTAGACCTTTTGGATCATGGAACCTTGCTTCCTAGGTGGTTTATCCATCTCTTTGGGGGCTTTATAGGAACTATATTCCTTTGAGCCCTAACATAGAAGGCTTATCTTAGGTAGTTTGTCCTAAGAACCTAGGAAATTTATCTTAGACAATTTGTCTTAATATAGGATCCTAGGAACATTGGAATTTTTGAACCTTAGAGCCTTACTACCTAGGTGATTTGTCAATCTCTTCATAGGCTTTATTATAAGGACCACATTTATTTGGCCCTAGCTAAGTCTATTATATTTTTGGTCCAATAGTTGTCCCCCCAAGTCTAAAATTTTTAAAGTAAAAATTTGGACCTTTTTTTTAGTTATTTATTTCAGGATTTTTAAATCTAAGAGACTTAGCTGAAGATGATTCTACCTTTGAAATTTTCTCTGAGAACTTTTATCCTTAGATTTTATCCTAAAAGGATTTTTATCCTTGAATTATTTCTTTGGAGAATTTTTCTGAAAGTATTTTTATCCTTGAATTCCATCTTAGGAGGATTTTTCTCCAAAGATTTTATCCTTCAATTCTATCTTTAGGAGAATTTTTCTCTAAGGACTTTTATCCTTAAATTTTATCTGAGAAGGATTTTTCTCCAGTGATTTTAATCTTGAATTCTATCCTAGGAGGTATTTTCTACAAGAATTTTTTTTTTCCTTGAATTCCATCTCTAAGAGGATTTTTCTCCGAAAATTTTTAGACTTGAATTGTATCCTTAGGAGGATTTTTATCCAAGAAATTTTGTCCTTGAATTGGATCCTAGGAGGATTTTCATCGCAGGCTGATTTTCCTCCAAAGGTTTTCATCTCAGGATGATTTATTTCTATCACTGGATAAAGTTCAGGAGGTTTATGCAGTCTTAGAAGAATTTTCCTCCAAATATTTTCATCCTAGGATCATTTCTTTTAATCCTTGAATGATTGAATTTTGGGAGATTTAAACTATCTTAGGAGGATTTTTCTCCTAAGGTTTTCATCCTAAGATAATTTTCATCTATCCTTGGATGATTGAATCTTGGAATTTAAGCTATCTTAAGAGGATTTTCCTCCAAAGATTTTTATCTTAGGATGATTTGCTTCCATCCTTGAATAATTAAATTTTGGTGATTATAATCAAATTTTAGAGATTAAGCTATCTTTTGGAGGATTTTCTTCCAAACATGATTTTCATCCAAACATGATTTGTTTCCATCTTTGGATTATTGAGTTTGGGAGATTTAATTTATCTTAGGATGATTTTCCTCCAAAGATTTTCAACATTGGATAATTTGTTTCCATCCTTGGATGATTGAATTTTGAGATTTAAACTATCTCAGGAGGATTTTCCTCTAAAGATTTTCATCCTAAGATGATTTGTGTCCATCCTTGGATGATTGTGTTTCCATCCTAGAATGATTGAATTTTGTTGATTTAAGCTATCTTTAAGAGGATTTTCCCCTAAAGATTTTCATCTTAGGATAATTTCCATCGTTGGATGATTTTGTTTCCATTATAGGATGATTGAATTTAGGAGATTTAAACTATCTTAGAATGTTTTTCCTCCAAAGATTTTCATTCGAGGATGATTTGTTTCCATCTTTGAATGATTGTGTTTGCATCCTAAGATAATTTGTTTTGATCCGAGGATGATTCATTCCATCCTTACGATCGTGCTTGGAATTTTGAATAAAGGACTTTCTATCTGTATTTTATTGTGTTATCACTTGCCTGAATTGCATATCCTTTTTAATTGGCTAAGATCCTCTTCCTCTCCTATATAATGCCTCATTTTCCTCTTTTCTTTCTCACTCAAGACTTTTCAAGAGAAATACTATAGGTTTTACAGAGGAAAGCTCCCAAGTTTCAAGAGAGAGGGGATGATGATTCGCGGTGCTTGATGGTGACGTTTACAGTGGCTGGTGATGATTTTTCAATATCTTTCCAAAGAATTTCTAGTGACATTTCGGTGACTTTCAAGTGACTTTTTAGTGATTATCAATTAGTTTTTGTTTATTATTATTATTATTCATAGTACTTAGGAGAATAATTATAGGTCATTCTGACTTTTTAGGTTTGTCTTGGCTTTTAAAAAACCTAATATTGAAATAATCAAAAATAAGAATGTGATGATGGATTCTATTGTTTTGACAACTATTCATGCTACCACGAGTGATCTAGTAGTTGTATGTTAAAAAAGGAGATAAATGAGGATATGCAAATGAAATAATATGAAGAAGGGAGGTTATTAACTTAGGGAATTTTGAGGATGATGATGAGCCTGTAGTTAAAGGCACCTATGCATGGCAGATAAAGATGATTAAATGTGGATTAGGCGAAATGCCCCTTAAGATTCTAATGATCAGGTATAGCATTACTAGGTCAATCACACTTCGTCGTGCTTCGCTTAGAAGGAGCATTACCAATCCTCCTAAGGCCTTTGTTAGGATTACTAGATGTACGTTAAATTTTGGAGTACGACTTCCATTTCACCCTTCTATTTAGAGGATAGTACATACCTTAGGACTTGCCCCAGTTCAGCTGCCTCCTAAAGCTTGGTATTGTATCATTAGAATATGGTCTCTTTGGCATCATTTAGGATTTTAGGATCTTATAGTAACTGAATTTAAGAGTCTTTTTCATCCATAGAGATGTCCTAAGGCTGGAGATTTTTTGTGCTTGTTTGCCTATCCTAATTCGGACAAGATTCTTCTTTATAGTGAATCTAGCCATTAAGAAAAGACTTAGAAACCATGCCATTTCTGATGATCAAATGCGAATGCTATACCTGTCATTAGAATTTCAAGGGACTTTTCATCATATCCATATTTAACCATCTTCATCTGCCATGGATAGGTATCTTCAACTACAGGCTCATCCTCATTCTCAAAATTTCCTACGTTAATAACCTCTTTTCTTCCTGTTATTTCATATGCATACGCACTACTATCCTTATCTTTCTCCTCTTTTAACTCACAACCACCTACATCACTTGTAGTAGTATACATAATTGTTAAAGGAATATCAACCATTACTATATTCTTATCCTTAGTTATTTTAATAATAGGTCTTCTGAAACTAAGACGAACCTAGAAAATGATAGATAATGATAATGATAATGATAAGAATAAGAATCATAACAACAACAACAACAACTCATTGAAAATCACTGAAAAGTCACCAAAAAAATCACTAAAAAGTCGTCAAGAAGTCATCGAAAATTTACCAAAAAGCCTTCGAAAAATCATCACCAAACACTATGAAAGCCGCCATCAAGCACCGCGAATCACCACCCTCTCTTTTTTGAAACTTGAGAGCTTTTCTCTTGAAGACCTATGTTCTTTCTCTTGAAAAGTCTTGAGTGAGAAACAAGAATGGAAGATGAGGCATTATATAGAAGAGAAAGAATATCTTAGCCAATTAAAAAAGGATCTGCAATTAAGGCAAATAATAATGGAATAGATATGGATAGAAAGTCTTAATTCGAAATGTCAAACACGATTGCAAGGATGACCAAATTCAAAATTTCAAATACGATTGTAAGGATGAAAATGAATCATTCTATGATGAAAACAAATCATCCTAGGATAGAAACACAATCATCTGAGGATGGAAACAAATTAAATTAGGATGAAAATCCTTAGAGGAAAAGCTTTTTAAGATAGCTTAAATCTCCAAAATTCAATTATGCAAGAATGGAAACAAATCATCATAGAATGAATATATTTGGAGGAAAATCCTCCTAACATAGCACAAATCTCCTAGACTCAATCATCCATAGGAGAAAAATCCTCTTAAGGATAAAATTCGAAGATAAAAATCAATGGGAAAAATTCCCATTGAGGATAGAATTCATGGATAGAAATCCTTGGATAAAAATCCTCCTAAGATATAATTCAAGGATAAAAATCCTTGGAGAAAAAAATCCTCTTAAAGATGGAATTTAAGGATAAAAGTCCTTGGAGAAAAATCCTTTTAAAGATGGAATTCAAGGATAAAATTCTTTAGAATAAAATCCTCCTAAGGAGAGAATTCATGGATAAAAATCCCTAGAAAAAAATCCTAGGGAGAGAATTCAAGGATAAAAATCTTTGGAGAAAAATCCTCCCAAGAATAGAATATAAGGATAAAATCCTTAGAGAAAAATCCTCCTAGGATACGATTCAAGGATAAAATCCTCCTAGGATAGTATTCAAAGATAAAAATTCATGGAAAAAAAGTCCTCCTAGAAGAAAGTCTGAGTGGAAAAGTTCTTAGAAAAATTCCAGAGATAGAATCATCCTTAACAACCGTTTTAGATTTAAAAAATCCTAGAATAAATTGCTAAAGAAAGTACAAATTTTTTACTTCAAAAATTTTATACTTAGGGTGTAACTGTTGGACCAAAAATAGAATAGGCTCAATTAGAGCCCAAATAAATAGGGTCCCTATAAAGGTCATGAAGAGATGGAGAAACTACTGAGGTGGCAAGACTCTAAGGCCAAAAGATCTCAAGATTCTTAGGATAAGATTTTATTCTAAGATAAACCACTTAGTATAAAACTTTTTAACTTTCTAGGAAAAACTATTTAGGATAAGTCTCTTAGGCTAGGGCCCAAATAAATATGGTCCCTGTAAGGCGTATGAAGAGATAGACAAACTAACTGAGGGTAAGGCTCTAAGGCCCAGAAGGTCCAAGGTTCGTAAGATCCTATCTTAAGGAAACCAACTAGGATAATTTTCCTAGGTTCCAAGGTTCTTGTAATCCCAAGATCTTAAGAAAAAGAATGTAAGATTAAAATACTTTCTCATTTGATCTGTGGACAAGCTTGTATATCCATGTGTCAATTAGGGGCACAAGAAGACAAATGTCACCCAATATCATAAGAACAATGACATTTGTCATGAAAGTAATTGGGACTTAAGTCAAATTAATTTCACCTGTAAATATATCCTTTATTCTCCCTTAAAGATAAGAAAAATTGACTTAAGATAAAAATGCTGACTTTCCTATCTGGAAATGTATATTTCAAAAATTTATGACTTTATTAGGTTATCCTTGGTTGCAATTATAACCTAGTAAGTTAGGAGACTTCCGATTAAAAGTCTTGGAAGCGCTATTGCGAGCATAAATGCTAATCGTCAGTACTATGAGCTTGAGGTTGATGATAAAAGTTATAGAGTAGATGAGAAGTTCACTTTCAATAAAAGGAATGACAACAAGATCTGAAAGATTATGATGCAGTACCTATTCATCGTCCTCTAAATCCCCCCGTATATCCATGTCACCGCGCTAAATGCCAAGGAAAATCTTGTGTCATTTGACTTTAGCAATAAGTGGATTAGTTAGCTCATAACTTCAACTTCAATAGAATGTTCAGCCAATTCCAACCTCAAATTGAGGAAGCTGAGAACTCCAGTAGTGGTAATGTGGTTGATTTTGGCTCTTCTAAAATGAGCTCCATAGAAGAATTGAATAAAGGCAATTAGAGCCATTTCCTTGAAGATCTAGGAGGAGAATAGCTAGAAAAGATTTAGACCAAAGAGAAGAAGTTGACAGAGGATTTCAAAAGAGGATGTAGAGACTTGAGCAAATGGTTCAACAAGTTTAACTACTTGTTGATATAATAGTAGAACCTCAGCCTCTATTTACTCCTGGTATAACGATGGTAAAATATCCATTTAGGTTTCATTTACCCTAGATGGAGCCTTATTGTGGACAGAGACATCCTACTGAATATCTAGAATTATATCATACTTTTATAGAAGTACAAGGAGCATCACAAGCAATTCTATGTTGAGCTGTTCCTCTTACCTTATTTAAAGGTTGAGGCCTCCTCCTCATTCTTTGGAGAGTTGAGTAGAAAATTTACCTTTCACTTCCGAAGTGCTCAACAAAGAGGAAGACCAGTGACTTACCTCTTGTCCATCAAATAACACGTAAGGGAGTGCTTGAAAGACCACATCAAAAGGTATAATAATGAGATCACCTAAGTAGGTGCTTATGATGGTTGTGTAGCACTTTTTGGTATTACGATAGGACTTAGGATGGAAAAATTATGGTGGTTAGTTTCAAAGAAACCACCTACTTCTTATTCTGATATGTTTGCAAGAATTGAAAAGTATGCTAATGCTGAGGAAAGATTCAAAACAAAAATTGAGAAAACAAGGAACCAAGCAAAGGAAAGAACAAGAAAAATGATAGGTGAGAAAGAAGAGCTAATTAACGAATCAGTTTCCAAAGAGAGATCAATTTTGTCTAGGGAATGTTTTGAAGTTGTAGGCATTCATCCTCATTCAGTCTCTCAATTCACCAGCTTTACAGAGCTTAATACTCACTGGAGCAAATTCTCATGTAGGTGAGGAATCCAACTTTATTTAGAACCCCATATGAGGATAGATCTATCCTGAAGGAATCCATAAGTATTACCATTTCTATAAAGATAATTAGCATGACACCTTCAAGTATTTTGAGCTTAAAAAACAAACAGAGAGTTTAATTAAAAAATGATACAGGAGTATATAAGAAATCCTAATGATCGAGTGAATAAGGACCAACTGGAATCTTCTGAGAAAAGAAAAGGAAGAAGGAAGGAGGATAGTGGTGAAAACATGTATGATGTTAATCATATTTGGGGAAGACCAGATGGTGGGGACTTGGGGAAATCAAGGAAGAATTAAGCTCGCCAAGCAAGACATGAACCGAAGTATCTTGAGGTAAATTTGACTAATCAATCCTAAAGATCAAGGGTCCGTGATACGCTAATAATCTTCTCTAAGGATGAAGCTAAAGGAGTTCATCATCCTCATTGTGATGCTTTAGTCTCCACAAATGGCACCAATCTATCGGTGCAAATTCTATCCTAACTTACTATCTAACCAAGGATGACCCCTTAGGAATGGCTTCCTCTTTGTTGAAACCGACAATGATGAATTGCTCCTTTGAGATGATTTTAATGGGCTTCTGAATTTTCTCCTAAGAGTTCACTTCCTTAGAGATAAGGATAACATTGTCCGATGATAATCTACGAACACAAGAAAATGATTAGCGGGCCTGCTTTGTTGGCGTAAATCCTCCAATGATTAAGTCAATTGTTGGATTTTTAGAAATATAAATTTAGAGAAAGAAAGTCAGCATTTCCCCTCTCGAGTCAAATTTTAATTTTTGGAAATATAAATTTAGAGAAAGAAAGTCAGCATTTTCCCCCTCGACTCAATTTTTCTTACCTTTGAGTGAAAATAGAGGGTATATTTATAGGCAAAACTGATTTGACTTGAGTTTTAGTTACTTTGATAACAAGTGTCATTATTCTTGTGACATCTGAAAACACTTATCTTCTTAGGCACATACTAATTGACACATGAATATACAACTTTTCCACATACCAAAGGAGGAAGCTTTTTAATCTTACATTAGTTTTTCTAAGATCGTAAGAGTATAAGAACTTTGGAGCCTATAAGGTGTATCTTAGGTGATTTATCCTAGGAACGTAGGAGGTTTATCCTAGGTAATTTGTCTTAAAATAGAATAAGAACCTTAAACTTGTTGGGCCTTAGAGCCTTGCCACCTAGGTGGTTTGTCTATCTCTTCATGGGGTTTATAGGAACCATATTTATTTGAGTCCTAACTTAAAAGGTTCATCCTAAGTGGTTTGTATTAGGATAAGATGCTAGGAACCTTGAAATCTTTTAGGCCATAGAGCTTTGCCACTTGGGTGGTTTGTCCATCTCTTATGAGCTTTATAGGGATTATATTTATTTGGCTCCTAACTGGGCTTATTCCGTTTTTGATCCAATGTTACCACTTCCTATGTTTTTAATTCAATTTAGAGGGAGCTCAGATTTGATAATGTTAAGGTTTTGATCCATTCCTTTCAAGTTGATTGTATGGTTCACATTAGGGGTGGGCATAAACCCACAACCCATGGGTTTACCCAAACCCAAACCAAGTAAAATGGTTTAGGTTGGATAAATTATGAAATGTGTTAAGTTTGGGTTTTTATGTAAAAAATTATTACATAATGGTTTGGGTATGGTTTGCTCATGGGCCATGGATAAGTTCAAGGTGGCATGTTAGTGAAAAATAAATTAAACAAAATAAATGAAAACTAATTAATTCTAAAATTTCGCATTCAAATTGAGCAAATCGACACTAAGGTATTAACTATTAAGCCATTAGATTATGAGCTAACTTCTTTATATATTTAATTATGTTTGGTATGGTATTTGACTTATCTTCCTTTTGAAACTCAATTTTCTTTTTAAATAAAATATCTATTCCTTAATGGCTTTTTTTTTTAATGTACACTCCACTCTCTATTATTTGTTTATTTATTCATTTTGTTTGGAAGTTTATACTTCCAACATCTCATTATCTTAAAATTAAAAAGATTTTTTTTCCGATCAACTTTAAATTAAAAAAATTGAGATGAGATTTTATACCAGAGTTTTACCATGTATCTTATAATATATAAAATAATCTAACCACTTACAAAGAAAAATGAATTTCCTTTGACATAGAAAATTTTAGACATACCAAATTTTAGAGTTTAAGTCTTTATTGTTGTTGGGTGGTCATTATTATTGTTTTAAAACTAATAATTTATAAATTAATAATCACTATTATATAATAATTTTTTACAGTCTCAACTTGAGTTAAAAGGCTAAATTAATATTTAATAAATTACTCAGACAATATTTTTATGAAATCCTCTAATATAATTTTATAGTCGTATTTGTATTGTAACTTACTAAAATTAAAAATGTAGTTAATTATATCATTTTATTAAATAAAATATAATTCTATTGTTATTTTTTAATTAAATTTAAATCTAATTAGATTTCATGTCTTATTTTTCTTACTACATTTAAAATTTTAAAGCTTTTTCGAATTAAAATAAATTTTAGATTTATTTCTCAGAAGATTTAAATTTATAAAATTGAATAATTTAATTTAATTTAATTTTGATGGATTGCCTTGATACTTGAGTTGAGATATCTTATCTTGTTTTGATTTGTATTGACATTGTTAGAATTTATGTTGTAATATGGTTAATATAGTTAATATTTAAAACGAAGTTATTGTAAAATCTATTATTTATAATTTTTTATCCACCATTTTTTTCATATTTTAATATTAATTTAATAATTAATAATTATTATAATTTTAATATATAATTAAATTTATCAAAATAAAAAATATTTTAATTATAAAATTTAAACCAAACTCAAATAAATTGGTTTGTATTGAGTTAAAAATATTTGGGTCGATTTAGATTGGGCCTAAATTTTTATGGTTTGGTTTGAATTGATTTAAAATCCAACCAAAACCAACCCATGCCCACCCCTAGTTCACATCATATACTTTTCAAAATTTAGCGCAGGTTATGTAACCTATTATAAGGATCGTGATGTTCTTTCTGCTCTTGGAGTCCGCTTTTCACTTGGCAATGCTTCAAAACTTAATATTCTCAATTGGCGTCCCACCGACTACTGTTGAATTAAAGTTAGTTCTAATGGTTTATCTCAGAGTAACTCAGTTAGCTCGACTTGTGATGATATAGTGGTGTTTTTTTTCTTTTTTTTTCTGAGATCACACAAGATGTTTTTTAGGTGCTTTTGGTCTTTTTAGGCATAAACACTGCCTACTTTGCTGAAATTATGGCAGCTAGTTTAGCTGTAGGATTTGCTTATGACAAGAGTTAGCATCGTCTTTGGCTAGAAAGGGACTCTATGTTGGTCATTCATCATTTTTCCAATCCTTCGCATAATTCTCCATGGAGTATTCATAAAAGATGGTCGAATTGTTCTAATCTCCTCAATTTTACGGAGTTCAAATTCTCTCGTACCTTTTGGATAACTAATTGTGTGACCGATTGTTTAACTAACATAGGTCTTGTTTGTGATTCCCTCACCTGCTAATAGACTTCGCCTTTCAAGATTCTACTGTTATTTTTTCATTATGTCAATGGGTTCCCAAAATATAATTTACGTAGTTGCTTCTCTTGGTCTAGTTTCTTGCCTTTTTTTTTATTTTCTTTTTTCTGCTTTGATTTTTTGCATACTCTAACGAATAAGACTCATTATGTTCCCAATGAACTATTGTAATTCTTCTCTCTTTTTTTTCTTAATGGAGTAATTCGCTTAAAAAAAATGTAATAATCTAAGGGGTACCGATCTTTCCTCCATGATTAATTGACTATAATTAACCAATTTCACCTATTTCATAGTTAAAAAAAAAAAGAGTTGTTTGATGAATACAGCGAAGCGTGACATAATACAGGGAAGTGTTTGATTGAGCTCAATCAGCACAGGTTCAAAAGGACCTTATCATAAGTCTTACTCAGCAGTGAATATTGTTGACCATTGATCAAGTGTAGCTACAGTTGTTACAGATCAAATGTATAAACAGGGAAAAAAGAATTTTTCTGCTGTGTGAGTGTGAGTGTGTTGTCTATTTATTATTTTGTTTGCTTCATAATTCATCCATTCTTTGCAAACGACGCTGATATAGTTGTTTCTAGGTGGCACCAATTAATGCTCGGTACAAACATAATATGAAAAGCTATTATTTTAATCAATTCCCATTAACCATAGATATAATTTTTGAAAAACTTTACAAAATCCTGACAACCGCATTTTATACCGCTGGGAAGGAAATTGCCAACCAAAGACTAGCCAAGGCATCCGCACTCCCATTACCTTTCGTGCCTTAGAATGTTTGGTAGCAGTACTTTTTTCCATTAAGCAGACTTGAAACTCAAAAATGAAATTAAATTTCTACCGATTCTGGAAATTAAACCTCTTAATTCCTACTGCAAAGAGCACTCCAAAAAGCACTGCAAAGGCGGCAACAACAACTGCAACTACTCCTAGAAAATCATTTTTGAAATCAAAATAACCTCTAACAAACTGTTTCACTGTTTCACCACTTTCCATTCTCTCCTCTATATCCCCAAACTGTGATGCAACCAATCCATAAATGGTCCAAGCCACAGGGTTTACCCAATAGTACCATCTCCACCATATAGGAATCCTCTGTCATTCGGCAAAGTTGAAAGATAAGGAAAGAATTAGCTAAAAAATTTTCCAGTAAGCTAAGATACCCAGCATCTAAAATAGAAGTGGGAAAATGGAAAACAATATACTCACCGGTCTAGGGATAACAAACCCAGAAAAGACATTCCACAACCCATAAAATAAAATCGAAACAATGGCAGCAATGTGGTGGTTTGGTGTCATAGCCACAGTCATCATGCCATAGAAGGTGAAGTACAATAAACTGAAGAACATGAAGAATAAATACCAAAAGAACTTCGCGGCTGTCCATTCAAATCCAATCATAGTATAGACTATAATACCATACACTGCTGACAGAACAAATATGTAAGGTATCTCAATCATAACCTGCAGGAAAGAAAATAGAACATCAGTAAAGAAACACAGTTGCTTTGAAAATTAAAACAAATAGATAATGAGTAAAAAGGAGTACTTGTGCAAATGCATATGGCATGGCAGAATACATTCCAGCTCCTTTTTCTCTGTAAAATACTGCCCTTTCAACAGCGACTACTGGCTGCACTGATGAACAATATTGAGCGCCAAGGAAGAATACAGCAGTATACATGGAACCCATTGCATTGAACAGATCTTGGTTCCTTTTCCTACAAATTAAAATTTCAAAATTTAGTATATTGAATTACATAAATTTTCAAGATTCCTGGTTGTAACTCACGTTTTAGTGCCCATGTCCCAGAACATTGTTCCAAATGTCAAAGCTATGACTGTCGTAAAAATAAATCTAACAGCAGTGTATGGTGGATTTCGCCAGTATGACCAGTGTTGTTTCCACAAGCAAGCCATACATTGCTTGAAAAATGACTGAGAGTAGTCAGTAGGAAAATAGAGGTCCTTTGAAGCCGGAGCAGGCTTGCTTAATTCTTCAATGAGTGCTTTGTTTCTCCTGATACGCATATGACATACGTTAGTGCCAATTCTTAGCTAAACAAATTCATTGGCACAGTGGTGAATGGATTTTGGTTTATAGGTTATGCACCTGTATAATTCTGAGCGTTTGTAAATATCAGTGAAATCAATCTCCAAAGTTAATTCTTGCGATTTAGCTGTAATTTCCAACATCCAGGTTGCCGGATTGTAACCATCTTTAATATTTTCTACTCCGGGAATTCCCTTCATAAAAGCGAAGGTATCATATAGCAGATGCTTTCATAATGTAAATTATGCAAGTCAGTTTATAGTGTTATATCAAGTAAGATTTCTAATGTAAACATGAGGGTCATACTTCAAAATAGCGTATAAGATGGCAAGAATGGCAACCCAATGGCCCAACATAGATCTCTTGTCCCCCTCGCTTCATTAGGAATAGCTGCAATCCATTGTTAAATAATGATTATAACACACAGGAAGAGAAAGGAAAATAAAAGAATGACACAGTATTAACATTTTCTTACCTCATCAAAAGATTCAAATATATCAATGCTTGGTTGATGAATGGTGCACACTACCGTTCTTCCAGTATCTACCGTGTTTCTGACAGTCCTCATTACAATAGCAGCAGCCCTTGCATCGAGCCCTGAGGTTGGCTCATCCATAAATATGATGGATGGGTTAGCCACAAGCTCAACCGCAATGGTTAGCCTCTTACGCTGCTCTGTTGACAGACCACTCTCACCAGGCAAACCAACCAGTGATTTTCTCAATGGGTTCAGCTCCACAAGCTCCATGATTTCCTCAATAAACATCTGTAAACCAAAGGGTTAAACTATAAACTAGTATGACTACAACCAAGAATATATTCAGGGAATCAACTGTCTCCATGACTCAACACTCCAGGCAGTTTAAGTACAAACCTTTCGGGTTTCAGAATGAACTTCAGGTGGTAAACGAAGCCAAGCTGAGTAGTAGCAAGGACTCATATACAGTAACAAAAGGAGAGTGAATGTCGTTCTGCTCACAGTATCCTGAAATGCGAGTAAATGTTTCTTGTTTTTTCGGGTAACCAGATATTGTTATGTTTCCAGTAATGTATCCACCAGTTTTCCTACCAGCCAACACATCCATCAAAGTGGTTTTACCAGCACCACTGACGCCCATTAAAGCTGTAAGAACACCTGGCTTGAAAGCACCCCTCACACCATTTAGAAGCATCAATTTGTCTTCAAGAATACCTTGAAGTTTCATTTCCTAGAAATGTTAAAACTGAACCAATTAGTTGTCATGTCAGGACAACAATGTGTTGAATCAAGATATCATCCATACATAGTCTTAATTGGTTTTATTATTAATGTTACCTTCGGCATGTCAACAGAGTATGTAACTTCATCAAATGTGAGAGAATGTGGTTCAAATGGAAGCACCATTCCTCTTTTCTTTGGTTGAGTTGCCCTAACAGTGGCTTCTTTCGGGGATAACAACTGGGAAAAGGAGTCTTTCACTGCAATGTCTTCACTCTCTACTTGTTAACATAAATAGTTAGCATCAAAAGACACTTACAAAATATCTCATACTTGTCAAAGAAAAAAAATAATAAAAACAGCTTCATCACCTGAGCAAGTTTTGTGACTAGAGTTACTTCCATGGGTTCTGTTATCAAGATCATTACTTTCAGATTCATCTGATATAACAGCCCCAGGCTTCTCAAATTCTGCACATATATATTCGCACAAAATTACAACAGAAACTTACTTCTTTAAAACTAGTAGTTAAAATAAAGAAGGCAGAGACACCCACGGTTGAGAAAAGTAAGAGACAGGGTGAAACCGATGTTGAACAATAGTACAAAACCAATTGTAGCCCCTAATCCTAGCCAATACCAATATGTATGTGGGAAGAATCCACGAGACTTTAAAACTTGCACACCAAGTGTTTCATTTGAGTTACTTGTAAACTGTGACATGAAAAGATTAGACAACAGCATTTGTTTTTTCAAAGGCAAATAGACAATCACGTAAAAGGTTCATTCAGATAATTACCTTTCGCCAACTGTGCCCAAAAAACTCATTAGCCACTATTGCATTCTGCGCATACATCATTGGTGAACACCAGTAACCCCATACCCACCATTTCTTGATGTCATCTGTGTTATTAAAAGTGAAATGGAAGCACAGTTAAATGTTGATAAAGAAGTTCCTCTTTCGGTCATATACCTTTTATACCTCGTGAAAGGACAAATCCACCAAAGGCAAAGAGCACGAGCAACACAAATGAACCAAATGACATAGCAACAATCATGTTCCTGCCTCCTGCTGCAATGAATCGGAACAATGCAGAAGCCATCTGATTAACAAACAAGAGCAGCAAGTACTGCTTAAACAGCCTGCACGAAGTAAAATTACCTCGTAAACTAGTTGTGTAAAGAGATCGTGTAATAAAATCTTCTGTGGTTACTAGCAAATTTACCTTCCAATGTTGGGATCAAACCCAATTACATAATAGGTAAGGAATACCCATACAGCAACCTCCAGGAATGAGATAGGGATCTTGAGGATCCATGCAGGAAGAGCATATGCCCATGCTGGATAGAATCGCAGGTCTCTTTGCTTGTAGAAGACAGGAAGTTTAGCTATGGTCATAGAAATATCGGACATTCCATTGAACATTGTCATCATAACAGCAAAGAATGTGGCACCGACATAAATTCCCCCATCACTTACTGAATCTTTGTGCATCTTTGTTCTGAAGAAGAGTGTCATAGATACCAATGCCATACTTGAAAGCTAGTGGCAGGGGAACAAATCAATATATCATTATCAGTTCAAGAACAGATTAAAACAATTCAAAACTTATGTGTTATACTCACTTGGGTGAGCTTGAAGATGTAGACAAATGAGTTTCTTTTCATCAACAAAAGTTCTCTTGAGATGTTCGCTTTCAGTAACTCCTTCTTGCCCACACCATACTTTTTGGTAGTCAAAGCAGCTGGGTGGCTCTTACACTTATCAAATGGAGTTCGAAGCTCATCCGAGAGTTTCTGTCCCACAATGAATGATTGGAATGCCTCGGAAAATTCTTGGGCTGTAACAAACCTGTAAGGCATCTCTTTATGGACCCAATACTGCTGTTGATCTTTCCTTGATGTCAACTGCAACATATTATTTGTGAAGATTGAATATGAGAAGTTACATCTGATGCTCATCATAGTTTTTAGAACTTCTTCTTGCAAGAAGCAGCTCATAAGAATCTCTTTTAACGGAAAATATCATAGAAACAGCTCTTAATACACTTACTTCTTGCAAGAAGTCAGCCTCGCCCTTCCTTTCAGGGCATTTAAAGCCCACAGATTCAAAAAAGTCTAGCACCAGTTCACGGGGACCCTGGTACACAATCTGAGCATCAGATAGAAGGATAATATCATCAAATAGATCATAAGTCTCTGGTGCTGGCTGCAAGAGAGAGATCACAGCTGTTCCGTTAAGGATGTGAATATTTTGCCTGAGAGAATTCACAATTTGGAAAGTTGTCGAGCTGTCCAAACCAGTAGATATCTCATCCATAAACAGTGCCAAAGCAGGTCCAACCATCATTTCACCTGTAATTGAATGAAATTTTCAGAAGTTTTGACAGTTATTTTATCTGTCAGCAAAATAGAAAATAATTTTTAAGTTTGGCATTTACCTGTTGTCACACGCCTTTTTTGCCCTCCTGATATACCTCTTACCATTTCATCACCTACCAAGGTATCAGAACAGACCTCAAGTCCTAGAATCTTTAGATAATAATCTGTGAGCACATTGGCTTCTTGGCCTTCAGTTGCTGCTGCCTGAGACATGAGAAGACAGATAAATACAAGAAACTCAATCACCATGAATGAAACTCCTTGCCTATAAGATTGATCATATCATGTACCAGGATTTAATTTAAGCCACAGGAACAAGTCATTGAAGACATGCTTAAGCTAAAACTAAACTTGTAACAAACAACAGGTTTGAAACATATTTCAGCTTTTCTCACCTTCATGTAGACATCAATATCAGGATCAGGCTTAATGCCTGCTTCTTTCTCTCTTCTGGCCAACTCCATTAACATGTCTTCAATTCCAAAAAAGAATAAGTTGGGTTTATAGTTCGAAACAAAAACAGAAGGAGGGGGGAAATCAAACCCACCATAACGGAATCCAACCCCCTGACATCGAGCAGAGAATGCCAAAGTTTCCCTCACAGTCATTTCTCCGATATGAACATCATGTTGACTGATATAAGCAGCTGTTCTCTGAGGCACAAATTCATCCATGTCGTGGCCATTGTACGTCACTCTACCAGAAAACTATAAAGAGGCATTTTGATTCTCCAATTAGAGACCATACTGTCTGAAATAATTAGAGCTCTTACTAACTATATAGAACAACCTTTAGCCTAGAATCAAGCTTTCCCGCCAAAGCCAACAAAAGCGTGGTCTTTCCAGAACATGGAGGGCCCAAAAGCAATGTCATTCTGTACCATTTGAGCTTAGCACCCATAAATTCAAGAAAATGCAATTAAAATAAGAAAGAACAGGAGTTTAATTCTCACCTGCCTGGCTTTATGATTCCACTGACATCCTTCAGGATTGTCAAGTGTTTCTTTTTAGTTGGAAGAATTTGGAGAGAGTTCAAGAAACCCTTCAAACACAACCAATTTTAATTAACACAAATACATCCAAGTTTAATTAAATAATTAATGACTTATATTTGTGGATTGCTACCTCAATGATGTTGGTAAAGAATCTAGTAAAAGTTGGCAAGGCTTTGCTTGCTAAAAACGCTTCTGCTTCAATATTCACATGCTCATATCGAACTTCGACTTTCGGAAGGTCTATTCCAACTCTGCAAATTATCAAAGAAAAAAGAAAAATCACAATTCAAAGAACATGAACAGAGCTCCTCTGTTTGCGTGCCAAGAAAACTTTGAAAGAAAAGAAAATTATACCTATCAATGCGGTCCCTGAGTTTCAACAAGAACTTCTCATTATCCACATCAGTGACTTTCACCAGTTTATCAATCAACCTCTTCCTTTCTTGCAGTCCAAGATTATCTACATCAATTTCATTGGCACGTCCACTCGAAGTGGTTAGTATTCCTTTCTTTAAACGATCATATGTAGGCAATTTCTCAAGAGCTGCCCATTTTAGAGCCTCCTCATCTTCTTCTTCTCTTGAAAACCTTGAAAATGCACCCTCGGAAGTGCTTCTCCATCTAGAAGCACTTCTACGTAAACTATTACTAGCCCAGTACATAATATCGCTACCCTCCATCACACCTCAAAGAGAAGCACTTCTACGTAAACTATTAGTAGCCCATACACAATATCGTTACCCTTCATCACAGCTCAAACCAACCAAAACCCACAAGTGGTTTTATTTTCTTTGTTCAAGTTGGCATTGAGAGATTCAAGCACAGAGATGGGATTTGGTTCGAAACCGCGCGCTGTGTCTCTTTCTTTGGCTTCATATATTGAGTCGTCATTTGCATCATCCAACTACTCACTGTACAAAAACTTTTATGTAATGTTTTATTGGAGTTTAGAGTGCGAGTGGAAAATATGAGTTCTCTTATTTTAGTGTTTATTTATTTCTTTAAATGAAGATGTAGTTTTTTTATTTTTTTTATAACTTATATTTATTAAAATATAATAATATTGTATTTATTTAAATAATATTAAATTTATTAAATAAAATATTATTATATTTACTCAAAAATAATAATTTATATAATTTAAGTTAAAATTATTTAAAAATAATATTATTATATTCATATATAATTAATAATATTACTATATATTATCTTTATTTAAAAATATAATATTATTATATTATTTAATTTTAATAGTATTATATTTATTTATTATTATTAATTAATAATAATAAATAGTTTATTCAAAGAAAAATATTAATTTTGTACTATATTATTAATAATAATGTTTTATTTGTGTTGTTCTTATCAATAATTTTTAATTTATATGATTATACTTAAAATTAATAAAAAATATGATTTACATAACAAGAATATTAATCATTATTATTAAGTTATATAATTAAAATTAATAATAAAATAAATGGTTTATTTTATAAATATATTTTTTATCAATTTTGTAACTAAAAACTATAATTTTTTTAAATAAGGGTAAAATTATAATTTAAAATAATTTACTCACAATCAAAGACAATATAAACACATAAATAGGATTCTGATTTTTATTTCATTTTCTTGTTTCAGTGTAAATAAACAATTTACTCTCACTCTTACTCCACACTCCTAATCCTAGAATTCTCACTCCTCAAGATTTTCAATCTAATCCGAAAAATAAATGCTACTTTAATATTGTAAAAAGTGACTCGGACCCTCAAAACTCTTTATTATTATTATATCTTTTGATAATTTTTTAAAAGTTTTATATTAAATGTAGGACCTTATTGGACATCCCATAATTTTTTATGGATAATCATGTTTGTACTAAAAAGAGTACGAAACTTAGCACATAAGAGATAAAAAAATAATTTCTTTTTATAGTAAAATTTTTTTTATCCCATAATGTTATCTTTTGTGCACCCCTTATTATCAAATTTTAAAATTTCATCAAGTGTGTGAAATGTAAATATTCGAAATCTGATAAAAAACTACTCAGTTAGGCCCTTGATTCAAGTCAAAGCTAATGTAGTTTTCTTTACTAATTATTTTTTATAAAAGATAAAGGGGTAGACAAAATCTAAATCAATTTTTTACTAGGTCCTTGTTGGCAAAGATAATGTACTTTTTTTTTCTATTAGTGATAAATATAACTCAATTTGTCTATTGGGACCTATCTCAAAGTATCAAAGTTGAAGTTCAAACCATAAATTTATAAGTAAAATTAAAGTCATATTTGTTTTTTTTTATCTAAAATCTAAATATAATTAAATTATCTGAATTTTGAATAAACTTAAATATCTGAATCTAAATGATATATTTATTTTTTAACCTCTAAAAATAAATATTTAAAAAGATAAATATTAAGTTGTTTATTTTTCAAATTAAAAAAAACAGAAAAATGTAGTTTTACATTTATATACATACTAAATTTAAATGTTGAATAAATAATATTTTTATGAAAGAAATTAAATACAATAATATTTTAACATAAGTCATCTTCAGGTGAATGATTATGAAATTGTAATTAACAAAATGCTTTAAGCTTTAAAATTATCACAAGCTCACAATAATAGTCCATAATATAAGAAAAAAACTAGCAAAATACTTGAAAAAAATGAACAAAAATTATAAAAAAAGAAAAAAAAAAACTATCAATGGAACCGATTGTGGACTATCAAAGGAACCGATTCACTTTAAAACTTACAGTCACAACATTACATGCCAACCTATGCTCCATGCATTAAAATCCTGTCACAATTGTGAAATCAAGCCAAAATACTTGGCTTTGTTTTAGATAAACGCCGTAAATACAGGTCAATAAATAATAACAAAATCATGATAGAGTACTTCTTAACCCTAAAGGCCTAAACACAAATTCCCACCGAAAAGATGAATTAAAATCCAATTAAAAAAAAAGATTTTATAAATACAAATTATGAAAAGATGAGTTTATTAGTTGGGTATAGGTGCGTGGTTTTTTGGGGAGGCGTAGAAAACAAATAATAAGACAGTGTTATTTTTTACAATAGAATTTAGTTGCTTTATTTAGAATTTTCCATTCAGTAAAAAAAGAAAAGACTAATTTTATTCATAAAAAATTATATAAAAAGTCTCATTAAATTATAAAAATAAACATCCTTAATTAACTGAATTAATTAAGTCATTAAATTAAAAAAAATCCCCTAAATAAATAAACTCTCACATTTACAATAAAACTTAAACTCTCAACCGAAAAAAATGAGGCCTCTAACTAACTTAATTAAAATTTTCTATTTGGACTTTCTTCAGAATTTTGCCAGACGAAACGTAACAAATGTTAAAATGGGTGACACTTCATATCTACAAGTTGGAATTTTCGAAGTTGGCACATAAGGTATCAACGCTCACAAATTTTGTTTTTATTAGTTATTAATGTTTGTTCTAAATGTGGATGGAAATGAAAAACAAGAGATCCCTCTCCAAGAAACGTGGACAAATAAAAATTTAACTAATATAGAAGCTCTTGGCATAGCCTGTTGAAGTTTTGATTGATTATTTATTCCAATTCTACAAGGATTCTAGGTGAAAACTTACGTTCAATTTTATGATAAAAATAACACTCTTTAATTTGAATAATTGTGACCCAGCTACTGTGCACCTAGGGCACGGTACCCTATTTTCTCCGCACATAAGTTGGCCGTTAGATCTAACATGGAAGTTGTTTCAATGGCATGGATGTATTTTGTTTGGTTTTTAACATTGATGTCCCCATTGTTTTCAGAAAAATAAGAAAGTCAAAGGTTTTAAAATTTGACGCATGATTTTGAATTGTTTAGAATTTTTATGCTTTTAATCAATTGACATAAAATCTATTTTTTTAATATATAAAAAATAGATTTTATATTAAATATATATATTTAATATAAAATCTATTTTTTAAGAAACAAACATATTTAGTCTATAACAAGTAATTCAAATATGTAATAAAAAAATTAATTTGCCAATAACATTAATATATGAACAAATAATAAAGTCTTTAATCTTTTAATTTTCAGTAAATAAGAGGAACCGTTCTATAAATAGCTAAAAAAGGGTACAGTGCACCCCATGCACCATGGCTGTGTCCCACGTTGTAAGCCCAAGTCCATTTTAATTGCATGGAAAATATAGCATTCATCACAATCAATTACCTAAATCCTAGAATAATTTACACTATAAATTGAAAATTAAATAAAGAAGCTAAATAATAAGCTAACATTTTCAAAGAATAAAGTAGAAAAAACTGAGAGTTGGGAATTGAAAGTTCAGGGGTTTGGAAAAAGAGAACCACGAATTGAGAATTTGGGAGAAAATACAAATGTAGAGTATGGACCAATTAAAGTTAGCTTAATTTAAGGATACATGTATGTTGGTATTTTTTAAAATACAACTAACTTGAAGGGTTTTTTTTAACTATCTTAATATTTAATTTAATATATTGCATATTAAATTTTTTAAAATTTTCTTTCAAGGGCCACGGCCTCTCTTCATGGAACCGCCTCTGTTTTAAAGAACAATCAATTATATGTGTGTATATATATTTTTTTAATTTTTAATTACATATCTTAGGGGTCTTAAGTTTTTTGTTACATACCTCAAAGGCTCAATTGTTTTTTTTTTCATGTCTCAAATTTTCTATTACATTTAAAGTATAATACATAAGTTAAAAAAAATAAAAAAAGAAAATTTAAGATACATAATGAAATCTTGTAATATGTATGAGAAGTTTAGGATGTCATGCATACAGTTGATATGGGTGTAATCGTACGGAGGAATTAGGAACTTTCTTAGTTACAGGGGCAAAACTAGGATTTTGATTTGAGGGTGGCCAAAATAAAGAAGCCATAAATTTAAATTGGCTATTGTTGGGATTAAGTACTCTTTAAAGTATGTTGATTTATTTATGAATACATTTTTTATTAATAAAATATTTTAGATATTTTTTTTAGATATTTTTATCACATAAATACTTTGTATAATGTCCATTTAATCATATTCAATATATTTATATAATTATCATATCGATTCATAGAAGATATAAATATAAGTTATCTTACAATTAAATAAATTGAGTTCGCAATTGATAGATAGAGTTTGGTGCTTTATTTATATTTAGACTTGAGTAAATTTATTGAATAATTTGTCTTAATCATATATAAATTTATTGACATAATTTGACTATATTAAACTTGATCACATATGGATTGAATTAATCTTGAAATGACTGTCAGACTTATTAAATCTCATAAGCATTGATCTTTTTGCAATCTTAATCTTGAGTTAATTATACTTTCATGATAATAATTATTATTCCATTTGAGTTACCAATGAGTTAACATATATTTATAATCAAGATTACCCAGTATCATGGTAGGAGCAATTATAAGCGGTGAGATTATATATTAATAACATAGAATTTGTACAACACATCTCTTGGCTAGTTTTTCGTACTTGATCATAGAATTCTCTGGCTAGACTTTGTCAATATAATTAGTATGTTGAAAATGATCATTAGATTTAACCAATAAGTGTCGAGGAATAAGATATAATTAAATTGATTGGACAGTACATTGATATATTAATTTAATTAACTATGTGGTAGAAATGATTATTTAGTAAAGAAATATATGTGACATGGGTTTAATTATTATTCGAGAGTACTATCCTAGATAGTATATAATTATGGAGGTCAATTGCAATCTTTTAGTAGAGTAGATTTGGAACTAAATAATCAGACTAATTTAATTAGAGGCCTAATTATTATAGCCACTATTATATGTATCCAAATGATCTATAGGTTAACTCACTTGATTGCACCACTACTAAATTGATGAACAAGATAGCTAGCTATTTGGGTTAAAAACTTAAATTTATTATTTGGTAGAAGAATCTATTTAATATGTTTCTGTATAAGGTGCCTTATGTTATTTTGTAGAGTGGGGCCCTATTACAAGCACAAATGATGTGCCATCACTTTTGGCTTTATCTCTTATTTTAATTTAAATCAAATATTTTTTATTTAATTGAATTTTTTAAAAAAAAGATGTGGGGTTTTCCATTCAAAATATATAAAATGACTTATTTTTCTACAAGAAAAAGAAGAGAGCTACAATATACACAATAAAGGAAATGACAAGTTTTCTCTCTAACTTTGAGATAAAAAGTTTGTGCCCACAAGTCAAGTGTAAATTAAACTTGAGTCATAATTTAAAAAATTATTGGTGACGGATTATGATCTAACAAGATTAGGCGGTGACAGATCATGACTTGTAAGTCTAAATTATTACAACAAAGAAACAAAGATTTTTAGATTATAATAATTATATATATTATATGAGGAACATGATCCAAAAATTTCTGCTACAAAATGATTTATAGCCAACAACTACAACAACAGTAACATTAAGATTGCAACAAGGAGGACCATAATGATAAACTAAACAATTGATACACTGAAACATAAATTTTTTTAATATAAAAGGGTCAACCATAAAATATTCATAATATTGGTGATATCCTCAAGACTATACCTAGAACAACAAACTTGAGAAGATCAAAACGTAAATAAAAATAATTTGAGGAAGTTAAACAATAAAAATTATATAAATTAACTAAATTTATTTTTTTATAATTTTATTTAAATATTATCTTTTACTAATTTGAGGAGGTTAAACTTTATTTATTTCTATTTTTTTAGCCGCTGTTAGTGTCACCTTTTGTCAAATTTTTGAGGCCATCTTTTGTTTTAATTTTTCTAAATTAGAACTTCTAAAACACCCCCAAACAAAAAAAAGAATCACCTTTTGAAAGTGGAATTTTACATTAATAAGCAACCAAACACAAGAATTTAAGCCTTGAGATGTCCGCTAGCTACTGAATGTTTACTTTGGCATTTTATGTTTCTTTTTGAGTCGAGCGTGAATTAAAAAATAAAAAATATCAAGCAACGGACTATTTTAACCTTATTTGAATTAGGGATTTTACACGACCAAATTTGGCCGCCGGCGCGCGCTAACAAACGATAATCATGAATTAATATATCTATATATTGCGAGTGGTTTAGTTATTTGTGTCAGGAGTTTCACTGTACGGATATTAGTATTCCTATAACAACATTAATTTATATATTTGTACGTTTCTATCTTTATTGCATCCATCATTGACTCTTCATTAATATTGTAATTCCACATGGATATGTAGAGAGATACTTTAGCATGAGGGGAACGCACAGGGCAAGCTTATATGGTGTAGCTGGTGTGAATCATAGAGGAGATCGAAGAGTTGGCGTTACTTTGTGTGGGGACCACAGGACGAATTTAATTCAAGAGAAACCAGACTCTACATGGAAATTATCTATCAAGATCAAGCAAACAAAATCCCAAGAGATTGAGAGTGAAGATGGCGTGATCCTTGAAGATCGAGACATAATTATTTTTTACTAAAAGAAGATAATAAAGAGATATTGAAGAGATAATATTGCTATATTATAATGAAGAGTTCCTTATATATCTGAAGACTTTGGAAGGAGAAAAAGGATGAAGATTTGGCAAGATTAGGTTATTCAATTTACGTGATTTACCTTGCACTATTTAAAGAAGAACCATTGACATATTTTGGTGGAAGCCACAAGCTGAGGTTAGGGAGTAATAGTGCATCTTTGTTAACCCTTGTAAGGAGATGTAGCAACTTATGCGTGGCGTCTAGTCTTCTTTTTATTAATCTTTCCGTAGGACTTTAGTTTGAGAAAAGGCTGTTGTCTATGTTTAGATCTTATCTTTGATGATATCTTTGGTAATTTATTAGTGATTTATTGATCCAGTATTTACGAGAGCGAAGGTCATTGGAATAGTAGAGGGACTACAAAGGCGACAAGCCTTGGGATCATTAAATGATTTAGGGACACTCCCATCGGCCTTCCCTAGAAAATGAACCATATGCTCTTAAATAAAGAAATTCTACAGAGAGATGGCATACCGTTTTATTTGAAGACTCATTTGGAAAAGGAAGTAGAAAATGTGCGGTGCTCCCATTGTGAGATTATAATTAAGTGGCGACAATCATTGAGAGGGAGACTCATTATGTAATGTTCCAATAATTTGTAACTCGATGTCTGAGCATGCGGCTCCATGCTTGAACCATGTAAAAATCCTCCTGCCTTAATTGATTGGGGTAAATGCTTATTTAGTCCCTATTTTTTTAAGTCCAATGCTTGTCTAGCCCCTCTAGTTTAAAAAATACCTCAAAACACCCATACTTGTAATTATATTAGAATCGTACCCTTACTTTTCTTTGCTTGTGCAATAATATCTAACAATAATATTCTTGGAGATATTAATGAAAAGAAAAGAAAAGTGAATTTATCAAATTAGACTAAAAGTTAAAAAAAATTAGTTTTTATTGTTAAGCTAAAAGTTAAATAAAAATTAGTTGTTATTGTTAAGATTAATTGCTGATTAATTTGCTGACTGATGACTTAGCTGCCACATAGACGGGTTGTTATGCAAATTGGAAATTTTGTTATTTCCATTCGGTTAAGCTAGTTGTAATTAGAGCACATGTTTTTGTTGCTTATAGATGATTCCAGATACATGTATAAATATCTACGTAATTTCAGCTTATCATGCTCAATAAGATGAATCTAGACTTTGCATTTTCTCTTTGAAATTATAAATTTTTCTTAGCACTTTCTTTAGCTTTCTTAGTAACCAGACAACAATTATCTCTTTTAACTTGGTAGCAGAGCTAGCTCTCAGTGCTGTTGGCGATATCAAGGTCTAATCATCAATCTAACGTTGCTACAACAACTTTCACCTTCATTACTCCGATCAAGCTTGATCACTCAAACTACACAATTTGGAAGCAACAAGTTCTTTTTTCCATTCGCAGCAATGGACTTGATTCTTAAATTGATGGATGAAGGCCCTATCCTGAATAATTTCTTCCTCCTCAGTCTAGATCTGAAGGTTCCTCTTTTGACACTAGATGTCAAGAAAATCCAGAGTGTGTTGTATGAAAACACCAAGATCAGCTTCTTCTCAGCTGGATCATATCATCAATGAGTGTTGATATACATAATCTTATGGTAAGCTCCAAAACTTTCTTTTCTTTGTGGAAAATCTTGAAAGCAATTGGGATCTAAATCAATGGCTAAGAAAATTCACTTGAAAATACTTCTAAGTAATCTAAGGGAAGGATCCTTGTCAATGACTAAATATTTCACTAAACTTAATATTGTTACCGATAGTCTTGCTTTAGCTGGAAGTCCTGTTAGCAATTTAGATCTAATCACTCATCTTATCATTGGATTAAATCAGTCTTACTATCTGTTGTAGTTTACATTGAGGCAAACATGTTAACTATAGAACTTAGTGAAGCTTATGCTATGCTTCTTACACATGAAGCTAGACTTAAAAACAGTAAATTCAATGATAACAAAGAAATCAAAAGCAATTATGTAGCTAATATAGCTCAGACTGAAGACTTTCAAAAGAAAGAAAATAACAATGTTCAAGGTAACTGGTTAACAAAACTCTTGCACAAGAGACTTGGTCACCCAAGTAAGCACACTATGCAAACTATTATGAAAACTAAAAGTTTGTCTTCTGTTAATATCAATAAACATTCTTTTGAGTTCTGTGATGCTTGTCAACTCAGTAAAATGCATCAATTATATTTTTCACTAATTGAAATATGATCAATAGCTCCTTTAGAATTGGTTCACATAAACTGGTGGAACTAGCTTCTAATATTTCTTTAGATGCTTATAGATATTACATTTCCTTTGTTGATGATTACACTAGATATTGCTGGATTTTCCTTTTAGTTTTAAAGTCAGATGCCTTAGCTACCTTAAAAAAAATTTAAACATCTAGTTGAAAAAACAGTTTAATCTCTCCATTAAGGCCTTACATTCTGATATGGGGGAACAATTTAGAGTTTTCCATTCTTTTCGTCAACAAGACGGAATATAAATTAGGTACAATTGCCCTCACACAAACCATCAAAATGAAGTTGTATAAGGGAAATATAGGCTTGTTGTTAAAACAGGATTGACATTCATTGCTCAAGCTAAAATGTCTATTTTTTATTTGTGGGAGACTTTTCACACTGCCTTATAGCTCATAAACAAAATGCTAACCACAATTCTTAACAATTTATCTCCTTATCAAAAACTACATAAACAATCTTTTAATTATCAACTCCTTAGAGTGTTTGGTTCCGCATGTTATCCATTGCTAAGATCGTATAATCAGCACAAGCTTGATTTTCACTCTCAGAAATATCTACTTTTAGGCTATAGTCCTCTACATAAATGATATAAATGTTTACGCAAGCTAGGAAAAGTTTTTATATCCATACATACTTATTTCAATAAGTCTAATTTCTCTTATTCTGATTTATTCTCTTCATTTCAATCATTCTCTGAGTCAGTATTAGTTTGTTCTACACCATTTAGCATTCTCCATGATAGTAGCTCTAATCAATTATCAACATCACCTGAATCACCATTATTACCAACATCAAATTCCTGGTTCTTTTCACAAAAAGCCTCTCCTTCAAACTCATCTTCCCTAGGCAACTCATCATCTAGTTCGTCTTCATCCTCTTCTCCCTTTTCTTATCAGCCTACAGAACCAATTGTATCAAAACATCCTATGATTAGCATAGTCAAATTAAGAATCTTCAAACCAAACACCTATCTCACTACTACAAGATCTTGAACCAACAAATGTTAAAGCAGCTTTGGCAAATTAGAGGTGGCATCTGGCTATGAAAGATGAGTTTAGTGCTTTAGAGAAGAATGGTAATTAGACTCTAGTACCACTAGAATCAGCTGAGAAGATTGTTGGCAACAAATAGGTGTTTAAGGCTAAATACAACCCAAATGGCAGTATTTCTAAATACAAAGCCAAATTAGTTGCAAAGGGATTTCATCACACATATGGTGTGGCCTTCTTTGAAACTTTTAGCACTGTAGTAAACTCTGCACTATTAGAATTATCCTAGCTTAGCTGTAATGCATCATTGGCAAATAAGACAATTAGATGTGAATAATGCCTTCCTCAATCATTTTCTTACAGAGCATGTGTTTATGCATTACCTAGAGGGCTTCATCAATCCACACTTTCCTTCATATGTTTGTAAGTTAAACAAGGCACTATACGGTCTCAAGCAGGCACTTGCCAAGATGATATAAAGCTTAACACCATTCATTCTTATTCCTTTTGCAATATGAAAAAAAAAATGAAAAATGAAAAGGTCGTCTTATTCAAAACCCCAATTATGAAATCTATTCTCTCCCACTTTACACCTCGTAACGGTCTAATGAGGCTACTATGAAATATTTACTGATGGGTAGGGCAAGTTCTTCTATTCTGGTTCATGGTTTCTCTTGGTTATATGGTTCATCCGGAGGCGAGATCGAGCTTCATGTTCCAATTGAACACTTTCCATTTTTGATTATTCTCAAAGGAGAAGATTATTCTTTTTACCAAACATATGCGGATCCAATCACACGATCTTATAATAAGAACCAGAGATCGGACTCTTTAATGCAATGTGGTTTTCAACCATCTAAGTCAGACACTTCTTTGTTCCTTAAGCACATAGGTGGAGATATTCTTTTTGTCCTTATCTATGTGGATGACATTCTTGTTACTGATTCAAGTCAGACATAGATAGAGCAAGTTATCAAGCAACTTGGTTCAGAATTTGCTTTCAAAAAGGGGGAATTCAACTATTTTCTTGGTTTGGAAGTAACACTTTCAATCACTGGTTTACATCTCTCCTAAACCAAATATATAAGAGATATCTTAAAGAAGGCCAACATGCTTGAAAGTAAAGGATGCAAGACACCCATAAATGTATTTGACAAGCTATAGAAGGATAAAGGCCAAGCTTTTGAGAATCCATCTCTTTACAGAATTATCATTGATTCTCCTCAGTATATCACTTTAATAAGGCCAGAAATAGCCTTCACAGTCAACAAATTAAGTCAATTTTTGGCAGCTCCAACAACTCTTCATTGGCAAGCATGTAAAAGAGTGTCGAGATATCCTCAAAGTACAGTAACTTATGGCATTCAGTTCTTCAATTCAGGAACACTTACCTTAACAACATACTCTAATGCAGATTGAGGTTCAGATCCTGATGATAGAAGGTCAATTGGAGGGTATTGTATCTTTCTTGATTCTGTCTCTTGGTCATCAAAGAAGTAGAACATTGCATCTAGATCCACTGCTGAATCAAAATACAAAGCTCTAGCACTGACAACCTCAAAAGTTTTGTGGATTAACATATCTACTAAAAGAGCTCAAGATTCCATTAGTAAAATCCCCTATGTTATATTATGATAATAAAAGTATTGAGGCTTTAGATAGCAATCCCAAGTATCATACAAGAACCAAACATATAGAATTGGACCTTCACTTTGTCAAAGAACACATTGCTCGAAAGGAACTTGTTGTTGAGCACATATCCAGCTTTAATCAGTTAGCTGATATCCTCACAAAATCTCTTGGTTTTGATCATTTTGCCTATATGAGATATAAGCTCAATGTCTGTCCAAGACCTTGAGCTTAAGCAGGCATGTTAAGATTAATTGCTGACATGGTCATTATATTAGCACATTGATGACTCAACTACCACATAGACGGGTTGTTATGCAAATTGGAAAGTTTGTTATTTTCCTCCAATGTTTGGTTAAGCTAGTTGTACACATCTTTGTTGCTTATAGATGATTCTAAATACATGAATAAATATCTCTGTAATTTCGGCTTATCATAAGCTCAATAAGATGAATGCAGACTTTGCATTTTCTCTTTGAAATTACAAAATTTTCTTAGCACTTTCTTTAACTTTCTTAGTAATCAGATAGCAATAATCTCTTTTAATTGTTATTATTTTACTTTTAAGATTAATTTGGTAAATTAGATTTTTACAAAAAATTATTAATAAGATTGCTGTAAGGATAAAAAACATTACTTTAAATTGGCTGGTATTAATTTATTTATAAATAATATTAGTAAGATGGTTGTAAGGATATGAAAATACTAGTTGTTTCATAGAAATTTATTTTTTAATTTGCTAGTAAGTAATTATTGGTTAATTTTCTAATTAACTTTTTTTATAGATTAAAAAATTAATTTTAAAAACATCGTTGCATTAGTATTATTGTAAAAATAAAGAAAGAGTAAGGATAAAAGTATAACATATTTAATAATAGAGGTATCTTGAGGTATTTTTTAAAATATTGGGACTTCACAGGCACTTAAGTTAAATATAGTGACTAGACGAGCATTTACTTGTTTTACCTTTATACTTTATTTTTATCCATTGTTCTATCTAATTAACTTTTAATTAAACTTGTAAGCCTACTAAAATTCAATTTAATAATTTTTTTTGTTATAGCGAAATTCATAAATTATTCTAAAATTCGCTCTCACTTTTTCTCTCAATCAAAATCCTAACCGTTTAAACAATCTTCTCCCCTATGGTTCTTTGTGGGAGAGGAAGAAGATCATCAGTCTCATCTCCATGATAATAATAAAATGATTGTCTATCTCTTTTTTTCGTGAGAGTATTATTTTTATGTACTTAGGATTTTTTATGAGAGTTTATCTCTTGTTATTTTCTTGTAGAGTTTTGTCATCACTAATTGTTTGTAGGTGATCTTGATCTATTTTTGTAAGAATTTTATGGAAAATTTTGTGTCACCATCATTGTTTCCACCATTTAGATTTTGCTTTATTAACATCTCTCTTCTTCAATCTATAGAGCGCATATTATTGATACATATCAATGACGACCCTCGCTCATTAAAAATTCTTATTACCTATTAGCCATTTTCGAAGCTCTCTCATTTTGGTACTAAGGAGTGTCTTACCGAGTTTAAGGCTTTGGAAGCTTTTTGTACTGTTAGAGAGAAGTTTAACAACTTTGAATTATTTTATTATAACTGCATATGTCTCCTCGATCGTTATATATCTAATCTTGCTTAAATGCGTTTGCAAGCGCAGCATGTGATTGTATCTTTCAAATAAAGGCATCCCTTTTGGGAAGATTGTCTAGTCTTATTTTTATTTTTTTTGTTTTTTTTTTTTTTTTATTATCGCATCCCTGAACTTGTGAACTGTGAATTCTCATTTCTGTATGATCAGGAGCAATTCGTCATGCAGTTCTTAGTTAATTTTTAATCTGACCTTTTTTTTTATTGTAGAAATTATATATATATATATATATAAGTGGATTAGTTATACGCAACTATGTAAGATTTTATTTTATTAGGGTGGGGCAGCAAGTGATGCATATATGGCGTTTTCAATATTATCCACTTTTGTGTATTTCTTACGCTCTCGATCCTGGCATGTAGCTTTCCGGCCTGCACGCACTCGTTCTTTGTTTTTGTTAGTAGTTGTCAACACCCACTACCACTTTGATTTTTCACTCACACCCCCTAAATTTTCATTTACAAATTAGAAACCCTTTTCTTATGGCTCTAAATGTTCTAACTTTTTCACACTAAAGTCTGTTGTTAAACTAAAAGTTCTAGCTGCAAATGAGAATCGATAACAAGTAATAAAATAATAAGAGTAATGAAGTTTATTTTATTAGTTATATCAAACATAAAATCGGATTAGCTTCTAAAGTAAAAATTCACCAAATACTTTATTTTTGTAGTTGAACCTCTAAATCTAGCTAGCAGGAAGCAATGGCAAAGTGAGCCTAATGACTCAGGCTAGTTTCACACATACTTAACGCAAAGAGTAACTCATGATCTATGGTTCATCTGTTGTGCTTTCTGCTTTTACTTAGATTCTAGTAATTCTTTAGATTCATTTGTTAGGGATCTTGAATAAGATTGTTATTCAGTGGAGTTGATTAAATCAGCTCATTACTTGATCAAATTTTTTTAATCAAAGAAATCAATAATTGAGATGCATTTGGAAGAGCAAGAGATTTTCACATGCTAAATACCCAACTTTTGCTATGACTTTATCGAACACGACCTTTGTAATCATCTTTATTGACCCGAGATTGCTGATTCGGTTGTACGCATAAAATGCCCTAATATACAAGCTGATGATGCTATGTATATAACCCGGGGAGGAAAGTTCTTACAGGTTAGCTCAGGAAATTGCATTCCAGGATTAACCCACAACTCTCTTTCCCCTTGTGCCTTCGAATGTTTGATTTGAGTAATTTTTCCACTAAGCAGACTTGATGTAGAAAATGGAATTAAATTTCTATCGATTCTGGAAATTTAGCCTCTTAATTCCTACTGCAAAGAGAACCCCAAAGAGCACGGCAAAGGCAGCAACAACAACTGCAACTACTCCCAGAAACTCATGTTTGAAATCAAAGTAACTTCGAACAAACTGTTTCACTGTTTCACCACTTTCCATTTTGTCCTCTACATCTCCAAACTGTGAAGCAACCAATCCATACATGGACCAAGCTACAGGGTTTGCCCAATAGTACCATCTCCACCATTCAGGAATCCTCTGTTGTTTGACAAGGTGAAAGATAAGGAAAGAATTAGCTACGGTAAAGCTATAAAATCTATCTAGTATATATCTTAAATAGAAATGGGGAAAAAATTACTTACAGGTCTTGGTATTACAAACCCCGAAAAGACGTTCCACAAACCAAAAAATAAAATCGAAACAATTGCAGCAATGTTGTGGTTTGGTGTCATAGCCACTGTCATCATGCCATAAAAGGTGAAGTACAATAAGCTGAAGAACATAAAGAATAAATACCAAAAGAACTTGGCTGCTGTCCATTCAAATCCAATCATAGCATAGACTATGACACCATACACTACTGAAAGAACAAGAACATAAGGTATCTCAATCATAACCTGGAAAAAAAAAAGAAAAATAAAATATCAGTAAAGAAAATACAATTCCTTTGGAGAATTAAAACAAATGTGTGTAATGTGTCACGAAAAAGAAAACAGTACTTGCGCAAATGCATATGGCATGCCAGAATACATTCCAGCCCCTTTTTCCCTATAGAAGACAGTCCTTTCAACAGCTACTACTGGCTGCACTGATGAACAAAGTTGAGCACCGATGAAGAAAACAGCAGTGTACATGGAACCCATAGCATTGAACAGATCTTGGTTCTGTTTCCTGCAAATTAGAATGTCGAAATGAAGGTTACAAGAAATATCAAACTAGTAGACTCATAATAACATTCATGTACATCATTAAGTACATAGAATTACAGTTTCCTAGTTGTAACTCACGTTTTGGTGCCCATGTCCCAGAACATTGTTCCAAATGTCAAAGCTATGGCAGTAGTAAAAAGAAACCTGACAGCATTATATGGTGGATTTCGCCAGTATGACCAGTGTTGTTTCCACAAGCAAGCCATAAATTGCATGGAAAATGAACGAGAGTACCGAGTAGGAAAATAAAGGTCCTTCGAATACGGGGCAGGCTTACTTAATTCTTCAATGAGTGCTTTGTTTCTTCTGAAAAATATGGCATACATCAGCATCAATTTTGAGCTAATTAACATATGCATTGGCGTAGTAACTTAGTAGTACAACAAAAATAGTAAAATACACCTGTACAAGTCTGAGTGTTTGTAAATATTAGTAAAATCAATCCCCAGAGCTAATTCTTTTGTTGTAGCTGTAACTTCCAACATCCAAGTTGCTGGATTGTAACCATCTTTAATTTTTTCGACTCCAGGAATAGCCTTCATAAAAATAAATGTACATGTATCGGCATCAGTTACGTTCATAATGTAAAGCATGCAAGTCGACTTATAATGCTATTTATATGAGAATGTTCACCAGGTCATACTTGCAAATAGCTGATAAGATCGCTAGAATGGCTACCCAATGGCCCAACATAAATTTCTTGTCCCCCTGGCTTCATTAGGAATAGCTGCAATGCATTTGTTGAATAATAATAATCAACAATGCTGGAAAAGAAAGGAAAAGGAAAAACATTTGACTCCTTTGATCAAATATTGCTAATTTCTACCTCATCAAAGGCTTCAAATATGTCAATGCTTGGTTGATGGATGGTACACACGACTGTCCTTCCAGTTTCAACCGTGTTTTTAACAGTCCTCATAACAATAGCAGCAGCCCTTGCATCCAGCCCTGACGTTGGCTCATCCATAAATATGATGGACGGGTTAGCCACAAGCTCAACTGCAATCGTGAGCCTCTTACGCTGCTCTGTTGACAGACCGCTTTCGCCAGGCAAACCAACCAGTGATTGTCTCAGTAGTTTCAGCTCCACAAGCTCCGTGATTTCCTCAATAAACATCTGTAAATCACGGGAGAAAGTATAAATTAGTATGAATATACCCAAGAATGTGTTCAGGGAGTCAAGTTATTTCTCTTCTAGTTGACTTGGTTAAACTGTTCTAGCTCTCAGTGAGGTTGTTACACACCAGAAGAGTTCAGGATCTACCTTCCTGGTTTCAGAATCAACTTCAGTCGGTAAACGAAGCCAGGCTGAGTAGAGCAAGGACTCATACACAGTAACCAAAGGAGAGTGGATGTCGTTTTGCTCACAATATCCTGAAATGCGGGTAAATGTTTCTTGTTTTTTTGGGTAACCAGAGATTGTTATGTTCCCAGTAATATATCCACCTGTTTTCCTGCCGGCCAATACATCCATCAAAGTGGTTTTACCAGCACCACTGACACCCATTAAAGCTGTAAGAACACCCGGCCTGAAAGCACCGCTCACACTATTTAGAAGCACCAATTTGTCTTTATGAATACCTTTAAGTTTCATTTCCTAGATTGTTAAATTGAACCAATTAGTTATCATATCCGGACCAGAGTGTATTGAATCAAAACACCGTCCATACTTTTGAAATATCTTAATTGGTTTAATAATTGACGTTACCTTTGGCATGTCAGTAGAGTAAGTAACATCATCAAAGGTGAGGGAATACGGTTCAAATGGAAGCACCATGCCTCTTTTCTTTGGTTGTGCTGCCCTAACACCTGAGTTTGTGTTGTGCCTTGAATTACTTCCATAAGTTGATAACTGTACAGTTCCTCCAATTCTGTTATTCTGATCATTACTTTCAGATTCCTCTAATATAACAGCCTGAGGCTTCTCAAATTCTGCAAATATATTCATATTCGCAAGAAATTACAAACCAGTCTCACTACTTTAGAAGAAGTAATTAAAGTGAAGAAGGCAAAGATACCCACGGTTAAGAAAAGTAAGAGATAGGGTGAAGCCAGTGTTGAACAGTAGTACAAAACCAATCATAGCCCCCAGTCCTATCCAATACCAATATGCATGTGGGAAGAACCCACGAGACTTTAAAACTTGCACTCCAAGTGATTCAGTTGAGTTAGTAGTCAACTGTGATATGAAAAAAATTTACAGACGTTAGCATTTTTGTTAAAAGACAATTACACAATCAAGGAAAAGGCTTATTCAGAGAATTACCTTTCTCCAACTGTATCCAAAAAACTCATTAGCCACAATTGCATTTTGCGCATACATCATAGGTGAACACCAGTAACCCCATAGCCACCATTTATTGATGTCATCTGTGTCATTAAAAAAGAAATGGAAGTATGATAGTTAAATTTGGATAAAGAAGCTAACCTGTCTCTTTTTGTTATATATGTATATATAAATATTTTATACCTCGTGAAAGGACAAATCCACCAAATGCAAAAAACACGACCAGTGCAAATGAACCAAATGACATAGCAACAATCATGTTCCTGCCTGCTGCTGCAATGAATCGAAACAATGCAGAAGCCATCTGGTTAACAAACAAGAGCAGCAATAACTGCTTAAACAACCTGCAGCGGAAAATTACCTTATAAGGTAGTTGGATAAATAGATCATATAATAAAATTTACTCTGGTTACTTGCATATTTACCTTCCAATGTTAGGATCAAACCCAATTGCATAATAGGTAAGGAATACCCAAATAGAAACCTCCAGGAACGAGATAGGAATCTTGAGGATCCATGCAGGAAGGGCATATGCCCATGCTGGATAGAATCGGAGGCCCCTTTGCTTGTAGAAGATAGGAAGCTTAGCGACGGTCATAGAAATATCCGACATTCCATTGAACATGGTCATAATAACAGCGAAGAACGTGGCACCAACATAAATTCCCCCGTCACTTACTAAATCTTTGTTCATATTTGCTCTGAAAAAGAGTGTCGAAGATACCAATGCCATAGTTGAAAGCTAGTAGCAAGGGAGCAAATCAATGAAATCATTATCATTTCAAGAAAGAGTAAAACAATTCAAAACTAATATAGTACTCACTTGAATGAGCTTGAAGATATAGACAAATGAGTTTCTTTTTATCAACAAAAATTCTCTTGAGATGTTAGCTTTAAATAACTCCTTCATACCCACACCGTACTCTTTGGTAGTCAAAGCGGCTGGGTGGGTCTTGCTCTTATCAAGCGGAGTTCGAAGCTCATCTGTGAGTTTCTGTCCCACATCGAATGATCGGAATGCCTCAGAAAATTCCTGGACTGTGACAAATCTGTAAGGTATCTCTCTATTGACCCAATACTGCTGTTGATCTTTCCTTGATGTCACCTGCAACATATTATTTGTGAAGATTGAATATGAGAAGTTACATCTGATACTCAATCAGCTCATAAGAATCTCTTTTATCCATTAACGTAAAATATCATAGAAAGAGCTCTTTCTATACTTACTTCTTGCAAGAAATCAGCCACGCCCTTCCTTTCTGGGCATTTAAAGCCCATAGATTCAAAAAAATCCAGCACCAGTTCGCGGGGACCCTGGTACACAATCTGAGCATCAGATAGAAGGATAATATCATCAAATAGATCATAAGTCTCTGGTGCTGGCTGCAAGAGAGAGATCACAGCTGTTCCGTTAAGGATGTGAATATTTTGCCTGAGAGAATTCACAATTTGGAAAGCTGTCGAGCTGTCCAAACCATTGGATATCTCATCCATAAATAGTGCCAAAGCTGGTCCGACCATCATTTCACCTACAATTGAGATTTCAACTTTTAATTTATATGTTTAGATAACAAGTGTTGATAGTTATTTTATCTATGAGCGCAATAGAAATGAATTTATTATCAAGTTGGCATTTGCCTGTTGTCAGACGCTTCCTCTGTCCGCCTGATATACCTCTTACCATTTCATCGCCTACCAAGGTATCAGCACAGACGTCAAGTCCTAGAACCTTTAGATAATAATCTGTGAGCACATTGGCTTCTTGGCCTTCAGTTGCTGCTGCCTGAGACAATAAGAACACAGATAAAAAAAGGAAATTCAATAACCATGAATGTAAATTATTCATTCCCTTCTAATCAGAAACAAGCAAAATGGGCTATTCAAGAATATGATAGGATGAAAGTTGAACATCAAAGTCGATATGCTAGCATTTAATTTTAAGCCGTATGAGGGGGAATTGCGTGGGATATACCCCAATCTCCCTAAAATATCCAAAATATACCTTAAACTATTAAAATCTTTTATTTTATATATATATACTTTAAAAAATAAGAAAAAGTACAAAAATAACCTTAATAAAATTACTCTTCGTACTTGACTTCGTCCCGGACGTTTACTCGATTTGTTTAAAAAATTATTCGACTTTTACTCGACTTAACACTGAACACATTCATTATACTTACTCGACTTCTTTTTTAAATAGATACTCGACCTTAACTTCCCAACTTCATTTCTTACTCGACTAATTACTTGATTTACCCGACTTCATACTCGATTTCTTTAAAAAATTACTTGACTCTTACTCGACTTGTTTTAAGAACTTACTCTATTTTAACTTGATTTTGTTTTAAATATTACTCGACTTAATACTTGACTCATTCAATCTTCTTACTCGACGTCCTACTCGACTACATACTATACTTACTCAACTCACTTCACCTCTTACTCGACTGAACACTTAACTTACCTGACTTCGTACTTGACTTCTTTAATAAATTACATAACTCTTACTCGACTTGTTCAAAATATTTACTCGACTTTTATTCAATTTTTTCAAAAATTATTAGTACTCAACTCATTCAATCGACTTACTCAACTTACTACTCAACCTGATACTCGACTTATATTCTTCACTTTTTACTCGATTAAATATTGGACTTACCCGACTTCATACTCAATCTCTTTAAAAATTACATAAATCTTACTCGACTTGTTTAAAAAATTTACTCGACTTTTACAAAATTAATATTATTAGTTTCTCCACTTAATACTCGACTTATTCAATATACTTACTCGACTTATTCAATATACTTACTCGACTTATTCAATATACTTACTCGACTTTTTACTCGACTAGATACTCGACTTGCTCATCTCTTTCACTTTTTACTTGACTAAATTCTCGACTTACTCGACTTCGTACTTGACTTCGTCCTAGACTGATTTTTAAGGGTATTTTTTACTTTTTCCGCCTTCAGAGGTATATGTATGTAATGAGGTATAGATTTGATATTTAGGGACAAATATAGTATATTTAAATAAAAAAACCTAACGTAGGATCACGTGATTGAAGATACGTTTTACCGAAACTCAACTCTTTCCTGATGATTTTTTTTTTTTTATTCACCGAACGCCTAAACATGTCCGAGCCTCCATTTGATATAACTTTTAAAATAGAATTTATTTAAATAAAATCTTTTTAATAAATTTTTTATAAGTAGAATTTTTATTAAAAAAATTAATTGTCTGATTGTTAATGAGAACTTTTATTAAATATAATAAAATTATTTTAATTGGTAATTTTTCTTAAATTATGTTACAAAATAAATGAAATAAAATTATCAAATAAGCAAAAGATATTTTAGACATTTTAACATTTAAAAAAAAATCAAATTCTACTCTTAAAACTCCAAAATTTGAGCTTTTGATAGTATAGACAAAATAACTTATTTAATTTTTAAAATCTTTATTTAAAAATCAACCAAACAACAATACAAAATTTAAAAAGAAATTGTGGCATTAAATCAATACTTATAGTCATTAAATAAGTCATATCAAAGAGTAAGTTAAACAAACTTCAGTTGTCTCACCTTCATGAACACATCAATAAAAGGATCCGGCTTTATACCCGCTTCCTTCTCTCTTCTGTCCAACTCTGTTAACATGTCTGCGTTTCCCAACAGCAATGAGTTTTATAGTTGAAGGGAAAATAAAAGAGAAAAAAATAATAATAAAACCTACCATAACGGGATCCAACACCCTGGCATCTAGCAGAGAAGGACAAAGTTTCCCTCACAGTCATTTCTCCGATATGAACATCATGTTGACTGATATAAGCAGCTGTTCTCTGAGGCACAAATTCATTCATGTCGTGGCCATTGTATGTCACCCTGCCAGAATCCTAAAAGGAGACAATACCAAAGAGTGAACTACCAATGCTAAAAGCAAACCTCTCGGGAAAAATTAAGAGATATTTACTCCGTAATCACCTTCAGACTAGAATCAAGCTGTCCGGCTAAAGCCAATAGAAGTGTGGTCTTTCCAGAACTTGGAGGACCCAAAAGCAATGTCATTCTGCGTCATTGAGCTCAGTTCCCATATATTCAAGAAAACACAAGTAACTTAAGAAACAATAGGAAATCAATTCTCACCTGCCTGGCTTTATGATTCCACTGACATCCTTCAGGATTGTAAAGTGTTTCTTTTTAGTTGGCAGAATATGGATAGAGTTAAAGAAAGCCTTCAAAAATACGCAGGTTGTGAAAAAAAAAAATAATAATAACTTTAGTCAGAAAAATAAACAAAGACAAAAGATTTTTCTAGATTGCAGCTTCCTACCTCAATGATGTTGGTAAAGAAGTTAGTGAATGTTGGCAAGGCTTTGCTTGCTAAAAATGCTTCTGCTTCAATATTCAAATGCTCATATCGAACTTCGATTTTTGGAAGTTCAATTCCAACTCTGGAAATAATAAGAAAAAAATGAAAATCATAACTTAAACACAACACTCACAACTTCAAAAAACAAGAACAGAGCTCCTCTGTTTTGGCTACCATGAAAAACTTGAAATAAAAGAAAATTACCTATCAAACCGGTCTCTGAGCTTCAACATGAACGTCTCATTATCAACATCAGTGACTTTAACCAATTTATCGATCAACCTCTGCCTTTCTTGCAGTCCAAGACTTGGCAATTTCTCATGAGCAGCCCACTTTAGAGCCTCCTCCTCATCTTCTTCCTCTTCTTCTTCTTCTTCTCTTGGAGATCTTGGAAATGCACCCTCAGAGCTGCTTCTAGGAGAAGCACTTCTACTACTTAAACCATTAGTAGCCATCACAGCTGAAACCAACAAAACCCCACAAGGGCTTTTCTTTCCTTTACTCTAGTTAATATTTAGAAATTCAAACACAGAGATGAGTTTTGTTTAATTTGACACCGTATTATCTCATGCATTGAGGAGTTATTCATATCATCGGGCTATGGGCGGAGGCCACTAAGAATTTCTGTTTTTATTTGTAGATACCTGCAATCAAAAGTTAGTTATGTGGCCTCCATAGTACACTCATTTTTCATTTCTAAATATTTAGTTGTACCGCCTTCAGAACAAAATTTATCATATAAGTTTCGTAATTTCAAAAATTCTTTTAACGATAAGCTTAATGGATCTACAAGAATTGTATTTAACTATTTATGTTTGTATGTGAATTATGTGAAGTATGCTCCACACGGACCACATTCCCTGAAAAAATTATTTTTCCTTTTTTGAAGATTCTGTTATTTGGAGTTGCCCCTCTCTAATAAACTTGCTCGCTCCGCCCCTAGTTCCAACTACTGCAATTGTTTTATAATCTCAACTGGTTATAAAAGCTGTTAAAGTGCCACGTTATATTATTATGTTTTGGCGGTAAGGATCCTCTTACAATCTAATCATATATATGTATGTATATTTAAAAAATTTTTGGTACATATACTCTTTTATTTATGTATAATAAACATTTACTTGATTATTACATTCTCATTCATTAACTACTAATTATGTAAGTGTATTTGATCAAATAAAAGATAATCAGGAGAGAATCATGATCCCGTGTTTGACCTTATGATAATTTTGTCTAACTAATTTCTTTATGACAGATAAGCTATCAACTCGGTATGCACATTTATATGTAGTAATATCATTATTGATTTTTCTTTTTAAACTAATACACTATACAAAACTGTTAACTTCGGTAAAATTCTGAAGAATATCTAGATATTTTCTTTCAATGATTTTGATGGAATTCTAGACTAAAAATTAACTTTTTTTTATAAAGAAATATACTATAAAAGTAGCTATAAAGCCATTAACTGGTCCCTAAGTGCATGTCGAGTAGTTTTCAACAAATTTTCTTCAATTGTCCACTCAAGATCAATTCCTAAGAAAATATTGGCAAAAAAATAGTTTGAACTTTGCCTACCTCTACCTTGTCTTTGAACCAAAAAAAAAAAAAAAAGATAAAAAAACTATGAACTCCGCCACAAAATTTTATTAAAATTTTGAATTCCAACCTTAAAATCCAATTCTCATTTTATTACCATTGTTTATGTTCTTCATTTTTCTACAATTCCCTTCTTTCCAATTATTTCTTCAAACCAGAAGATTTATTTATTTTTCAAAAGAAACTTAGAACTCTAACTTGAGCGTCAGAGCTTCCCCAAGCACTATTGAGCTCTTCAAGTCGGCTCCAAAGAGCTTCTCAATCTAATAAATTGATGAAGGAACTTTGTCTATTTCGTTGTTCCTTCAAAACTCAACAAATATTAGGTAGTAGCTAAGTTACAATATGTAATTTACATCAACCTCTAAGTAGTTTCTCATGACCCCTTAGTTGTTTAGCTGATAATAGTTGAACCATACAAAAAAACTACTTATGTGTTGATGTAAGCTAGTGGGCTGGATGAAAAATGACCTAAAACGAATGAAAATAAACCCTAGACTAGCTAGCAGGATGATATATATCAGAATTTGGATTTTAGGGAACTATTCTAGACCAGCATCCAGATTATATTTTATTTACCTACATTGATCAGGTAAAAATATGAAGATTAATTTCTAGATCCAGATGTTGATTAACAAGTTGATTTTGAGCTACCTTTCTTATCAAATTATCAACTCAAAAGAAAACAAAATTACAGAGACTTTCAAAAAATAATTTTAGGGTGTGTTTATATATAGAATTAGGAAATCGAAACCTGGAATGAAAATGATTTATGGTGTTTACTTGTTAAAGTAGAAGGGGAAATATGAATGAAACATGTAGGGCTCAAATGTTCTTGAGATTAAAGAATGAGAACTTGATTCCCATTTCTTAAACTCCCAATTCTACCCCGATTGAATTTTCATATTTTCAAATTACCCTTAATTAAGTTTTGTCACTTTACATTTAGGTCCCTATAGAAGTTTTATTATTAGTAATATAATAATAATATATTTATAATTATAATTGTTATCACTATTATTATCAATATCGTCGTCGTCATTATTATTATTGTTGTTATTAATTAATTTTATTATTATTATTATATTAATAATGATATTAGTGAAATTTATTAATTTTATTATTTTAATTATTATTATTGTCATTAATGTCATTATTATTATTAACATGATCATCATTATCATCATCTTTGTTATTATTATTGTTGTCATTATTATTATATTAATAATAATATTAGTAAAATTTATTAGTTTTATTATTATTAACAATAATTATTCTGAATAATAATAATCATAATCACAATTATTATAATAAATAAGGATAATAATCAAATAAGATTATTTTGGTAATTTGCAATAATCCATTCTAATTCCAAAACAAAGTAAACACATTAAATTTTTTTTGTTATTATTATTAGTATCTTAATGATAAAAGTATTGTAATTAATTAATATATTAATGTTAAAAATAATAATATTATTATTAACAATAATTATTATTATTAATAAATTTTGAATAATAATAATAACAATAATTAAAATGCAAAACAATAATTATGACAATAGTTAGTTGAGGATTTTTTAGTAATTTGCAACAATTTAACTTATTCCGATTTCGATTAAGTAAACGCATTAATGACAATACAACTTATTCCGATTCTGATTCTTACAGCTCAAATAAACATTTTATTCTGATTCCAATTCCTCATTTCGATTCTACCCTATTTCGATTTTCGTTTAATAAACACACTGTTAAGTTAAAGCCATTTTCCTCAAACATCGATGTTGTGTGTTCTACAAGTGTTCTGATTAAATAAATGGTTTAAGGGGATGCACATATCACTTTCCTGCATTTGAATTTGAAGTCATTATCATTTCTTGATGTTTTTAATTACTATCTATCATTTCTATCAGCATTCAAAATGGACTTTTCAACTCTGGAAAGCAAACTAACTATAACTAATTTTTTCTTATCTTTTTAGGGTTGAGCAATCATAATAGTAAAAAAAAAAAAAATCATTTAAAACACATAGCATATATTTATTGGAAAGTTCACTGGAGCTGTGCTATATAAAATTTGATCTCCTATCATTATTCTTTAATATAATAAAATAGTTACATAGAAAAAAAGACACCTACGCCCCCCAAGATTTAGAAAAATGGCCATGCGGATCTCAAGTTTTCAATGAGAGACATCAAAACTCTCTTTTGATTATAATATTGTTTGTGGATAGTAACTAAAAATTACTTAATTTTTAATAAATACAAATATAGTTTAAACAGTTTGATTTGTCTAGTAGATAAAAATATTAGACTATTTTTTAATATATAAATAGCTTTTTAAAATGTAAATTATTATAGTTATTTCAATAATATTTTTGTATGTATTATAAAAATTTTAAATAAATCTTTGGGTTAAATAGATTTTAATAAAATATGTCTCATGTATTAATAATAGTTAAATTATTTTATATAATATTGAACATAATTTAAGTTTTTGTATATTTATTTTAATATCAGGTATTTACTTATTATAAAACTTAGTTTAATATAATATAAGATTGCAAAGTACTAAAATATTTTTTAAAAAATATTGAAATTATTTGAAAATATATATATTGTTATATTTATTACTGTTATATTTTTATTTATTATAAAACATTGGAGTCATCTTTAGAGTTAATAGAGCCAAAGATTATTATAGTCAAAAAGAGATTTTAAAGTCTCTTATTAAAAACTTGGAGATTTACATAATAATTTTCTCAAATCAGTCCTTCGAGGTGTACATTTTCTTTTCCCATTTACATAAAGTATAAATTAACATGCTTTCTCATTAGGTTTTTTGACTTTTTTTTTTTTAATTCTTTCTTGATGATGCCGTCAATACCCGACAGCAAAGACTTCTTTTTTCCTTTTTTTTTTAAACCAACAATGACATTTAATGTAAAAAAATTGGGTTGACTTTAGAAATTTTGAGAGTACGATTATTCCGAATAAGACATACTCAATTGACTTTGAGTTCGGAGTTCTCGTAAAATAAGAAAAAAGTGAAAGGATTAGTATTGAATAATCGTGAATTAATTATTTTTAAATTATTTTTTTATTTTTAAAAAATTAAATTTATCTCTTTTTTTTATAAAAAGACAAAAATTTTCCATCCAGATGCTCATATTTTTTGTTATCTTTTGAAATAAATGATGGTAATTTAAGATTTTTAAAAATAAAGAGAGTACTTTGAAGATAGTTAATTTATCAGGGAATGATTCGAAATTTACATAAAATAAAATAATAATTGATAGTGAATCACTAAGCTAAACCATATGAAGCAGTTGGCGCTAAAAGAATTGAAGCTTAAACTTAAATTTAATTAACGGATCAGCTTCTCTCTCGCTCCTAATTTCCCCTCAACAAATTTTAAGATAATGGTCGTGGCCAAATATAGAATTTGGTTCGATGGGGACTAAGTAACTTTGGAGGTTATATAATTTATAATAACTTTATTTGATGAACAAGAACTTGAAACTATGTATCCTTTCGTAATTTCAGATATTAGAATCAAAACATTAAGTTATGCCCTACAGTTACTACTTAAAAAGAGTTATTTGAGTTTACAAGTAGAATAGATCCCTCCACTCATTAGCTATGTTAGTATTTGGATTAGATATCTTAATATCTTAGGCTAGTCGTTTCATCTAAGGATGATTGATAAGTTGTGTCCCATATTAGCTAATTAAAGAGTCACTTAGACTTACAAACATGATAAGTCCCTCCACTCATTAGGCTAGTCTTTTGAATTTAATATATTGACATCTTAATCCCAGCACTCAAACAGAAAATTAACAAGCCATGGGAAGGCAAAAACAGCAGTTGCAACAACTTTTAAAAAATTATCGGAGTAGTTTTATTTTGTTGATTATCTGAGTTTGAAATAAAAAAAAGTAGGGATTAAAAAATTGATTAATACTTATTCATTCCTCTACCTTTATCTTTTTTAATTTCTTTAAAAAGAAAATATGAAAATGCTATTATAATCTATTTGACTTGAGGGGCCTTGTGTTTGAAGAAGATGATTTAGTGATTACTAATGAACACCATATAGTGAACACCTGAACACGTGATAGAATTCTATGACTACTTGTAAATAATATTAAAATTATAAATTAATTAGATAGTGTCACATGGCATGTCACTTACCATCAAATGAGCACAGCCATGTCGCTTACCATCAAATGAGCACCATAGTCCACTAAATCATTACTCTTGTGTATTGAATTCTAAAAAGTCCTAGCTTCATTCTAATAATTGAAGTTCATCTACCTAGCCAGCAAGCAAGTTTTGATTGTAGCTTTATTTATTGATTGATATGACCTGCCTGATGATTAACTCCGACATTAGAATGTTAAGTTGCTTTTTAAATCTTGAAGTACTGTCGATATGTTTTACTGCTTATAAGCTTAACAAAGGATTAATTAGCCATGTCTAAATGTCGTAGTGTCGCTTCATCAATGTTCTCTTCTCTGACTCTTACCTTCCGCTTCTTTACGACTTCCTTGTAACTTGGAAGTTTGACAGATTGCTTGAAAACACAAGGGACCGAAATAAGGCCTGTTGGAATTAGCGCCCATGATCGGTTGGACCGGCCTAATATAAAAATAATTTAGAAACTTTTTTTTAGATAGATCCATAAGATTATTGTAAATTTAATTGAACTCTAATAGCTATAAACTCTTTTGGTTGACTCTATCACTCAGACGAGCTTTTATATAAACACATATATGGTATCTAAAATAGGTATGAGAGACATGAGAAATGTAAAACACTAAAAGTGTGGCTTTTTTTATGTGGAATTTTTTTTTAATGATTATCCTCCAACAATAAGCATAGAGAAACATAAAGATTTTTCTTGTGATTATTCTCTGTCTCTATTCAAATTGATAGTAACATAATCTTGGTTTGACAATAACATAATCCCGCTTCTGATTTCAGTGATCAAAAGGTATACTTTTGATTCTCTCATTAATTATATGTTGAATATGCACGAATATCAACAAGGCCCACTAGAACATATTAGTAGAACTGCTTCATTATCTTAATATCTAAACCCAGTCTATTTTAGGTGTAAATATAAATTTTTTATGTACATATTTGTTCCGTATTCAGTTCATTATAATATGAACTTAATAAATTGTTTTTTAAAATTAACAAAACCAATTTAGCTCATATGCAATATAAATTTTTATATTATTTTATAATAATTATTAAAGCTAATAAATTTTTAAAACTTAATTTTAAGAAAGAAACCATAAGAAGCAGAATATTTGATTCTTTGAGAAAAAAGCAAACCTAATAATTTGCTCATTTTTCAATGAGTGTTTTTTTTGGTTTTTTTTTCTCCCAAGAGAGTTTTCTTCATTCTCTTCCTTGACGGGATATGTGAACGGGGAACTCAGCAAAATTTTTGTTTGATTTTAATTTCTAAATTTATGTTTAATACATTTCATGTGTATCTGTTTTGCTCATTAATGCTCTAAAAACATGTGTTAACCAGGGTGTTTCCTCTGTAAAATGAAAATCTAATATACTGTCCTCAATTGTTGCAGCTAAGGCGATGTGCAAATTTCTACAGTAAATTATGGAGAAACAAATGGCAAGAATTACAATCTCCCGCTTCTTTAAATGCCGTACTTTGGTGAGTAATTAACAGGTTTGATATTATTAAAAATTTAACGGGTAATTACCGGTATGGATATCAAATGATTTAATCGACATGGGTTTGAATATAAATAATGCTTTCAAATAGTTCTTTCTTTTTTTCAGAATTAAAATTATATACTTTGTTTTGGGTGGCATTAGAGTTGCCAACAAGCTGTGCCGTCGAAAAAAGGTCTACGAGGGCTTGTGGGTAGGCACGGAACAGCCCACTATATGATTCATACTGTGTTTAATTTTTTTTCTTAGGTCCAGTTTGGTACATGTGTCGACAAGTTTTTTTTTTTTTTTTTCAGAGAACATGTCAAGCTATTAGCGTATTTTTTTTCAGCTTGTATTACTATTTTTAGGCTCACGTGCTTTTTGTCAAATTCAATAGAATCAAAAATTCAAAACTCAAGTCCATATTCAATAATACTAAATTAATAATAGTAAGAAAATGTAAATAGTAACTAATAAGTTAAATTCTGTGGTATTAGATTTCTTTCTTAATACTTAACTACAACAGCGATGGTGATGATGATGATAAATCTTTTTAAGGATTAGCTTAATTGTTAACTTGAACTTATGTGTAAAGTCATAGATTATCCATATTAATATGAATGCATACATTTATAAAATCATGATATTTATGATTTTATTTATTAAAATCATGATATCATTTATTCATTTGATAAATTATAAACATATAAACAATTAGAGTATTTCTTTTACACTAAGAATTAAATGAATTTAAAAATTTACACTAATAAAATACATTAAAAAATTAAATTTCAAATTATTTATAAAATCATCAAATTTTAAATTTATTTTTATTAAAAAATTTTACTTTGATATACTTCGACTCGTATGCTATTGATGGCCAATAGGCCACCAATAAAACGTACTTATTGCGGACTTTCTCACGTATTGTAATTTTAAGGCTCATATGCCTAAAATATTTAGTCTAGCCTGGTGCTGCGTATACTATCAAAATATGCTCATGTGGTGCTATACGGACACATACCATGTCCATATCATGCCACATGTGGCCTGACTTGTTGGTTATCTTTGGGTAGTATCTTACAAACAAGAGCTAATAAGTAATTCTAAAAATATTTCATTTAAAAAATAATGTTATATTCATTCAATGGGGTTTAGAGGTAGCAAAACGAATAATCGAATCGAATCATAAGTAAACTGGGTCAAAATTCAGTTGATTCGAATTCGATTCGTTTATTATTCGGTTTGATTCATTTAGTTAAATTAATAAACAAATCGAATCGAATATGGATTCATTTACTATTCTTTTATCCTATAACGAATCGAATTTAATATAAATTTATTTACAAAAATATAATTAATAAATAAAAATTAAGTAAAGTAAAATATAAAAATACTACAAATTTAACATCCTATAAAATATAAATTTATTATCATTTATAATTATTATATTATTCTTTAAACTTCAAAATTTTTTCATACATATTTATGGATAAATAAGTAATCTAATTAAATACTTAGTAAACGAATTTTAAACGAATGGATCATATTCAATTTATTTATGATACATTTATTAAATGAATCCGAATAAATGAATCAATGTCCTCAAACCCTAAATGAATTGAATCCAATTAATCTATTTATTAAATGAATCAATTTTTTCAAACCTAATCCTATTTAATTCACTTCAAATCGGATCAAATAAATAAATTCTCATCCAAATTACCATCCTAATGGGATGTCGTAATTTTTTGGAATATTTAATCATGAAACTTAAACGGACCATATCATTTCTCGTGGAACAGAATTTTATCAAAAGGAGAGAGCAGTATATAAGCTGAGCATCAAAAACGAAATTAGAAGTTGTGAGTGAGAAAGAAGATGGGAGGTTATTGTGGAGTTTCGATGGGCACATTATCACCGGCAATTGTCTCATTTGGAACAAGATTCTGCATTACAAATACAAATGCAAAGCCCTTCTCGAAGCAGAAGGGTACAAAAAATGACAAGCAAATTCAATTCAAACTCTGTTGCTGCTCAAGCTGGAGCTCAACCTCAACTTCACTCACACTCACACAGACTCAGCCAGAACACAAGAACAGGAGACGCCGCGAGGCTAAGTATTTTGATGACGATGATATTGGCGACTTCGTGGTGGTTAATTTTTATAGATTTGTTTCCATTAAACAGCCTCAAGAAGAAGTTGCCAAACACCTCGCCTTTGTTGAGGTTAGCTTTTCTATTTTATTCATCCATTTTTTAAAGCTTATTTAATAATTGTTGCAAGCAAGTTGCTGCTTTAACCTATTTTTTTAATTTTTTTAAAGCTTATTACAGAAAAATAAGCAAGGAATAAAATATACGTTGAGAATGAGACTCTTCTTCCTTCCTATATGAAGTGGAGAAGCTTAGTTGCTAGCAGCAGGTTGTTAGGAAGCAAGAAAGGAAAATACGGTCCCACATCTACTGCCGGCTTATAGGAACTCATGGGTGGCCTCTTTGGGTCTGACCCTTTTAAGGGTATGGGTTTGAGTGCGGTACATTGCAGGTATAGGGGATTGAAGATGTCATAATTTTCATTTGATTTATGAAGGTCTTACCTTATTTATTTCCCAATGGATGGGATGCAAACATGTTAGGAATGGGTCCAATAGAAACTCCTGGAAAGGTATGTCTAAGAGTACCCTGCTTTTCGTAGTTTTACTGCCTTAGAAGTGGGAAATGGGAAGGCTATTTGCTTTGGGAGGATAAATGGAGGGGGTAATCTTTTGTTTTGTGAGAAATTCCCCCACTAGTACAGGTTATGCCATTCTAGTAATATCTTGATTTTCTCTAGCGTTCTCTCCACCCTCTATGAATTGGAATTGGAAGTTCAAAGAAAATTGAATGATAGAGAAATTGAAGAACTTGCAACGCTTATGTTGAGTATTGAAAAATATCAATATTGATGAATTGAAGGAAAATAAAAGGATATGGAAGCTAGAAGCCTCAGGACAGTATACTTGCAAGTCTGGAGAAGTTGTACATTGATGATTCTGCTGGATGCTTTGTACCCTTAAGAATGATTTGGAAGAAATTTTTCCTAATTTTTTCTCTCCTTGGTGTGTGATTTGCAAGAAAAGTGCAGAAATTTCAAATCATCATTTTCTTCACTGCTTTGTGGCTTCAAAGTTTTGGTATAAGTTGTGCAAATAAGCTAATATTTTGTGGGTCATTCCAGGATCTTTTGATTCTCTTCTTATGGAGAAATCCTTTGCTTTTGGTAGAGGAACAATAGTTAAAACTCTTTGGAAATGAGCAACAGCAGCTCTGTTTTGGGTAACATGGGAGGAAAGAAATGTTTGTATTTCTTTAGGGGAAAAGTGCAGATAATGTTGAAGAACCATGGGATAGAGTTCTCTTCTTGCTTCACCTTGGGCTTCAGTTTCTAAGGAGTTTCAAGATTCATCCTCTTTCTTCATTCATGATATAGGGAGTTATTTTTGAGTTTATTTAAAAAATAAATAAATAAATAAATGACTTCCATTTTTTTTTTAACTGAAAATTACTTGTTTACTCATTTCTAATTCTAACATGATTGATGATGCATCTATTTGACACTTTCTAGTTTGTCTGCCTTACACATTTTGGTAATTGAAGTGTTTTAATATTTGCCATAGCTGTTCACTTATGTGAAAACTTAACTTTGTCCATCTACTACCAGGGTCTCAACCTACATGGTCGTATATATGTGAATGAACAAGGGATTAATGCACAGGTACCATATTCCTTTCTCTAAATTGGATCTGTCATACATCTGGTGATTTTCTACTTTGTTTGTCTAATACTGCAGAGTGACCATAGTTCTCCATGTTTATTTGATGGTTAGACTACTAATGCTGACTTTTTGTTTCTGTTTTATTATCATTTTTACGAACATTTGAAAGATATCCTGTTTTCTGACAAGTTGTGGGTACCAGTTGGTTAATGGGTAAGATCTCTAGAGCTAGTAATCCTGCTCACACTAGATTGAGGAGGGGTTTGGTTTGCATTTAGGGATTTTGACATGCATATTTTGGACGAAGCAGACAACGTGTCCTACAGATTTGTTCACTGCAGTACCCTTTAGAACTGGAATGTAGATAACTTTAACCTTAATGCATTTTTTCCTATTTCAATGCTATCTTTAGGAAATTACTTATTAGTTAACCGTTTGGGATTTAAGGTGTTTCAATGTGGTATTGGAGCCTATTTGACTGAGGGTCTTATTTGACTGAGGGTCTTATGTTGGAATCTAAAAGGTCCATCCATCCTATTAACCTAGTTTTAGCAAATTGTGTTTTTTGCTTTGTTTGATGCATGTGACAAGCCCGTTGACTAATTCCAGACTTAAAATGTAAGGATGCATTTTAAAACTTTAAATACTATTGTTTGTTTACTGCTTCTAAGCTCAAGCTTGTGGGTTTGATGGTGTTTCATCAAAGGATTAATTGTCTAAATGTCGTAGTGGGCTTCATCAATATTCTCTTCTCTACTTTCCTCTCCACTATTTCTTCTAACATAAGAGGGTGACAGACTGTTTGAAAACACAAGCGACGCATATCATTCTTTCTTGTGTATATGATGTTAAATCACCATGTTAGGATGTTAATTTAGAGAAGAGTTCTGATGAGTACTAATTGATTATGTTTGATCAACATCTGCCTTAAAATTTCATTTGGAATTGCTTCATGTTTTTGCAGTACAGTGGGCCATCAAGAGATGCTCTTGCTTACATTGAATGGCTAAGAGAAGATGAAAAATTTTCTGATTTATTGGTTCAGATATCTCCAGCTTTAAATGGGCATGCCTTTCCAAAACTGAAGCTGCGGTATAAACCTTCACTGGTACGGGCAAGCTATAATTAATCATCATGTTTCTACTTTTTAATATAATTCTTCTTATTCTCCATATCTCCTTTAGCGACCAATAATATAGTGTTACTACCCCTTTTTTCTTGATTTACCATATTGCTGTAGAAAATTTAGTCTTTAGAATTATACTCATTTTCATTTTCCCCTTAATGATCTCACAATTTATTTTTTGAATCATTATTTTCACTTTAGTACTTTGAAGTTCCTTTCTTACATGAATATCATAATCGTGTTTTTATATGTTTTACTTTTGACATATATGTGTGTGTGTTTCTGTTTATATTCTCCATTATCTGATGGCGGAGATTGAAACAGAAATTAAGAACTTATGAAATTGATGTTTTCTAACCCCAGAGACTTCCCAACACAAATTATCTTCGAATATGAACATATTCTTGCTGGAATTTCATTGTTTCTAACCCGTAAGCATTCTGTATATGCATGCAAATGCTCAAGTGAACATTTAGGTGCATGTTTGCATCCATATCAATATTCTTGCGCTTTTGCTACTATTCATATAATTTTTATTTTTCTAGTTGGAGGGAGGCATTTCAAATCTTCCTTTGCTTGACCCATCAATGCGTGCAACACCACTAGCACCTTCCGAATGGAGAAACAAATTGGAAGCAGGAAAGGACATGGATAAAGCAGCAAATTCAAATCTTAATAGGGACTTTATTCTATTGGATGTGAGAAATGGTACTTCTTTGCTTCTATGATGTTGTATTTGGCGTTTATCTTATTGTTAGAATTAGCAGTTTATCTCAAAGTTCATTGAGCAGTATTGTTAGAATTAGCAGTTTATCTCAAAGTTCATTGAGCAGGACATAGGACTTGAAAATTGGTAAACTCCAGCATAATTGGATAAAGTGTGCGGTACCTGCCTTATTCATTTCAGCACCGCAAGTCAATCCCCAGTTAACTCTAGATCTTTGATATCAACTTATATAATGTTTACTTATTGGAGTAGGAGTGGGGAGTGTGTGGTTCTCCCACTTCAGTGTTTATTTGCTTGTTTAAAGAGGGGGTCGGAGTCTCACTCCGTAGACTCCACCCACTTTTTTAGTGTGGAGTGAGATTCTCACTCCCATAGATTCCCACTCCTTTTTCTTTTTTACCTCGTTTATTAATATAATTTATAGTTATTAAAATAATAATATTACATTTATTTAAAAATGTTAATATTATATTTATTTAAATAAAATAACAATTTATTATTTATTATATAATCTAATTTATTATTATTAACCCATTTTACTTAATATAATTTATTTTATTAAAATAAAATAATATTACATTTATTTAAAAATAATAATATTATATTTATTTAAATAATATTATTATATTATTTAATAATAGTAAATTTATTAAATAAAATATTATTATGTTCATAGAGAATTAATAATAGACCCTATACTATCTTTATTTGAAATTATAATATTATTATATTTATTTACTATTAATAATTAATAATAATAAATAGTTTATTCAAAAAAATTATTAATTTTGTGCTATATTATTAATAATAATGTTTCATTTGTGTAGCTCTTATCAATAATTTTTAATTTACATAATTACAATTAAAATTAATAAAAAATTGTGATTTACATAACTAAAATATTAATAATAATTATTAAGTTATATAATTAAAATTAATAATAAAATAAATAGTTTATTTCATAAATATATTTTTTATTAAAATATATTTTTTATCAACATTGTAACTAAAAACTATAATTTTTTAAATAAGGGTAAAATTGTAATTTGAAACTATTCACTCCCAATCCAAGACAATGTAAACATATAAATAGGATTCTGATTTTTATTCCACACTTTCATTTCAGTGTAAGTAAACAATATACTCTCACTCCCACTCCCCCCTCCAGACTCCCAGGATTCCCACTTCTCAGTATTCTCAATTCAATCCGAGAAGTAAACACTACCTTATAATCTTATTATTATTATTATTATTATTATTATTATTATTATTAGCAGCATGACCGGTAATCATGTTCGCTTCCCACCCATGTGGCCTAGGTTTGAACCCCATGTTTCTTGTATCACCCAAGAGATTTTATCAACTGAACCAGCTGGTCTTTAAGTTTTTTTGCTGAATAAAAAATATTTCGTCTAGAAAGCCTGCCTGTTTCAAGTTACATGCTTTGACTTTTATTCCATGTTTGGTTGGAAGAAATGGTAGGAGAGGAGAGGAATGAAAGGGAAAAAGGGGGAGAGAAAATGAGTGGAAAAGAAAGTCAATCTCAATTTCATTGTTTGGTTGTACATAGAATTCATTTTTTTCCCCGAATTTCATTGCCCTCTTCTCCTTTCCTTTCCTCTCCTCTCCTTATATTTCTTCAACCAAACATGCAGTCAGAGTAAAATTCTAGTTAAAGAAAAGCTTTCATTATTTTGCTCCTCTCTTTGTAATGATTCTTCACCTTTAATAGAATTTTCAGTTTCTTATTTAAAACAAAAAAAAAAAAGAGCAAAACTCTAGTTACAGGGTTACGGATTTACTATGAAAGTAGTAAAGCTTAAAAACATGATATTACCAGGGGTTTTTGGTGAATCTGTGCTGACCTACCACTTATTCACACTATTAGCTATTGCAGCCAAGGGCCTATTCTGGGCTGGCTTTCTAGTTTCAACCAATATTAGTGGAGTTGAGTATAGCCGCTGAGTGCAGTGCGTCTAGTCTAGGTGATTGATTTGCCCATTCACCACTCTTAGTGATTTCAGGATTATTAGGTTTTGAGATTCCTTGATAGGCAGATAGCTGCTCTACCATAGAAACGAAGTATGCCATATGCATAATTTCTGCCATCAAAGATTGACAATGATGTAGTCACTTGTATTAGGGTATGAATGGGATATTGGTCATTTTCATGGTGCTAGACGACCTGATGGGGACTGCTTTAGGAGCACTTCTTTTGGGCTATCCCAGAGAGAGGTATGGTCAATCTAAGCCTTTTTATGAAATTCTAAACTTTTAGTTTGCACAGTTTTTCATACATTAATATGAACATATTTAATGTATACATTAGCATGCCTGAAGACTGCATTTACTACAAATTGCTGTCTTCATGGAGGACATCCCATTAAGCAATTCGCACATATCAGAAACTTTTCTGTGATTTCCCCATGATGGTTATGAATTCTTTGCTTAGTCAGTACAATCTGTTTGTTCAGGCCTTTGCTTCAGATCCTTTAGCAGATCTTGATAAAGAGAAGACAGACATTTTGATGTATTGTACTGGAGGCATCCGTTGTGATGTATATTCTACAATCCTAAGGTAGCTCACTATTCTACGTTTGCCTTCTTCCAATTATATTTTTGGGATTGATTTTAAATTTAGTAGATCAATCTGAATCTACTTTAAAGTAGGCTGATTCCTTTTTAGCATCTCTTTATAGGACTTGGTTACCAACATACTTTTTTGACAAGAATCTGAACTTGTGCTGATTATATGGGAGATTTGCAAAAGTGAACAAGCTGTTCGGAAAAATTAGATTTAGCCTTAGAAAACATTTGAAAGTATACAAAAAGAATGCTATCCATGCTAAAACAAAGCTGTCCAAGCACAAACCGAAATCATTATTCTATGAAGTGTCTAGCAACTTAGTTGTCAATATACTTAATCAGAAGCAGTCAAACTTGATGTACTAAACTTTCTGTTGGCTTATGACAGAATTATTATGTTGGTGCATAAAAAAATGAGCACACGAAACATTAAGCATGAACTATGACATCATTGCGTTGGTAGATTTATCTGTGTTCGATATTGAACTTGTCATTTATTTGCAGATGATAGTAATTTGTTTTGTTGCATGGGGTAGTATCGTACATTGGAGGATTACAAGTGCCTCTCCTGGGCTTGAGGAGAACTAGAAAAAATAATCAGAAAAAGCAATCAAGAGTACATTTACTGTTTAATTTTGGCTTTATCCAGCACTTCGAGTTGTCTCTTTATGTGGTCTACTTCGACTAAGTAGAGCACTGCATGTTTAATTCTTCACCCAATTATGAAGGGTTCAATTTTTATTTGGCAGACAACGTGGTTTCCATAATTTGTACACCTTGACGGGAGGTGTTTCTCATTATCTTGAGACTGAAGGTCCTGTAGAGTGGGTTGGGAATTTGTTTGTGTTTGATTCCCGCCTTTCTCTCCCACCTTCAGCTTACAAGCCTGATGCTGTAAGTGAAGCAAGCATGATTGGAAAGGTTTCTGAAAATCGATATGCCACATGCTACATATGTAGTTCACAAGTTCATGAACTAAGACATCGCAACTGTGCAAATCTTGACTGCAACCTTCTCTTTCTGTAAGTTCACTCCTCTCTCTCCCCTCTTTTTAGTCTTCTATAATTTCTGTAACTGGACTCCAAACCGCTTTTCATGGTAGACATGTAGGCTGCTAGTTTTGTCACCTTCTCTCATGATTCTGATTGTGAGAATTGCATGTTTGTGTATCAAATGAAAATCATAGGGCTTTTGCCATCCTTGTATCCTGAAAAGAAACCTCTAACTATGCCTTACAAAGTATCTTATGTTATATTTTCTTTCCTTTAATTTCAATCATGAGAAATATGGAACTTCAAAAAAGGGATATGTATGGGTTGCAGATGGAGTCTGACATCTATACAAGTAATTCTTCACATTGCCATAGCTTAAAAGGAGCTGTTATTGATACTTACACAAAATTTTGTGAAGCATCTCAATGCTTGCTCAGGCATGAGAACATTTCAAAAAAAAAATAAAAATAAAATGTTTAACATTTTTATTGATTTTGAAACCCATTTTGTTTCCAAGAAGTAAAATAAACCCCAAATGTTGGATGACAGTTACAAGATAGAAAATTTATTATCTTTCAAAATTAAACCAGAATAGTCCGTCAGGGGAATGTAATGATTGCTATTGATGTGGACATTTTGTTTCTTTTTCATGGTATTTTTCTTAGACTAGGAAGAACGATTTAAGCTGATCGGGTCAGTGTGTCTCTCATTCAGATGCTGTGCAGATTGCGTGAAGAATTTCCGTGGTTGTTGCTGTTTAAATTGCACCACTGCCCCTCGACTTAGACCTGTTCTTCCTGGGCATCAAAGATACAAAAAATGGCACTTATATCGTGATTCAGAAGTCCAAAGCCAGTTAACAATTTGATCATTCATTCATCTGTTTTTGCTGCCTCACTACAATATCTTCCGATGAGGATCTAGTTTAGTTCTTAGACAATTCAGATTGATAATGCAACTTCCAATTGTTACGGAGAAGTCCTAAATTTTTTATCCCGGCAAGATGTGCTAGAGATTCCAGGAAGGAAATCTTGATGTGATCTGTGCATCTGGCATTGGCAACCTCTATTTTCCTGGTATGTGCTCAGAAATGCCTCATTGGAAAATAGCATACAGGCTCTAGTGTAAATGTAATGCAGAACAGAGTTGCTTACGCCTAGTTATATCTGAACATACTGTAACTGTAACTCCTTATTGTAAAAACTTGAATTTTGCTTTATATATTTTTGTAGTTTTGCCATAACTGTTTTCCCTTACCTTTCTTTTCTTCTTTTTTAATCATTTTTTCCTCTATTAATAAAATAGGTTGGTTATATTCCATTGACCAAAATTTCTATCAACCAAATTGTGTTTATGGGTGGAAACTTATTGGCACCTTTTATTGACAAGTTGTCAAGTATTTTAGCTTGTGCTTGTGGAATTCCTTTTGCAGTCCAGATTGTTTCCAGTATTTTGGTAAGAAATCGACAAAAAGTCCATTGAAAGTTTAGAAAAATTTTCAATTTGGGCGATGGCCAATATTTTGTCTACAAATAAAGCACGCTCGCCAACCGGGCTAATAGGCTTTGTTAATCTTAATTTCATTACATCAAAACTCCTCATCACACAAATATTCACTTAACAGAAGCATATATACATATTGGAAAGGCATGTGATGATTACTTGCATAATCTATTGCCCTGAATCCCCTGATAGGTATTTAGCGTTTAGCAGGTTGGATAGTACTGAGAGATAAAAAAGTTTACTCTGGAAACAAAAATTTCCGGACCTGCGATGTTTACATTCCTAGTTACGATCCTATAAAAACTCGAGAGAAATAGAGCTAACTAAATCTGCTCCTCAGCTATACAATATACCAAAGATGTTAAATCTGAGCTTTAAATACCAGTAACAATTTGTCACATACTATTGACATTCCTTGCCAAACAATATTTAACATACTTAACATGGTCATAATTCATAAAATCAAATTTACATTCCAGTGAAGTCTCAACTTCAGCGTCTAAACTGCGACAAGACAGTAGAGGATGTGCAGTTAACCATGGCCAGGCAAGTTTGAGGGCCCAGAAGCAGACTCGTTGCCTTCATTTGTAGGAAAGGCCCGTTCCTCTAATCGCCTCAATTGTTCTAACTGGCCTGGAACAACAGTGCCTTGTTGATCCTGATTTACAGTAGCGAAGACTCACTCTTCCAGGCACCTCAATCGCTCGTGCTGATCTTGAATTTTATTACGGAGCCCATCCACTTCCATTTCTTGATTTTGAACCAATTCACGTAACTCCATCTCTACACGCAACACTTCTGTCTGTGCAGTGTGTGTCCCGGAAAAGATACGCATGATAGGATTCCTCTTCAGTAGGCATTCTATTTTTAATACAAAAAATAGTTAATTTATTTTTTAAAGAATGTACCTCAGGATCAACATTAGAAAATATGGATTTTGACCATGCCCGATGACTACATGAGAGCTCTGTTTGAGTAGCGGTTGTCTTTTTCAGTCGCTTCTGTAGATAAGGAATAGAAAAGTTAACATACAAGCACAAAAAAAATGAGAAAGAAAACCTGAAGCTCATATCTATAATCCTTCCACCAAAACCTGAAGCTCATATCTATAATCCTTCCACCTCTTTTCCATCATATAATCCACACATCTACAGAGATCGAACTCGTCCACATTTGCTTTCTGTTTACAGGGCTTAAACAAAATCAAAGCTCCACATTTGCTTTCTGTTTACAGGGCTTAAACAAAATCAAAGCTTACTCTTTTAGTAACAGGCAAGATGAAATCTAACACCCCAAGGCCCTACTTCATTCTAAAAAGGTATACAGATCTATGCCATTTAGCATAATTTCATACTGAAATTGCAAACCTTAACCTTGATTCTAGTCCCAGAAAAATTCAGCAGTATCTCCACCCGATTCCCTAAGATACACTATTTTAAAATGTATGTAGAAACAAGAGTAGCCATGAAAATTTCTATGAAAAATCAAAGACCAAACTACAATTTAAGATAAAAAATTGTACATTATCACTGTTCTAAGGAAAATCCAATAATTTCAGAATCTTTATTAGACCAGAGATTTTGATCATCACCATTTAATTCACAAGGATAAGCACTCTCATGTCCAAAATAAGTCAGCAACAATGCACTCAATAATCATATGTAAAAGTTCAGACACATAATATCATAATTTGATTAATTTATTTATTAATAATTTACTACAATTTATTTATTAATTGCAACAAAAAAATAATTTGATTACTTATTGGAACTAGTAAATTCATTAATTAGGTGTTTAACTAAATATTTTAAATTTGTTAAAAAAATTATAAATACTTTAAATGCCTAATTACCCAATAATGAATTAATATTCCGTAACTTAATTGTTTAAATTTCTACAACTACCAATCATTCAATACTTTAATCTCAAAAATATCACTAAGATACAAGTATTATTAACAGCTAACTAGACAAAATTTAATAAATATGACTAAGATCCTTAATTTTTTAATTACTTATATACTTAAATATTTATTTATTAATTAATCCAACCACTAAACTGTTCATCGACATAATAACCTAAATTCCTAACTTCTCATAGTACTTAAAAATCATTCAATACTTTGATCTCAAAAATATTACTAAAGTACAAGTACTGTTAATAGCTAACTAGACGTAATTTCATAAATATGACTAGAATCCTTAATTTTTAATTACTATTGTACTTAAATATTTATTTATTAATTTATCTAACCACTTAGTTGTTCATCAACATAATAACCTGTGTTCCTAACTTCTCATAGTACTTATTACTAATATAAACCTCTAAATTGTTGAGTGAAAATATTTTGATAACAACTGGTCTTTTCAGAAATGTCACTTTCCACCAAAAGATGATTCCCTGAGATTCCTAAAACGTTGAAATGACCAAACCACCCTCTGTTTTATTGCAGTAAAACAGAGAGAATTTGGGTATATTTCAAAATTTCGGTAAAGTAGCATTACCCTTGGTCTTAATCATGTTTGATAATCAATAAAAGCAAAATTCAAAATGTCAAGTACTCTACACAAGTTGAAAGAGAAAAAGCTGCATGTATTTTTCACATTACATGTCAGACACTGAAATATTCTTATTATCTTAATACAAAACTATCAAGAAGGAAAAGCAATGAGTTATTTTTGCAACCATAGCCTGAAAATCGATAAAAGCAAGAAGCCATTTAACAGATTATGGAAGTGAACATTCAACGACAACAGCAAGAATACAAAACAAACCTCAGAGACATAGCATGAAACAGCAGCCTCCTACTGAAATGAACAACTTGTGGAGAAATCAAGGCAAAATTTAGCTAAAGCAGCAGCAAGCTGCAGCAGTGAACAACTCCAAATCAAGGAGCACCTGAGCTCAACAATTTCACAGTGATCTCACTGGAAAATTTAACCAAAACCAGAAAATTACTAATTCTCACAAATCAATAGCAATCAGAAAGGCCAAACCGTAATCTTTCCAAATACTCAACAGATAAAGTATACAACAGAGAAATTACACATTAGCAATTACAAATGTTCCCAAACCATGTTCTCTAGTTCGCTGTTCCAACAAATTAATTTGCATGTAATCCTCTAAATGACAGTGAACCTGCAAGATGTACTAGAAGGAAAACATCATGACCATCCAAATAACGGGTATCACGCTTATGACTGAAAACAGAAGAAATGAGATTGATTCAAGCTAGGTCCCAGTCTTCTCCATGATGAATCATATGCTTAATAGTTAATACACCTCTAAACCATGCCACTTGTTCACTTTTTTATTCTCTCATCAAATGAAGCTGCGTAGAGCATAAGAATCAAACAAAACCAACTGAAAATGCTTAATATGTGGATACATATTATAATTATTCATCAAAACTATAAGAGCACTCTAGCTCCAACATTCATAATATACAGCAACTATTTTATAGCCCCAGAACTTCATTACCTTCCACAGATCTCAATAGCCCGAAAAAGATTACAAATATTACCAATTTGGAAAAAATTAATAATAATAATAATAATAATAATCAAAGAAACAAACAAACAAAAAATCAAAGACAACTAACTGACTTAAATAAAAAAAATTAACAACACAAAATAAAATGAAAAGCTTTCACAGATTCCACGAACCAAAATGAAAAATTATTTTGAATTAATAGATTAATCAGAGCCCAGAGTTATACAAATCAAAGAATATTCAAATACAACTTTACCTCAACAGACGGTTGTTATTTATTTAATTGAAGGTTAATTCAAAGAGGATAAATTGACAGAGAGGTATTGGATTTGTTATATAACCGGGGGTTGTAATCTAGTGTACAGTCACGTTCCTTTCCTTGCGAGACTGCGCAGTGACGAGTTTTAATTGGGTCAGTGGGCCCAACAACAGAGTTTTCCCCAATGAAAACTCACCACCGCTAGTGCAATTAATTAACTTAAATTCCATCACACGTGTCCTTTTGTCACTCTCGAAACCAAATATCGCTGAAGCGACGAAATTGGCAAAATGTTAGTGGAGTTTAGCACTCACTATGATGATTTCGTATTTATTTATTTATTACATAAAGTTGTGTGAAACTAATTTTTATGGCTTGATAAAAAATTTTAAAAAATATTTATGGCTTACGCAACGGTGGAACATGCCTTTCTTGATTCTTGAAGGCATTGGTTTGAGTTTTTAGGAGACTGTTTTTTTAAATGTTTTAAAATTTATTCTAAAATTTTATTCGAATGATGTAATATATAATGCATTATTTATCAAATAGTTAATAATTGTTGTAAGTACTGAGTGAATTAATTATATTATCCTGTTATCTCATAAGAGATGCACTTTTAGGATATTGGCATTTGCTCTTTATAAACTGTTGGGTACAAGACGAATGGCCCTATTTATGAAGAAATTTTTTAAAATTACTTGTCAGTTATAAATGTGGTAATTAATTAATGTTTAGATTTTAAGAATCTAAATATGAGATATCAAAATTCATTACCATTAAACTTTTGGATTGTAAAAATCTAAAATTGAGAATTCAGTCATCATTATCATTTACATTATTACTAATAATATTAATAATAGTAGTATTAGTAGTAATAGTAGTTTCTTTAAAAGAATCTTAGGGATATTGTTATTTTACCACATAATATTTTTTAACATATTACTTTACACCAAAGTTTTTCAACAATTACTTTTTTCTACTTAACGTTTTAACTTTTATCATTTTATCACAAAATCATTAACTCCATTAATAAATTGTTGATCTCATAGGGATATTTTAAAAACTTTAATATATTTAGTATTTTATGAATTTCACAAGATATGATATTCACAATTTTACCAATTAATTGTTTTAGATATATAAAATAATCATTTGATAAAAGTTTTATTTCTTTATATATAATTAATTTTGTATTTTTTTAATTTAGAGGGTTGAATTATACTAACATAGTTTAGGGGTAAAATACACTTTTAATATAATTTTTATTAAAAATTCTATTAACTTTAACAATTTAGTGGCACAATGATAAAACTAAAAAATTAAATAAAAAAAAGCAATTGTTAGAAAACTTTGATGGCACAATAATATATTTGAAAATATCAAGTGGTAAAATAATAATATCTCAAAATCATAATATTCTGCTTAATATTATAATAAAAAGGGCATTTATTACATTCCATATGTTAACTAAGAGTATTTTTGTAACTCATCGTCATCCATTTTGAATTTTCAATTACAAGATAAAATAAATGCATTAACGGGAATATAGTTCATTCCAATTTCACTTTTTGTAGCTCAAGTAAATAATTTATTTTTATTTTTATTGTCCATTTTAATTGTAGCTTATTTTGATTCAAGCTCATTCTGATTCATACTTCGTTTGATTCCAAGTAAATGCACCATTAGAGGAAAATAATTTACAATTATATAATATTGAAAAAAAAGCCTATACCTTTAAATACTGGGGAAATAATCATGAAAACCTTAAAATTTTTAATAAGGGATATTAAGACCTCCTTTTGACTAAAATATCCTTTTTCTTTATTAAATTGACTCCAATGTTTTATAAAAATAGAAATATGATATCAAATATATGTATATATATATAATATTAAAATAAATGTACATGTGTGTGTGTGTGTATTATTGGAAATTATAGAAAAATAGTTGTTAATTAGATGTAATTAGTAATTGAGTATTAGTAGAAAGGAGCAATGTCTATAATGGATTATTTTGCTAGAATGAAAAGATTTGGCTAATAATCTTACTTTAGTTGGGAAAACTGTTGAATTAAATGATTTTATGTAGCATATTTTAATTGGACTTGATTCTTCTAACTATGAATCCTTAGTCATTAGTGTCTTATCTCGAGGAGACAAAATTACCTCAGATGAACTTTATTCCTTACTTTTAAGTCATGAGAACAAGATAGAACAGAAAAAAAAGAAAAAGAAAAATTGCAAGTGATGTTTCACTTAGAACGACAGCACATGTAGTTCAAAGAAATCATAATTATGGTAAAATTGTCAATAGTTATAAAAAGAAAATTAGAGGTCCTTATGGTAGTGTTCATATTTTTGGCTGTAAAGATATCAATAATAGTGGTCAAGGTCAAGTCGGTGGTGTTACTGCTCTTGATATCATTTGTCAAATCTATTTTACACCAAGCCATAGGGCAAACAAATGTAAAAATAGATACAACTGATTGGTAAGGTGGTTTTAATAGTGGTTTTAGATCTAGGCAAGGACAATATGGTAGAAAACATTTTGTTTTTGCTAACAATAGAGGCTATAAATCTTTTAATGGTTTTAGAAGAGGCTCTGGCTCTCACTATAGCAATTCAATAATGTTAAGGGAATCAAGTTTTCATGGTTATATCCAAAACCTGTTGTTGCTGCTTTCTATGCATATAGTCCTGTTGTCTTTTATGATCATGCACATGGTACTTACTCCTTTAGCACTAGAATTCCCTTGATTTTAGTAGTTTTCTTGGTAAAAATGGTGGTCTGTCATCCACTTCTTATGCTCTTTCAACTCTTGTTTTCACTTCCGAGGTAATAGAAAATCTTTCTTGGTATAAAGACAGTGGTGCAAAAAATCATATTACAAATGATTCAAGTAAACTTCTTGATTCTAAAGTATACATTGGTGTTAAAAAGTTGCTTATTAAAAATGTTACAGCCCTAACTATTCCCCATATTGGATCAGTTTTGCTTAACCTCTCATGAACCTTTGTTCCTCAATCATGTGCTACATGTCGCGCATATCACCAAAAACACACTCAGTGTTTCCAAACTTTTAACTGATAAAAATGTAACTATTGAATTTCTTGAAAACCTGTCTTTTGTTAAGTTTAGGAGCTCCAGATCATTTTACTTAAAGGAGTTGTAAAAGAAGGTTTGTATCAACTCCAAACAATTCCTCAATTATCAAAAGATGGTTTAACTTTGCTCAGTTAATTTTCTTCTAATAAGTTTCAATCTTTATTTGCTTATTGTACTGTTGTTGCCTACGTTGCTTCTAGTATCCTGAACATTTGTTCCAAGTCAAATGATATGTCATGTAACTCAGCCCTTAGCAATTAGTATAAGCTATATTGATGCAAATTTTCTTCATAGAAGATTAGGACATCCAACTATTCATACTCTTAAGTCTCTACTAAAGACTTTAACTTTGCAACTTTAAATAAAACTCGAACTTTGGATTTCTATAATGTCTATCAGTTTGGCAAAAGTCACTTACTTCATTTTGATTCTGTCCAACTAAAACTACAACACATTTACAATTGCTATATGCTAATTTATGGGGGCCTTCTTATGTCTCCCAACACAGGGTTATTCTTATTACTTATCTATTCTAGATGATTTTAGTTGTTTTACTTGGATTTTTCCTTTGGTTTCTCTTGAGTACTAGAAAATGCATATTTATAAAAGATGAAATTGTCATTTTTTGCGTCAAGTCTTACTAATATATCTACTTGTATGTATTTAAGTCTTTTAAACTTTGAATATGTGTGTTTTCTTATAATCTGAGTATTTTATATATTTCATGAGTATTTTGATCATTTCACAATTAACGAGAAATCAAACAGTAAAACAAATAATATTTTTTAGCTCAGAATAATTGAAAACCTTAACAAGGGCATACAGGGTAAAAGCGTACTTTTATTATTTTGGTGGGACCCACCTAACATGGCATTAACCAACAGACGTGGCATTGATTGATGACGTGGCATCATCTTATTGGACCAAAAAATGATGACAAACCATTGATTGATGAAGTGGCATTGATCGATGATGTGACAGTATTCTATTGAACCGAAAAATGTTGATGTGCCGTTGATTGATTATGTGGCAGCATATTATTGGCCCAAAATCACAACCCAATTATGTGTTCCAGCTAATCAGAGCTCGCCACGTGGCATAATCATGAGTGTTCGAATTATTTTCATCTTATGGCTATGATTTACCCAATGTATTTATAAATAGAGGGCTCCCACTAATTCGCAGCTCTAAATTCAAATTTAAGCTCTATTTTGTGTAGTTATCACTTTATCTTGTAATTTCTATGAATTTCAATAAAATTGTTATTTTAACCTTAATTCAATTATGAGTGACTAATTTAATTTCAAGCTTGGGTTAAAGGTGAAGTGTCAACAAGATATATGGTCTTAATTTGGTAAGGTTATGCACCTTATCTCTAATTTAATTAGATTTTTTTGATTAATCGTTGACAAATAATAAATCTTGTCTAGATTTTGCACTGTATACAGCCGGCTCCCTAGTGCAAGATTATTACTATTTAGCACGATGAGCACTTAACATTATATTTATTAAAGAAAAACTCTCCTCTAGTATTCGTGGTTTGTCTTGACTCAGTATTGACAGTGAATGTATTAGTAGATTATCTTCCCACATTGTCGACAGTAGGATTATTAATAGTAGCACGATGTATACTTGACACCACATTTAGCAGAAGATTATTTCTCCCAAGTACAATAAGTGTTTGATATTATGTTTACCAGAATGAGACTTATGAAAAGTGGAAATACCCCTTCATAAATTAATTAGAATTAAAAAAAAAATATTAAGCCCACCTAAGTATTGAGTGTGAATCTAGAGACTCAAGTGATTTATTTACAAATGGCCCAAAGTAATCATTAAATGGCGTCTCTTGTAGTACTTGTGGGTATTGTTCTAAATCCATTTTAATTTTATCAACAATTTTAACCTTTGATGCAATGTGTCTGTATGTGTGCAGTGTCTTTTCTACTTCAAGGTCTATAGGCTCTAGATCATATGATTGTGACCTTTGACTGTGCATGTAAAATTAAAAACAAAACTAATGAAAATAAAGAGAGATGAGAGGTAATGAAAATAGTATCACATCATGGGGAACAAATAGTAACTGTGTTTTTAAATAAATACTTCCCAGTGCATGCAACCAATGTTATTCTCAGGAAATCTCAAAGTTTACTTAGATAAAACATGAGTAATTTTTTGAAGCATGGAAGCGATTCAACGGGCTTCATGTCCACATTATGGGTATGAGAAATGGCACTAACGTCAATACTTCTTGGAAGGATTATTGCCACATATGCAAAAATGGCCAATGGCGACAAATAGAGATGAGCTAATATCTAAAAGCACATCAGAAAGGATTTTTTCAAATGACATGAAAATAATTCTCAACAACAAAGTCGATCATTTAGAAATGTGAGAAAAATCAAAGGGGCAAGTGAAGTCCACGTTGGCGAATCAGGATTGGACATCAAGGAAGTCAAAGAAATAATTAAAGAGTTTTGTTGCTAAATAGCATCATTAACGATTGCCAAATCAACAAAGCTACATGCCTACAATTAATTTGACCATGATTACTACCTAGATCAAGCCAATGCCATTAATGTGATGAGAAAGTAATCAAACTACAACCCTTACTCCAATACATACAATCTTGGATAGAGAGATCATCCTAACTTTTTATGGTCTCACAGATTCCAACAAAACGGAACAGTAGATCCAGTTGCACCAGCATTAGTATAATCAGTTCATCAAGCTCCACAAATCTCTTGGCCACCATCTAGACAGTACAATCATAATTAGAGCTACTCACAAACCAAACCATGGGAAAAGATACTCCAAAATTTTAAAAATTTGACTCACTCCATAGTAGACAACAAAATCGCATCATTGACAAGCTGCAGAGTGAGAGAAGAGATGACGTAAATTCACAAACCCAATCGATTTTAAACCTCTGATGGATGGTGGGTCAACTTGCTTCTTTAATTTAAACATTGGCAATGACTGTTGAGAATGCTTTGTCGGACTTAGGTGCTAATGTAAATCTTTTGCCTTACTTAGTATTTATGAAGCTTGGACCGAGAGAATTACCCCAAACTCCAGTTCCCACAATAACTTACATTATCCAATCAAGATATGGATACGAATGCAATTCTTATAAAGCTGTCTGGTTGTGGAAAAGGAAATTGTTTAAGAAAATGAAGAGTTAGACTCCTCCAACTTTTTTGTCATAAGGGTGCTTGAATAAACTGCAATAGGTGTAACACCCTAATTCCACTAACAATGCACTACGATGGAATTGAAGTGAAACTGCATTTCATCAATCTCATTTCTAAACCATCAAAATAATATTAAATAATAATTATTCTAAACTTCTAAAAGAAAATAAGTTCTGAAATAACATATCCTAAAATAAATATTATCCAAGAGGAAGTTAAACTATTAATAAATTATTAACGTAACATTTCTTCCTAAAAGAAACTGAGCTCTTATTCTTCCTCCTAAGACCATAAGCTCATATCATCTAACTCTATCTACAAAATATTGTAATGAAAGGTGAGTTGTCAACTCAGTAAGTAAATTCATACATAATACTAAAAATCATTAAAATATAATTGATTGAAATACTTACATATGCATAATAATAAGAGAAATTACTTTTGTAAATCAACATTTAGCAAAACTAAATGACAACATCATAAAATCATTTAAATCCTTACATAACAATAGCATCGGAAACACATAAAACATAACTAGCTTATGCCACATAATATCACTTGAAGATCTAGTGATCCAGCCATATTACATCATTCAGGATATTGTACCCCACGAGAATCATTAACATTAACATCATATGTGTACAAAATCCAACTAGCCTTCCATAACATAAAAAAATATAACATCACTACGGATAATGAGCCAAATCATTTAAAACTATTTTTAAACTTTTAGTCTATGGTAAACTTCTATAAATTACATTTAAATAATTGATAATTATTTCAAAATATTTCACTTTAAAACAATTTAGTAAAAGTTTTTATTTTTAAAACAATTTATGACACAAGTTTTTAATAAATAAAGTTTTTTTACAAATGATTTTAAAGAATAATTTTACTTAACTAAATATTGTAATAGACTAAATAAATCAACTTTATATACTTTTCATTCAATATAATACATACCTCGAATTAAAAGCAGTTTAATAGTGAAATATATGTACTATGCATGAATCTACTTACCTCGATCATTAGTAATAAAAGGAGCGGTAACCTCAACCACGAGCTCACTCTCATCCTAGAATATCAAATTACATTCTTATCAATATTATTACTCATTCTGACATTGATCTAAATCCAACATAATCAAGCTAATCATAAGTACTAAACCATTAAAATTAGTCTAAACATAACCATCCTATACAAGCTGATTTTTACTAAGCTAATTATATGTCGGAAAATTATAAAATTAAAGAAGAGAAATCATAAACATGTGTAGAATTTCATATTAAGTTAAAAAAAATGAATAAAAGTCAGAAACATGTCTCAAAAAGAATGTTTCATGCAAATATCTACACTGTCCAGCAGTGATAAAAAATAAAGGTAGATGAATTAGAAAATTCGTGAAATATTTAATATAATTCATATAAATTAGACCACTTGATTTTACAATAGTAGAAGTATCAAGAAACAATATATCAAATTTATAGAATTTTTGAAGATGTAAAACTATTTTAAACGAATTTATATTAAGAGACCAGCAAACTTGTCCAGAAACTTTCAGGTTTGTATTTTACAATTCAAAAATTCATAACTTAATGTTAACTCAATGAACATTAGTCAAATAAACCTTAAATCATAGAAGACTATAATATTATATGAATAAAATATTTATCGGTCATTCTAAACCCTTTTAACAACCTAAAATAATTTTACCATTAACTATTGTAATTTTTTAAAGCAGTTTCCAAAACTGCAATAATCCAACATAATGATTTTTAAAAATTTTTATACTCAACTAAAAATTATGAAAATAAGCATACAATAAGTAGACATAACAAAGATTAAACAGAAAAAGCAACATTTTTTTCAGATATCATTTGGTAGTCAGAAAAATCTGTGAAATCAAACATGCTCCTGAAAATCAGAATTTTCTAATACCACTGTTCTAACTTCGAAAATTCACAATAAATTGGTTACTTGGAATCTCTTTACACAAAATACATCATTGAAAACTTTAATTTTATATCTACTTTAATTTTATGGAAACTTTTGCGCAGAAATTGAAGCAAAAATAAAGGGAAAATAGTAATCACATCACAACACTCGTGCCTTATAATGCCTAGCTATTCATTCATGATAAAGAAAATAATGCATGCATTCTTCATCAAACACATAATATTAGAGAACATGCATTAGAGAAAGATAATTACCTCAAAACTTATTTGAAACGTGCAGAAAAGAAAACTCTAGAATTATTTACGTTTATACATTTATAGGTTAAATAGTTTTAATCGCAAAGAGATAGGAAGAGTTTAAATTTAATAAAAACTCTTGCTTTTATAAAAATATATTATACGATTATACGATAAATATGATATTCTCTGATAATTTATTTTTTAAAAAATAAATAAATTATACTTTATCTCAAATAGTGCTAATTAAAATAGATTAACACAAACAAACAACAAACAATTAAACAGATAAGCATAAACAAACAAACAAGGAATAGGTGTTACAATAGGTGTCCTTGTAAATTTTTTAGAATGATATCCGACAATAGGGAATACAAGATTTAATTTTTTAGGGATAACTTGAGTAAAGAGTCATTTGATGACATCCTTTCGACTCTTGAAACGCATCCCAGTGGATACATGCAGAGAGCAATTTCCTAACTATGACTATTATTCCATAAAGAACATGCACGATATAATCTTAGAAATCTGACTATAAGCAACCCTGTTTGCCAGTTTATAAAAGAACTAGATCAAAAGCCTATCCTCGACCCATAAAGAGCATTCAAGCCAGTTCTGAACGTAAAGGCAGAGGAAGATGTGAGCCACAATCATAACTGTCGGTACATATCCTTTTGTTTTACTGTTCTTTCATTATTTACATTATTGCTTTTAATGGTTTGTTTTTATATTTACTTATTATTTGTTTTCTTTGCTATTTACTTTTGAGTCTTAAGCCATAAACTTCATGCATAATTTGACAAACTGTTGTTAGGTCAGATGCTCTTCAATTTTTCACTATGTTCAAAAACTTTAAACACATTAAAACTGTCTAGATAGATTGAAGGGATAATTTAGAAACTTTTATTTTTTACTTGCTCACTCTAGTATTCATATCAGACATCCTTGTCCTCATAGTCATCATCAAAAAGGAAAAATAAAAAGGAAGCATAGACACATTATTGATATTGGCCTTATCTTACTAACTCAAGTACATTTGCTATTAACTTTTTGGTGGAATGCTTTTCACACTGTTGTGTTTCTTGTTAACAAACTTTTCACACCTACTTTAAATAATATCTCCTTATCAGAAACTATTTCATCAAAACTAGACTATTCCCTTCTAAGATTTTTTTATCGTGCTTGTTACCCTTATGTTAGACCTTAGAACAGGCACAAGCTAGAGTTTAGTACAGGCAGGCGTGTTTTATTGGGTATAGCTCTCATCACAAAGGTTATCAATTCCTTTATTCTTCTTCTATAAGAATATATGTTTCAAATCATGTTACTTTTGATGAGAGTTTTTTTTTTTCCTTGTGTGCTTTAGATTTTTCCTCTATTATTCAATCATGTCAATCTTTAGATAACAATTCACCTTTATCCTCAACTCAAATATTCAATCCAGTGATACAAGCTCTCCTTCAAGCAACCCCAGCAAATAATTCTTCAGCTTCCACACATCCTGAGTGTCTTTTCTAGTTCTTTGACAATTTAGGGTAAATTCACAACCTGAGGTGAGTTTACCACTCTTTCAAACACAGTTACCAATGCATATGTTGCCAGTAGCTCTAACTATTAGTCATCCTATAATCACAAGATCTAAAGTAGAGGTTTTTAAACCCAAGTCCTATGTTGTAACACTACTAGCTACACCTTCAAACCAACCTCTATATCTCAAGCATTATTTGATCCAAAATGGTTCCAAGCAATTTAGGAAGAGTACCAAGCTCTTCAACACAAACACACTTGGGAGCTTGTTTTACCCACTAAACTAGTTAAAGCAATTGGTAATAAATAAGTTTTCTAGATTAAGTATAATTTTGATGGGACTATTTCCAAAATGCAATTGGTAGCAAAAGGATTTTATTAGACTCATGGAGTAGATTATATAGAAACATTCAGCCCAATAGTTAAAGCCTCGACTTTCAAAATTATATTAAACTTGGTTGTCATGAACAATGGACACTAAGGCAAGTTACTGTTAACAATGCATTTTTCAATGGTATTTTGGTTGAAGATGTATATATGGCTCAACCTAAAGGTTTTATTGACACTTACAAACCTCATCACATTTTCAAGCTCAATAAGGCTCTTTATAGTCTAAAACGAGCTCTGAGGGCAGGTTTGACAGGTTCAAAGATGTAATGGTTTCTTAATAGGTTTTCAGAACTCTAAATCAAACAACTCTAAATCAAACAACTCTTTATTTCATAAGCGGAGAGGTGATCACATCCTTCTGATTTTGGTCTATGTTGATGATATTATAATCACATTCTATAGCATTCAGTTAGTTCAACAGATAGTTACTAACATGCTATAAACTATTGCCTTAAATGATTTGCGAGAGTTGACTTACTTTTTTGGCATTGAAGCTGCAAATATTTTTAATGGAATACATTTTTCTCAAACCAAATATATTGCAGATTTTCTAGCTAAGCATGAAATTTCATATTATAGCCCATTTCCTACACTAATGCCAAGGTCATCATCTTATTAAATTTTTTGGTACAATAGTTGCTAATATCCTCAGTATAGAAGCATAGTAGGAGCATTACAATATATAACACTCACAAGGCCTGAGATAGCCTTTTTAGTTAATAGACTTAGCCAATTTCTGGCTTCACCAACAATAGGATATTGGAGGCTTACAAGCGGCTGTTACGATATTTGAAGGGAACAACACACTTTAGTCTCCAATTCTATTATTGTGGCAATATGCAATTGAATTATTTTAGTGACTCTAACTGGATCTGTGATAAGGATAATAGGAGATCAATGGCAAGAAATGTTGTTGATCTTGCCCCAAACTTAGTATCTTGATCCTCTAAAAGACAACTAGTAGTTTTCAAATCAAGTGCAGAGGCTTTAGCACATGCAACTTCAAAGGTAATGTGGATTCATTCTTCCTTAATGAGTTATACATTCAATTTGTCACGTTGTCGATTATATTGGTGTGATAATCAAGGTGCGATTGCTCTAGCACATAATCCAATTTACCATGCTAAGCTAAGCATATAGAGCTTGATATACTCTTTATTAGAGAGAAAGTGGTTGCTAAACAGATTGCTATTTCTTTTATTCTAAGTGAAGATCAGACAGATATTCTTACCAAGACTCTTTCTTTTGATTAATTCCATTATCTACGTAGCAAGTTAAATGTCCATCTAGGACAATTCAGCTTGAAGGGGGATGTTAGTGAATGTGATAAGTGAGCATAAGAATTATAAAGTACAACAGTACACACTTGATTATAGCTTCCTTGTTGACGTGTTATTGAGCTGAGCTGAAAAGTTGCAATTGGTTAGATCCTATTAATACATCTTATAATTGTAATAACATAGATAGCTAGCTATACTTAATAGGATTTTGCTGCTGCAATTTTGCATGAACAGTAACCCCACGTGGGTACTATTCACGTGCTTTTGCAGGAGAGGCTCCCTACTTAATATATATATACTGAAATTGTAAAGTCTTCCAGAATAATAAGAAAACTTCTCTAGATTGTTCTTTCGAGATTCTCTTTGTTTTCGTTCATTTTCCTCTTCACTTTCTCACTTCCCAAACACATTCAACTACAAATTCTTTCATTTCTAGAGGAGAGCCGAGATTGCCAACATCCCTTGCATTCAAATTGAAGAGAAATGATATTTGAAAGAAAAATTTGACTGACAAGCACCATGGTGTGCCCAGCCTAGTTTATTTTGTTACTTGAAAAATAATCAATTAACATGATAATCCCGCACGAATATAATGTTATTTTTGTTAGCACTCTATCTTAGCCTTTGGTTTCTTTATCATTTTTCAATTGAAAATGCCAGTCACTTGTTTTCCATTTTCAAATATCAGTTTGTAGCTTGAGGCTATTTTTCATCATCCGGTGGCAGTTTGTTAAGGTAATTAGTACCTCTTCTTCAGTTGATTAACTGGCCTCAATGGGTGTAAAACGCAGCGGCATGATGCTTGATACTTGATGTCCCAACAGAGAAATGGTTTGATCTATTGTTGTTATTTTTTGTGCTTTCTTTTTATAGTATTCATAATTTTCATACATTCATAACAACGTTTATCATTAAGATTCAATTATCTATATATTCTTATTCCAATAGCTATTAATCAAACAGTGAAACTAAATCTCCTCTCTTGATTTCAGCATTTATTTAAAGATATTTGTGCCAAATGTTTTTTAAAATTATGTATGATTAGACTTCCCAATAACTACTGTTATTTTTGTTTATTTATTAATCAGACCAATCACCCGCCTGAATTTATTTGGGAGAAGATTATAAGAAAATTCTTTTCCCGGTTTGATAATGAAACTATGTCTTATCAAATCATATTGGATCTAAATAACCAGCAAATTAGCAGCTTCTTTGTAGGATTATTTCAGCTAAAAAAGAACTTCATGATTTATCTAAAGATTAATTCCATTCTTCAAAAGAGCAGACGTTAAAGACTTCTTTACAATGAGCAGACATTAAAATTGACAATCAAATTGAGGGACCTCATCACTTAATTTGTTTCAATTCCAAGTTCGAACACAGAATCACTGGCTGCAGCTTCAAAGCACTTTTGTTTCTCTTCTTCTTCTTCCTGCTGCTTCAGGGTTTCATAAAGAGGAGCATTTTTAGTCTCTGGCAGCCACAAACTCAGGACCCCACTAAAAAAGGACAATGCCCCAAATACTAGAAACGATAGTGATGGACTCATCCGACCAACAACCACAAGCAGTGGCGAAACTGAAGCCCCCAACATCAAAGCCTGCCGCAGAAACGAGACCGCAATGTTTCTTACATTCGTCGGGAAAAGCTCAACGCAGTAAATATACATCACATCAAATGCTGTTGAAGCTGCCATGAATCCTACTCCTTCAATTATCAACTGCGGCCAACTTCCCCTACCTTTTTCTTTATTATTATTATTGGAAAATAATATACACAGAATGCTTGCAGTTCCAGCTATGTAAGCTGATTGAGAGAAAAGCAAACGCCTGTTTGTGAAGCTCAATAAAACAGTTCCAATAACAACTGCTGGAATCTCCATCAACGCATTGAGTGCAACTGAGAAGTAGAGATTGAAGTTTAAGTTTTCAACATTGAGTTGGATTCCGTAATAAACGAACCCTACTCCAAAACCAGCAGTCATGACCATAATTAGTCTTTTAGCTGCCCATTTTGTACCCCACAGGCTTTCATTTTTATTGTCACTGTCATTGCTTCCCGTTTTGGCTGCTGACGGAATTGCTAGGGTTAAATTCGTGGGCAGTTTTTTGCCGTTGAGTCTTGCAAATTTTTTTAACACATCAAGTGCTTCTCCACTTCTCCCCATGACTAGAAGCCACCGCGGAGATTCAGAGACAAAGGGTAGTAACAAAATGGTGTAGCAGAAAGGAAACAGTGACAAGATTTTGTATAAGGTTCTCCAAGAAGTTCTTGTGGGATAAGCTATTAAAGGGAGGGAGAGAAAGCCAACTGAGAAGAAGAAGAAGCCGTACTGACCAACTTGGCCGCGGCATTTACGGCCGACGGCTTCTGTGGCGAGAACCAGACAGCAAATCCCGATGCCAGAGCGGGCAAAGCCATTGGCAAAGCGGAGGAGAGCATATATCCAAATATTTGGTGAGAGGGATGTGAGAAAAGATGTTGCCGAGGTCAAAATGCATGAGAGCATAACTGCTTTCTTTCTTCCCAGCCATTTGTCAGCTACTCGTCCGAAAAAGGCAGAGCCTGAGCAAGTTAATAAAAATGAATAAAGGTCATTATTCGTGAATTAGGATTCAGTGCTAGTGCTACGTTGAGTTTGTTCTGAGTTGAATAAGTGCTGAGTACTAAATAAATAATCAGAATTAAAAAATTTATTTTAGCACAATTTAGCACAAATGCGGAGTTGACGTTTTTGTTAACTTTTTATAAATATATTATTAGTAGTTATTGGATAAAAATATAAAATTAATTAAATTTTATTTATATTGTTATACATACACATGTAATAGAAGATTATAAAGAGTTGAATACTAATTAATTTATCACGGCTTTATGACTAATTCCTTATATTACTAATAAAAAAGAATTAATAAATTTAAATTAAGTGAATATTAAATAATAAAAAAATTATGTATATAAGTGATATATTCTATTGTTTCATTGTGTATACCTTCGATGTACGCAAGTTTTTCTCATTGGTAGAGAAATTCTTTTATACTTCTATTGAACATTGAACCAACCAATAAAATTATGAAATGTGTATATTTTGTGTATAAATGTGATAATTTTATAGGCTGATTCTTCGATGTAGAAATTATTTTTCTAGTTTGTGGAGAATAAAATTATATTAATAACAAGCATATATACTTTTTGAAACTATATATTCTTAAAAATATATAATTATAATTCTCACTTTAAAAGAATGGTATGTTTGTTGAGTGGTTGTTAGATAAAATTAATTAAAATAATTAAAATTTTAAAATAATTCTAACCATTGATTCACTGTTCAGTAAAATCTTAGCTCAGCACTAAATCTTAATCCACCTCAAATATAGTATTTAGAGAAAACAGAAAAACTAATTTTTTAATAAATTATTATATATTTCTCCTTATTGCATTAATTCATTTTTACTCGTTCATTTTTACGTCTATTACTTTTATCAATCCGGGAAAATGTCATAAATACATGTTACAAAGCGAATGAAAGGATAGCAAAAGTACGCCTTTAGTTTAATTATAGCAAATCACTTTCATATTTTTTTTTCCCCTTCATTTTAATTTTACTTTATGTAAGCCAAGAGAAAATGAACAAAAACTGTGCAAAAGTAAGCAAGAATTACCTAAGAGAGAACCAAGGAAGAAAAGAGAAGCAGGAATAGCAGGAAGAAACTTTCTGTCACAGATGAGATTCCACTCGGCTATAGTTGAGCTTGTATTCCCACCAACCCATTCCCATGTCCCTGCTGCTAACCCACAAATAGACCCATCAACATGTCCTTTTCCTCCATTATTTTCCATGCAAAATGAAGAAGAAAAGGATGATGATGATGATGATGATGACGACGATCCATTAACAATAATATTAACATTACTGCTGCTGCTTGTTTTACATCTCCATGCAGATGGCTGAGCATCAGAAAAAATGGTGGCCAAAGTGTTTTGAGAATCAAAAATCCATGCCAATGACACCAATATAACATGCAAAAGCTGCGAGAATCCAAAGGATCCAAAGTATTCTTCCACCACTTCATCTACCGTCAGCTCCAACTTGCTTGCAGCTACCTCTTCTCCTCCTTTTTCTGCCGCACTTATTTTGTTTCCCTCCTGCAGACTTATAAGCTCTTGTTCTTCTTCCATTATTTTGTTCTTTTTTTTTTTTCATGCGACTGCTTTGCCACACTTATATATATATATATATATACATAATTATTTTCAGGTGTGGGTGCCCTCATCTTTTTAAATGTAGACACGTTATTGAACCGTATAATTTAATAACATTAAAATCTGACTCTTAAATTCTATAACTTAAAAACATATCCACATAAAAAAAAATAAAATTGAAGCACCCACACTAGAGAAGAACTCTATACAAATATATACACATTCTTTTGCTGAGCTTATCTAGGCATCAAGATAATTTCAAGGTTAACATTTTATAATCATAGCCTAATTATTCAAAGTCTAAAACTTATTACTGTTAGACTTTGAATAACAATTTTACTTTTAATATAGTATTTGGATTCAACGGTGATGTGAGTTTATGATTATGAATCTTTATGAATGTCTATGTACAATTAAATGTCTATGTACAATTAAATATTTACTATACTGTATATTAACGTTGATGTTGATAAGATCAAAAATTCACGAATAATGGTTCATATTAAATACGAATACGTGCGTAATTATATTTAAAGCCTAAATAATTATAACTGCATAGAAATCATCAGATTTTTAAAAATCAGCATAAGTCCAGGGAGTCCAGGAACGTAGTCAGGAATTTAATTGAGTTGGGGCACATTTAAAATGTAATATAATTTTGAAAATTTATATTGCAATATATAAAATCGTAACTATAGTATAAATTGATAATAAATTTTGAAAATTTAGGTAACAGTATATAAAATCACAACTATAATATAAATTAATAATAAATTTACTTATTAATTTTCATAAAATTATAATAACTAAACAAATTATTTAGAATTAGACATTTAAGTTAGGGCAGGGGCGTAGCTAGCATAGGGCTAAAAAATTTTTTGCTGGTTATCTTAAAAAAATATATTTTATTTGTTATTTATAAAAATATCCCAATTGAATTGTGAAATTTTGAAAGTGCCACATTGTAATTTTAAAACATTTCATGCTGCCCCTGACTTAAATGTCTAATTCTAAATAATTTGTGTTTGCTATTATAATTTCATGAAAATTAATAAGTAAATTTATTATTAATTTATATTATTGTTGGGATTTTATATACTGTTATCTAAATTTTCAAAATTTATTATCAATTTATACTATATTTGTAATTATATACATTGTAATATAAATTTTCAAAATTATATTACATTTTAAATGCACCCCAGTTCAATTAAATTCTTGGCTACGTCCCTGATTAGGGGCAGCATAAAATTTTTTAAAATTACATGTGGTACTTTCAAATTTTTAAAATTCACCTGGAGCGTTTTTATAAATAACAAATAAAATATATTTTTTAAGATAACCATAAAAAAAAAGAAAAATTTAATAGCCAGCTGGGGCACCGTATGCTAGCTACGCCCCTGAGCATAACTCAGATCATCAAGAAATTTAAATTGATTTCAAGAATACTAAACGTGTATTCGTGCTTTATTGTGTTATACTGGATGTTGATAGATTATAATATATATATATATATATATCCACTACATTATTATGATCAAGTATGCACTTGCTACCAAATTAACTTTAACGTGTCAACTTCAAAGATTAGGCACCAAGTTATTAATAGAGGTACTGGCTGGACGTATTATATATATAATCATCTTATCAAATCACCAACATACAATTGTTGGGAAGAAGTAGAAATATAAATATGTAAATTATCATATGGTTGATAGTGTGATACACTGGTTGTGGTCTAGCTGGACCAGGCTCAATGACACATATTTTAGTGGTGTGTTTCGTATCATGGCACTAGGAAAATTAGTCAATTAATATATATATATATATTGATTTTTCAATTAGGAATAAGCTAAAATGCATTTTTTTTTGTTTTTTATCTTTTAGCTTAATCTTGACTTTTTAAAGTAAGGAATCATTGATTGAAAAACTACTATATATATATAGGATTTTGGTCTTTATTAAAGTTTAGAAAAGTTATTAAATCATGCAGTTTAATAGTATAATAATCGTAAAAACTATTAAACTGCGCTTTCCTGAACTTTTATAAAGTCCAGTTTCCTGAACCAGACCAACTATATATATATATATAGAGAGAGAGAGAGAGAGAGAGAGTTACTCAATATCTACTTGACGTATATAGAATTTTGAGTCCCAAACATCTCCTGCCTTTTGTATATATTCTGAAATAGAAAACTCATCAGTTAAATTAATTTGTATATAGGGTTTTGATGAGTTGTTTATGCATAGTTTACTATGAGTCTTTGTAGAAAAGAATCAGGAATTGTGGGATTCGTTTTGCTACTTCCGTTAATGTTAAAGATCACTTTCGAAGGTTAAAAAGTAACTTTTTCTATTAACATATATCACGTCTAATCGTATGTATATATATTTACTACCTAGATGTAGGGTTGAGCAATTTCGGAATCCGAATCCTATTAGATTTAGGATTGAGGAAAAATCCATCCGATTCCAATTTGAACCTCAAATCTGATTTGAAATAATTCAGATCGGATGAATATTTTAGATAAATTCATATTCAGATCAGTTTGGATTTTGGATTATAGATTGGATTCATATTACATTTAAAACACAAACCCAAGTTATATATTTCACCAAATCTTCGACACCCAACAGCAGCAAACAAATCAAAACCTTTAAAACTTGAAACTTTAAAACCCAAATTCCAGCATTGTATAACGGACTGCTAAATTTTCTAGCTAATAAGAGGTTAAATCGCTGGCCCGTGGTGCGTTAAGTAGCAAGGCAGCCCCCAATTCCAGTCCAAGCGCCAAGACATTGAGCCCAATGGTCCAAATCCAGCCAAAGTGAGCTAGAATTCTCCACAACTCTCTAGCACACTCTCCGCACTTGTACATAACACTAGAATTCTCTACACTTGTGTATAGCTAGAAAATATCTAGATTTTTAGGTAACTTGCGTAAAAAGCTCTAGAATGGGCAAGCCTCTCTTATAAATAGGGCATGGCACTTCCCATTTAGGCATCCATCCAAGCAACTCAAGCATACTTGTAAAGCTCTCTTGTACTCTGTCTTTTGAGCAATAAAAGCTTTCTTTGGCCTACATTGCTCTATTTTCTTGTTAGCATACGAAGCTTACGAGAAGTTTACAAGGCTTACTTAGCGACTTTCGTGCTAGAAATTATTTAAGTGTTGCAGGAGTTTGCTACGACCAATACTCATCCCATGACAATTGGCTACCTAATTTTAAGTAATAAGCCAAAAGCGTGAGAAATGAAAACCCCAGAGAAGAAAAAAATTGACCTACAGAAGTAGATTAGTGTGGGTTTAACAATACCCTCACTTGCATAGTTAATAAACTTGAAAAAAAAAATGCCTCTTTTCTACAAGGAGCTAAGCATAAATTTCTTATGAAAGGGATAACAGCCAGGTTAGTTTGCTTTGCTCTGGCTCCTCCTTCACACTTTGATAAGTCCATGTGGTGGCTAGATATCGTGGAAGATGCAGTTGAGTTCGTTTGGTTTTGTCGTCGGATGCGTGGGTTGCGGTTTGGGTCAGGTCATGGGTCTGACGTCGGTCTGATTTGTGCTTTGTGGTTTCTCTAATTTGTCGCAGCCTCATGGTCATGGGCTCGTGGTTGTTGCTGATTTGTGGTTTTTGAGGTCTGTCATGGAGTCGTCATCACGGCTGCTGTAGGTTTAGGATTAGGAAGATGGAATTAGGGATTTGAACGTTTGTGCCTGCAGGCTGCTTTTATATTTTCTTTTCTTTTTTTTTTTAAGTAGTAGTACTGTAGTGGTGAATTCATTCGGATTATTCAAATCTATCAAATTTAAATCAAATCTGATCGGATTTGAAAGCAAATCTGAGCACAGATTGGATCAGATTTATCTGAATCTGATATGATACTCAGCCCTACTCATATGTAGTTTTTTTATCCTAAAAAGTGATATATAACACTACAGAAGTAACAACACGAGAAGTAACAACACGAGGCACACCTGGGTGTTTGGTCGAGAGGGGTTATAAGTAATTGTTTTTAACTGATCACCTGAATCTGAATTTAAAGTCTAATAGAAGTAGTGGATTAAAAAATAATTTCATATCATCTCATTTTTAGAAATATGAGAACCAACAAAAAGTGAACGCATAACTCTAACGATTAGAGGAATATTTATCAAAACTTATTTTATATTTCTTGTTTAGGAAAGATGAATTTTTGGAACACCAAACAAAACTCGACAGAAAAATATGGATAAGTTTCCAACCAAGAGTAATGTTATTTGTACATAAAATTATACACAAAATTGCACATGACCACTAAAGACAAGAAACATTGCATAATATTATAATAATTTATATTATTATTGATGTTAAATTACTATGAGTCATTATCTAGAAAAAATTCCCTTATTATATTATGGTAAGGGATAAGTTAAAAGATATAAAATATAAATTTTAATACATAAAATACATTGAATTGAAGTGTATATTTTTTTTTATTTTTTTGCTTCTCATTTACTTTATCTTTAATAAACTAAAGGATATTTTATTAAAAAATTATTTTACATATATATAATCCTTTTTTTATGCAGGCATCCTCAATTTTTCTTTGTCGTGCAGACTTACTGTTAACTCATGTCGTTTAATAAAATCAGTGCAAACACGCTATTAAATTACATAGTTTTATATCATTTTCGAATTAAAAAAAAATGGGGATGTCCAAACCTAAAAATGATTATATATATATTTCTAGTCCGAGAAAGTCGGGAAAACCTTAAAACCATAGGGTTTTGATAGCATTATGAAATTAAATTTTAAAATCACATGGTTTCAAAGCTCTTTCAGAATTTCCTACACTTTAAAATATATATATATATATATATATATATATATTATATATATATATATATATATATATATTCTCTAATTAAGGATCCCTAACTATATTAAAGTTAATGATAAACTAAAAGTTAAAAGAACACAGACTCGAATGCAATGTATTTTATCTTATAATATATTAAAATCTATATTTTTTTATCTTTCAACTTACCTATAATATATGGTCCGAGATTGTAATTAGGAGTTCACAATATACACACATACGCACATATACAGCTAACATAAGACCATTGACTAAGACATCTAGCTAAAATAAGAAGAGTAAAATAAATTAAAAAATACACGTAATTTTTCATTTATTATCTAGCTAATGAAAAGCTTATGGCGATTGTGGCATGACTTAAGTGTTATAAGGTAGGTGGACTCACAGAATGATGCATTGGTGAAATTCAATCATGTCGGTTTTCAATGAACATACAATGATCTGCTAATCCACATATGAATTTGAATTTGTTCGTATTCTATCAAATCAAACAATACCTTTAGGGTTTAAACACCATACATATATATATATATTTGACTTTGCATGTGTGGTTGTCTTGCATTTAACTTTCGTTATCTAATTATTTGTTATATATATGTATTTATATATTCTTTTTTTTTTTTTTTGAAAAGGAAATAGACAATTTCATTAATTCAAAGTTGAGAGTAAAGCTTCGAATTCAGCTAGTAAGGGATCCAGTCATAAAACAGATTCATTACTCTTTAAAGCTAACTTAGTTAAGGAGTGAACATGAGCATTATATGATCTAGAGGTGTAATAAAAACTAATATTTTGGAAGTCCTTACTTAAGTTTTGAATTTCTTAAATCACCCACATAATCTCTGTTCTACTATTCTCTTTGTTGTTTACCAACTTCGGCACATCTTGACAATCTGACTCCACCATTAAAGATTGGAGGGATGCATTCTTAGCCGCAAATAAGCCTCACTCAACAGCTTCAGCTTCTACAATCTTTACATCTCCTATAAAATATGTAGATTTGACGGCAACCACTATAACTTTATTACATGAGTCTCTAATTACAACACCCAAACTTAATTACTATTTGTTTTTCAAAATTAACAACAGCATCAACATTAACTTTGAAAACAATGGGAGGTGGGGGGCTCCAATATGTATTTATATATTCGATAATGCGGTGAAGTGATTGTTAAAACCATTAAGAGAAGAAAAAGCATTCGAGAGATTCTCATCAGGCTTATAATTACAGCCACAAAAAGCTATTCAAGCATTATTTTGATTACTTATCGTCATCATTACTAGCTAATTTACATGTCACGCATTACATTGTGCCAATCCATGGTGCAGAGCACCAAAATTTTCTAAAAGTTTAATTAGAATAAAATTTTCTGTACAGGAAACTAAACTTTACAATAATTCTCTGATTAGCACTTCAAGGATTCACAAAATTTGTGTGTCAGTAAACCTGTGATGTTGAGTGGACATCTTAAGTATATACTTTTTTTTTTTTATATATTTTTTTAAATTAATATATAAATCGCGCGATACATTGAACGTATTATAAACCTTTTACATTATTTGTAACCGAAAATAGTATAAGCTTTTTATTTGTCTAATGTTAATAATTAATAATAATTAATATTTTATTTTAAAAAAATATTAATTTTATATTATATTATTAATAATAATATTTCACGTGCTACTCTTATCAATAATTTTTAATTTATATAAATAAAATTAAAATTAATAAAAAAATTATGATTTACATAATTAAGAATATTAATAATTATTATTAATTTATATAATTAAAATTAATAATAAAATAAACAGTTTATTTTACAAATATATTTTTTATTCACTTTGTAATTAAAAACTATAATTCTACAAATAAGAATAAAATTGTACTTTAATATAATTCACTCCTAATCCAAGATAAAATAAACATATAAATAGGATTCTAATTCATATTCGATATTCTCATTTCAGTGTAAATAAATAACTCACTTTCACTCCCGGCCCACACTCTTAATCTCAAGATTCTCACATCTTCAAGACTCCCAATCCAATTCCAGAAGTCAACAATTCTTAGTTTATATCAAGACTTGCAATCTAGACTACGCCAAAAACAAGAGCTGTTACCTGTTTGATTTATAATAACAAGCAAAGTCCAACAAACAAGGATAAAAAAAAAAGGATATTTCGAAAATTCAAAAAAAAAATATTTATGGCAAAAATCTCTTGAAAATTGTAATAATTGATCAATAAGGTTTCTAAAGTCCTAATCGAAATATGAAGTAACTTTTTTCTCTTCAGTTTTTTTAATTTATTAAATTTTACATTTGGGCTTTTAGTTAGGTTTTGGAAATTGACAACTACTTTTCGGATTATACCTCTGTATTGTCCTGTGAGAATCATGAAAATAGTCATAGAAAAAAAAATCAACATAAAATAATGTAAACTAACCAGCACGCTACGATTGAAACATTGTTGGGGAGATTTCTTCAGACGTCCTTTTTTTTTTTTTTTTTTTCACCATCTCTAGCAGATTTTTTTTTTTTTCCTTGTGTGAATTAAGATATATGTAAGGTAAATGTTTTTCTTTGTCTTTTTTTATTCTTTTTAATTTAGATTCTTGCGTAGTTGTGTTACCATTATTATTTTGATGAATCTTGATTTTGTTTACGCATCAATTTTGTTATTCCTGCTAATGATATGATGGAGCTTGATCGAAGAAAAGGGTGTGAATGGAGTTTGTCGATACCAAAATTTGGATCGACGATGAGAATTGAGAAAGATTTCTTTTACATGGGGAACAGGCTTACTGACTTTGTTCATTCTTTATAGGGACTGCTCTGTCAAGGAATATTCATTGAGGACTGTTCGTCGAATGCATTCGAATAAGGGTGAGAGTCATTGGGAAAGAAGCCGACCAGGTGTCCTTGTCCAACTTCCTATCTAGGTAGTGAAACTTGCCTATTGAGTTTTAAGACAGAGATGGTATAACAATCTTTTTTTTTTTTTAATACTGATAACACTTCATACTATAATTATAATAATATTTACAATCAAATAAATAACTAAAATTATAATATTATATTAAATGCTATGAAGTACTTATCTAGATAAATAATTCTTATTGAAAATAGATGCTCTGCTTCACCGCATTTCGCAAGGAAAGAAAATTTATAAATTAACTCCATACAATCATACTTAATTGAGGGAGGTTGAGCCCATAAAGAATCGAATCACTGTCTTCACAATTGTGAAATTAGTGGTTCACCACTCAATCAAAGGCCCAAGTAACCATTATAACAACGTACTGAGAATTGTGAAGGCAGTGGTTCACCATTCGGCCAAAGGCTGACCACTATAACAACTTATTGAGTGTTAATCTAAATGAATTTTTGATATAACAGGAAGTAAGGGTTGGTGTCTACTATTTTAATTTTTTAATTTAATGGGTCATCTCCATCCAAATGTTAGAAGAAGAAACAAACAAATAATAAACACTGCTAGACTTGTTAGCAATGTAACCATAGGAATGGTGAATTTAAAATGTTAAATTGAATGCTTGTATTAATAACTAAAATAGGTAGCCAAACCCAATGAGTGGGATTGCAGCAATGAAACTCATCGTACATGATGATTTGGAAAATACACACTCAGCTAAAGAGTATAATTAAAGTTATCTACTCGAGTATATACCACTCTTATGTACACAATTATAGAGCTTTTAACACGGAAGTGGCTTAACACGTCAAGTAGCACTTTAACAGGGAATGAATCAGCTCCTTTAATGAACCATTCGTGGCCACAAAAAATGTCTACACACTCCCCACTTTTAGGGCAGATATGCCACACGATAGCTTTGTGGATCGATTTAAACTATTTTTATTTATGCCAAAGTAGCATTAATAATGTAAAATTTTCAAATGGCAATCGCTAGTGCTTCCTAACGCAAAAGCCAAAAGATTGAGAGGGGTTTAGCAATAATCAGTAGACAAAGCATTAATGATCCTTTTTAATTTGTACTTCAACCAAAAAAGGAAACAAAAAGTTCTAAATTTTAATAAAAAAGTTTCAAGCACAATGTACGCAATTGATTGCAAGTAATTTAATCTAAAAGACAATTTGAAGATAAAAAGGAGAGGTTCAAATTTAATCTAAGTGTGCATATGGTGGCAGGATAATAAGTTTGGGATGAGACTAATTCATAGAACATTTATCCTAGGGGTGTTCGTGGATTAGATTTTACGAATTAAACATCAACTCATATCCGATTCATGATTTTGCGAATTGTAAATTTTCAATCCAATCAAATTCACGGATTGACGAATTCAATCCAAATCTAATCCATATGTCTGTGAATCAGTGCGGATTTGACCCAATCCATGTCCAATCCGCTATTTTCCAGATTAGTTTACAGATTAAAAATTTTCAACTCTATTTATTCTACGAACTAATTAAATAAAAAAATTTAATTTAAAAATAATTTTACTACCGATCAAATTCAAAATTAAATTATATTTAAATAAATTAAGTATCTAAATAAAGTTAGAATAATACAGTCAAAGTTTCAAAATATGACATAGTAAAAAGAAAAAATCTCATTTGTTTAAATCAATACATGAAAATTAACTAAAATTATAAAAATTAACTGTTTAGAAAGCTATATTTGTTTATTTAATTATTTAATTATATTTATTATATAATATTATCGGATAAAATATATATAGTGTCAATATAACTACATTTTAACTTATTTATTTATTAGTAAATAGTAATGCCACATTTACAAGTTTTATTTTTTTAATTAAATAAATAAAAATATTTTATTTTTTTACGGATTTACAGATTTTTACGGATTTACATAAATAAATTCATATCAAATCCATCGACTGCGGATTTTCAAATTTTTAATCAATCCAATCCACCAATCTACAGATTGAATTTTTACGGATCAAACAAATTAAGCGAATCAGATTAAATTCTGAACACCCCTAGTTTATCCTATTCTACGTTTGGTGCATGTACAGCTTTGAAATAAACTTGTCCTGGGTCCACGGAATAATCCTATAAACTTAAGAAAATATACCCCATGTCCCACCATGAAATTAATTTGTTGGGATAATTTCTATAGCTCAAGAATTTTAACTAATTTATCAATTATCAATATTAATGTTATACCTATATGTAATATTTATAAACTAAAAATATAAAGCCAATAATAAAAATAAAATTATTAATTGATTATGAAAAGAAAATATTCAACAAATTTCTCTTAATACATTTGTTATTTGTTATTATATTATTTACTAAATATTATTATAAATATTATAATTTAATACAAAATAAATAACTAATAATAAAAAATCCAAACAGTTAGTTATTTTTAAATAATTTAATATAAAAATTGTATATGCAATTAAATCTAAATCTATGTTATACCAAGCATTACATAGAATTAAAGATAATCATATTCTACCTTGTCTCATCTTGTCTTATCAAATCTTATCATATTGTATTTTATCCTATCCTTCACATGTGGGGCAGACAAGAGTGCCACGTAGGGCAATAGTTCTTGATGCCTGTGGACATGTAGGGCAGACAAGAGTGCCACGTGGGTCAAATAAAGACGGGGCCCTCGTCTTTTGACACTGCCAGTCTGCCACTTTTGCCGTCACATACACATTCACATAACAAATTCCTATCTTGTTCGGTTGGAAGGGTAATGCTATTTACATACAAAATTGCACATGACAAATAAAATAAGGACACTTTTACATAAAGACAAAATAAAATGAAGGAGTTTTTTTGTTTTTCTTAGTGCAATGTTTCTAGTTTATTTTTTTTAGCATTTCATATAAATAATAAAACATTTGTTTTGCGGGGTATTACCGAGCCATGTGTCTTCCAAATGGCTGGAAAGGTCCCGAGGGGACTCATCAAATGTTTTAATAGGATTTTTATCTATCCATGTGTTGCCTTTGAATTGGTTGGAGACCTTCTTCAAATGGGAATAGGATTTTGGGCCTGATTTGTACTTGGGCTAATTGTGGTCTCGAACCTACCGTTTTGCTAATAGTTCAGGAGTACAGTCTACAAAATTATCTAGGCGTTGATCTGATCCGGATAAAGTCGTGTCGAAGCTTTGACTATAGTTGATTTGTTAAATAGTATATTTAGGCCTAAATAGTAATGGCACTTGCATTAAGTAGTAGTGTGGGAGTAGTTTACGCTAGTAAATAATCTAGAACCTGGTTTAGGATATTGCCTTAGCGACTAATACGACGGTAAATTGAAAAGAAGTCATAATGCGATCTAAGGTTTAAAATAGAATTCTAAGATGATGGTAACCTAGAAAGTGCAAATTGAGTGATGCCTAAGGTAGTTCTCACACTGATTTGTAAGAATAAAAGGATTTGGGTAGTGAACTCAAGAACACTATCTGAACAATTCATTGAAGTTTAAGGCCAGTGTTGAGGGTTTAAGGATTCTCGAGATTCAAGAAATCTAAACTCAGGTTCTTTGTTCAAAGAAGAAGAGCTTTCCTTGAATAAAGAAGATGGATGGTTGTGGAGGTTGCTATTTAGAGGATGTCTGGACTGCTAAACGATTTAGTTGATGAGTGCTCAAAGGGTAGGTTTTGCTGATTGTAAATTTAGGTCTTTGATGGACAATGAGAACCATGTATAGGGTGCTCTATTTATAATTTTTTAGGGAAAACCTAATTTACAGGCTTAGAAATCTCACATTTAAAAGGTAGGACAAATCCTTGCGCATAAGGTAGGATTTTGAGAATTCTTTCCTCTTTTAATAATAGGAATGAGTGCCCTCTTAATTGGACTAAAATTATGGAATTTGTATCCTATATAAAGTATCTTGGTCACCGCATCTACCTATAGGGGTAGGAAATGAGCCATGTCAAAATTAGGATTTCCTGGATCTTCTAGAAGGTTTAATAGGCTTTACGCAAAAAATAACTGTCAAATCAAAGATACTAATCTTACCGTTAACTCACTCATAGGCCTGCATATTATTGCGCAATATTGAGTTTGTTATAAGCTTTTTATGGTTATTGGTTTTTCACTAACTTATTTCATAGGACATTCCCTAATGGTGCAAGGGTTTAGTGTTAATTGGTCTTATTTTAGTATATCTGTACTTTTTAAACCACAACCCCTAGTGGTTGCCTACTATAGTGGCGTGGATCTGCCATAAAATACATACCCGATGGGATGGATCGAGCCCTTGAACCTAATGTTGCATTTTAGGTAAGAACATATTATAATTTGAAGTAAAGTCTATACTACAACAAACATATTACCATCTTAATTTTGATCTACCCTAATACAACACATTCAACCAAGTCCAACATAAATGCAGCGTGCTAAATGCTTCCAATTTCCAATCGGTCAAAACGAAAAACTTAACACGTGGGGCTAAATAGTAACTCCCGATCATAAACTAAATGACGCAAAACAATTGTCTAGCCAAAAATTGGCCATCTCAGGATTTGGGCTAGGCCGTTTGTGATTGAACCCACAAATTTTTCACCAAAACAAAAAACAAGCGCCTCCTTCGATCACTTCCCTCGACGAGTCTAAAAGACAAAGCGCTCTTGTTGTATAACTGTCACCGGCATTTAGCTTCACGCTTTATAGCTGTCACCGGTATTTAGCTTCGCGCATTACTTGTTTTGCTTCGTTTTATACAATGAAGTTAATTTAATTTTAAATATTAATACTATATTGTTACTTTTTAATTTTGTTATCAGGCTGTTGTTGAGTTACATATTGTCACTATTCAGTTAGCTATTATCATTGAATTAGCAGTTATTGAAACCTAATGGCTCCTCTGACACTATGCGTCGATGCAAAAACCTCTTCAGGTAACCATTTTTACTTATGTTTATAGTTATAAATTTTGTTGATTAATTCCAGTAACTTTGAATTTTAATTTATTTTCGATAAGTTCAAGATTTTTTAACTGAGTGCGGAAATTACCATCCACTCATTAGTAAAAACAATTTTTTTTTTTTTAGCTTCTAATTTTAGTTTATTTTATAGTAAAAAAGATATTCGAACAAAGTGCAGAAATTAATCATCCACTTATTAGTAAAAAAAAATTTATTTTTTGTTAGCTTCTAATTTTAGCTTATTTTGTAGAGCAGAAGTGGTCAAATTTCAAGATATGATACTGTTTAGCTCTCATATTGCTTATCGTGTTGATTTTTTATCTTTCCCGTGCGAGAATGTTGTGTTCAAGCTGATCACTGAATTTAACTTTGCATTGGTATTGATTTGTTGTGGTAAACAGTAAAACATGGTGAAATGCTTCTAACATTTTGAGAATCAGATTCCTTTTTGTGAAGGATACGAGGCAATTTACTTACATTAACTCAGTACTTATAAATTTGTGTTATGTTGCTGCATGTGTTGCTCAGAGAGTTTTTTCTTTTTCTTTTTTGGGTAGTCAATTTCTTTACTTCATTGTAAATTTTCTCTTCTTTAATGCAATTTCTCTTTGTTTCGCCTGGAAATAATTTGAACAGATGATCGGTTTTGCAGATGTATCCAATCGGAAAACGCAAAACTTGCAGCTGGAAACAAAAAAGTTATTCGCATCTGTCAGCATGGGTGAAGAAAAACCATTTGATTTCTTTCGAGTTTTATTTGGTATGTGCAGTTTATTTTAAGTTTTTTGTCATGGATGTAAATGCTTCAAATATTGTATAGTTGACATTGGTCATGGACCTCTGGTGTAAAATGGACTTATGCGAATCCAAGTGCTAATTGAGAAGAACTTTATTTAGGGTTGCTAGCATATACATGTACTTTCTCTCCCACTCTCTCTCTACCCACAACCTGTGCTTTCTCCCCAGGCACTCATATATTTGATATTTTTTGTCAGATTGTTATGCTAAGATGTTCTGGTTATAGAGGTTTGAGTTGTCAAGTCTATATATGTTTGTTTACTTATAGTCCATGTGGAAGAGTAAGTAACCTGATTTGGTTCAATGCACAGGAAGCATGTCTTGAATTACGTAACATTCAAATTTTTCATTAACAGCAAATCAGGTTCCTTCTATGCTTGATTGGCTAGAAATTTTAAGTGGCAAGTTTTGCGAAATCTTTCTTATATCAAGAGAGCTTTCTCTCCTTGGTTCAATTGGTCCCTAATCGTGCATCAGAAAATTCAGTAATTAACTGTATGTTTATCAACGCTGAACTTGTATATAACTAAAGCATGTTTCTATGATGGCCATGTTCAGATGCAACAAAGAGTTCATGAAGGAAAGAAAACTCTATATTCTTTTTCTGTAATCAATAAATTTTGGGAGACAAATGTGTACAGAGTTTATAATGCCTTTGTTCAACAAAATGAGAGAAAAGTTAGTCATATGTCATTTTCATGTACACTTATTAATGTGACCTGTTTTGCAGAGGGTGTTATAGCAGGAGGTACAGCTGGTGTTGTGGTTGAAACAGCCTTGTATCCTATTGATACCATAAAGACACGGCTACAGGTAGGTTGACTATGTAGTGATAGAGTTATTTGCTTTTGGTCAGGAGTCATTTCTGTACGAATTGATGAAAAATGCTTATTCTGTTTTGACTACTGTTATTTCTTTGGTGTTAAACTGAGATGCACCTTATTCTTGATTTTATAAATGAAGTAAACCAGAGTCCCCTTGACAGGGGATTCTTCCTTTTTCCTAGAAACTATCGAACCCCATAAATTAGTGACAAGCTTGTTTGTGAAACTCACTTTTTTATCTATTTTATAGGCTGTTCGTGGTGGAGGAAAAATAAATTTCAAGGGGCTTTATTCTGGATTGGCTGGAAATCTTGCTGGTGTCTTACCGTAAGTGCCTTTGAAACACATAACTACTATGTTTTACGTGGAGTCATGCTTTCTTTTTTTAATTTCCTGGAGCCATGCTAGATCTAATTGTTTTGGACCCAATTACAAATTATATTAAGCCCTCTATTTTTTCACTTACATATATATAAATTGTCCTTGAAGCATTATTTAATCAAATATTATGTAGCAAATCATTCTTTTTGGCTCTCTCTCTCTCTCACCCTCTCAATTTTTAAAACTCTTTTATCTGCCTATCATTGAAGTCATAATGGCTAATAGGTTCTTGATCCTCCATTCTCTTAGATTGTTATTTATGGTTACTCAAAAATACTACATTTTGTAATTGTACCTAGGTTTTTTTTAACACATTATGACTTCAAGAATCAATATCTACATCTGCATGCGGTTCATGGGTTAGAAATACCTAGGTATTGGTTTAGGAGTGTGGTTGCTGTTTCATGTCTTAGTTCTACTAATTCACGGGCGAATGCAGACCTGTAGATGGGACATTACAAGAAACTAGGACAACTTTGTTTGAGCTTATGAGGTACTATTAATGAATATGTAGGAACTGAATATTGTTAATAGTTATATAATAGTATCTGGTAAAGATTTCTAATTGGTAAATATTTCTAGAGAAGCTTGCTCAATTATTATTTTAGTTTTATTACTGTCTATGTATTAGTGATATGAACTCTTATTTATTCAGTTGGTTTGGTTGTAATTCTTTTTCCTTTTGTGTACAGGGCTTCTGCGTTGTTTGTCGGTGTGTATGAACCTACAAAGCAAAAATTGTTGCAGATCTTTCCTGAAAATCTTAGTGCTGCTGCTCACCTGGTAAGGGAGTCTTTAATTCTTTCTACATTGGCTTTGGTATACGACTGTTGGTGGCTCTGAGAATAAGCTCCTCATTTCTAAGTTTATGCATGAAGGATTGTCCTAATTTGAAAATTGTTCCTTTGAGCAAGGTGTTATAGTCCCAGCTATAGCGTAGCTGCACAAATTTTTTTATTGTCTCCAAACTTACTCCATGTGACAAATGTCTGCTATATATGTACATTTCTTTTTCACCCCTCAATTTTATAATCATCATCTTTTATCCAATGGGATAAAAAGTCTGTATTACACATTTGTTTTGGCTGCAGATCCACTGTCTTCATGTATCTGTTGTATCAGTTTCCAAGAACGTTTTGGAATATTCTTCTGTTTTTCTGACTGTAGTAGTCCAATAATTACCTGAAATTTGTTTTGTTTAAGCTTTCATTTCACCCAAAATTCTCAATATTTTTCTATTTTGTGAATATCCTTTCCTTGCAATAAGATCTTTGAATTTTATGCAGACAGCGGGTGCCATAGGAGGATTTGCTGCTTCTCTTGTTCGTGTTCCGACAGAGGTAGATTCTGCCGCCTATGCATTTTTAAATTTAGAACAACCTTACAAACCCCCCTTTTTTTGGGTTAATTTTTCTCCTTTAACAATCTGCAGGTTGTAAAGCAAAGATTGCAGACTGGGCAATTTGCTTCAGCTCCTGATGCAGTCCGGCTTATTGCTTCTAAGGAAGGATTTAAAGGTCTTTATGCGGTATGGGATCTTTACCTTCCTTCTCTGTCACCATTTTGCATGCTCTCACTCATCCCTGTTTCAGATATAATCTGAATCTCTGTGCTGTTGTACATAGCAAATTTTAATCTTTAATCTTGCTTTTGAGATTGTATTAGTTCATTTTATGTGGTTCACTCTGTTATTTTGTTCTTTATATCTTTGACTTTTAATTCCTGACCTGCTTGCTTATGGTTATTGCATTTTGTTAACTAATTTGTATATGCAACTTGAGCAACATCTTTGAGATCTCAGGGATATGGATCTTTTCTATTGCGGGATTTGCCCTTTGATGCAATTCAATTCTGCATCTATGAGCAGCTTCGAATCGGTTATAAGGCTGCAGTAAGCTCCCTGCTATCATGTTTTACAATTGCAATTGTCCAAGGAATGTATTCTATTATTATAATTACTTATGAATGTTCCCACTCCTTCGGCTGTGGAACATGCTAGCTCTTTTGACAAGTAGTGATTTGGTCACAATTCCATGAGTGTAGGAGTTATGAGTTCCTTTTGAATAATAACTTAATCACAGGATATTTTGATTTTAGCAGTCCATGTATGGAGATTTCACATTCTAAACTTCACATATTTTTTGCAAAACTCAATATCAAGGTTGTCAATTGTAGCATATTGCTTATGCATGACAGAATCCAGTAGTCCACCAGTCCTAATTCTTTTTGTTTGTGTTCTTACATGGAAACCAAAGTGAAACCTTAATTTAATATGTCAAAGACCCCCCAATACGTATACAAAACGTATGAAACCAAGATCTAGTTAATGTGGGATTCCCTCAGAACATCTTTCCCGTGCCAGCGGAAGAAGAAGAATATAAAATGTATGGTTTAAGAACTCAACAAGGAGGAATCTTTAAATCAGGCCAAATAAGGATAGCCTGTGATACCAAATATCCAATTATTGATGCCTTCTTATCAGAATCAAATATCTAAAGAGGAATTAACTGTGGCAGTGGAAATTGAGGCTGTTGTCTCATCTTGATGCATGTAGAAGTTGTATTGTAGTTCTATAATGAATACTGTTGTTTGGATATTTTGACCTTTTTGTTTTTCCTGTTTTGGGTAGGCACGTAGAGATTTGAATGATCCTGAAAATGCTATCATCGGTGCTTTTGCTGGTAATGACAGTTCGCATACATTTGGAGTTATCCATAGAATGAGTCTTTAGTAATGCAAAAATAGAAAAAAATCAGTTTAGGTCTATGGTTGAAATATAGGATTTGGAAACCAGAACAATCATTCTTCAAAAACTAATGTTAAATTCAAATGACCCCAAAGGATTCTGCGTGTTTCCAAAACAGGATTTAGTAAACAAACGAAAAACTTCTACTTCTCCAAGAGAATCATATTAGATGTGCTTTCATTATTTTTGTTTGAAAAAACACTTCTTATAATGCATCAACATTTGTGATCTTGGATTTTTAAAATATGCATAATTCAATTTTTTTGCTTTCATTACACAGGTTAGCTTTCAAAAAATGTTAATGTTGTTCAAAGTGTTACCTAAACTGTGGGGTGGACTGGTGAAGGAACTGACTACATTTTAAGTGGCTTGATGAACCCTAAATGATGTGAAATAGACTCTAAAATGATAATAAACAGTACCAATTTATTGCACGAAATAGTAATTTCTGTGAAAAATCTAATATAGTTTAATCACTGTTTGTAGGTGCATTAACCGGGGCTATAACCACTCCCCTGGATGTCATTAAGACAAGGTTAATGGTTCAGGTATGGCGAATATTTTTTCTGCCTATCTTCTCTTGTTAGCTGTGTATGTATTCAATTTGTGTTATTAATCTATAGGGATCGGCAAGCCAGTACAAAGGGATCTTTGATTGTGTTCAAACTATTGTTAGAGAAGAAGGACCCCCTGCTCTTCTAAAGGTACTAGTCTTCTGTGTTTCGTTTTTCTTCTCACTATTGGGTATCACTTATCGGCAGAATGTATCCTCTATATTTGTCTAAGCTTCAGTGTCAAGTGATAAAGATTGATATTGATAATGTGTTGGTTCAAGCCTAGTGACCGTGAATTGGCTTCTTTCCAAATGGAGGTTGAAGAAAAATGTGACTGGTCCTAAAATTTTGATTTATTGTGGGAACTAAAATTTCCATCCTCAAAAATTTTATGCATCTTGTATCTCTTGTCACTGCAGGGCATTGGGCCGAGAGTAATGTGGATAGGCATTGGCGGTTCAATCTTCTTTGGCGTCCTAGAAAGGACAAAACGGATGCTTGCTCAGAGGCGTCCTGTACATGATCAAAATTCAAAGGAGGATTAAAATGCCAATGTCGGTCCTGAGACATTTTCTATGGTACTTTTTCTCGTTTATCCGACATTGCTTAAAACCCGAAACCATATGTCTCCTGCTCTTCTGTTTTACCCCTGGTAGATTCTTGTGCAGTGGACGTTCGGAAGAGAAGATCAGATAGGACCTTACCAATCCAATGAGTTAGGCATCTCAAACATCATTAATAACAGAGACGTACCCTAGGTGGAAGTGTTAAGCTATATATGATGAGCTAGGCTCGAGTATTTATTTGATTCTTTGTACAAGCATAGTTTCCGATAGGGAAATGCATTCTGCTTTTAGTGCTCATTATCATCATATGCTCAAAAGGAAGTTTTGATGGGCCAAGCGCATTTGATTCAACATTCAAGTCATTTGGATAGCTAATTGCCAAATAAACTTAAAATTAAAAATCTTAAAAATGAATAATTAAAAAAAAAAAATCTAGCTAGGCATCTGAATTAGACATCTCAATTCTGATCTATTCTATGAGCCATGTTTTTTGTCAACAGATTATTGTGATCGGCCTCTCTAAGAGAGGTCATTGGGCACAATGAAGAGATATCACATAAACGCGATAAATAAATAAATAAGGGGTCTGCTATATTAGATAATTTATAACTTGCATCGATTCAAAATCAATTTCTGGGATGACTCATTTGTTAGTGTCAAATCATTAGAGGATCATGGAAGACCAATTTCAAGTCAGCTGTAATTTACAGGTAAGGTGCTGTAAGTTGGAAAGTTGAACTACGAACAACGTAAAAATCTTATGTACAACCAATGTTACTTTTTTTTTTTTTTATAACTTATTACTTTTGGTAAAATTACTTTATTTTAATTTATTCTTAATGAAAATTGGCCTGCTTATAAAATTGGATATTTCACGCAACCCAACTAATAAAACAATCAAGCACTTGATACTTTCACATATTTCTAACTTTAACAGTTTTATACAATATTCAAAAACTCTCATCGATAAACATTGTGAAGACAGGCTACTGCTCAATACCATACACTGAACGTGATGAAGTAGTTTTATAAAAAGAAACGTGGTAATTAGTTGGCCAATAGCAAAATCACTCTATTCTACAGTAAATTTTAAAAATTTATTTTACACTCAATACGATTACATATATATCCTCACGTATATTATAAAATTATAAAATTATCCGTATTTATTACAAAATAAAATCATAAATTTTAAAGAGATCATTATTATTACTAATATTGAGATAATGAAATAAAAAATGAAAGTAAAACATAAAATATCTATTTTAGTTATCAATTATTATAAATACACACTAAAAAATATTATATACATATATTTATGAATGTGTAAATAAATTATATTAATCATTTTGTGTAATTCATTCATTACACTTTCATAGCAGTCTAATATTAAGATTTATGAAATGCATATAACTACTTTTAAAACTCATATCAATTATAAAAATAAATTTTACCAAACTTTTAACTGATAATTTCACCAAACGTTTAACTAATTCTCTTCACAACTGATTATTTCTATAACAAAATTAACAACAATTATTTTAAATATTACAACATTATCAAATTGACCCTAAATGCTGAATAATAAATTTCTTGGACTTCACCTCTGCTTCATCATTTCCTTCTGTAGCTAATCCTATCATTTAGTTTATACACTTTAAATTCGACATTTGGAAATTAATGGCGATTAATTTAATTAATCACCATCAACATCATCATCGCTGCCACTACTCATTAGCAACATAATCAATTACAAATCCCCGTTAGATTTTACAAAGTACTAGTCACCACATTGACACAATATAAGCAATCTTGTGGGTAATATAAAGTGTCACAGAAGTGGCACGAGAGAAGACTCCTCTGAAACCCTAGCTGCCTCACCCCAGTCAATGATTTGCACGTCGCTAAAGCAGTGGATCTGTAATGTTCATCATCTTGCTGGATTGAATTAAAAAAATTTACCTTGTCACTCAGATTGATGATATATAGGAGACAAACTTTTCATTTAGATTTCCAATAAAAAAGCCAACGTAATCAACGCGGCCGCGGTTAAGTTACAACATATGTAAATTATATTAACTTCTAACCAGTTTCCCATCACCCTTTATTATTTGACTGATAATAATTGAGTGATTTGAAAAAAAAAAAAAAAAACTAATTATGGATTGGTGTAAGCTATACATCGTATATAAGTCCGCAAGATCTCACACATGTTTATCAATATTCTTTTCATAATTTATTTCTTATGCATTAACAAGTAGCATGCAGAAAATGAAAAATATTGAAATTTCGAGATTTTAAATCTTGAAGCTGGCAAAAGATTTCACAATAAATAAATCAGCGTGCAATTGGTGAAAGGTAAGAATAATTAAGTTGATTAATTTTGATGGAAACAAATGTACAACAGGATGTTTTGGCCAATTATAAAAAAAATACAGAAATTAAGTGGAAAATTGACACAAATTGTAGGGATTGAAAGAGTAGTGTTTCAAAACTCAAATATTAATATGCGAAGAAGTAAGGTATAATTAATCGTCCTTTACGAAAAAAGAAAAAGCAATTAATCAATATTTATACCATGCTCTCATGACCAGCACTTGCTCCATTATTACGAGCCTCCATGTGGAAAAGCCCATATTAAACATAATAACTTAAAATATGGAATCTGATAAAATGCATACGTGATTTCACTTGTTTTATGGGTCTCTGCATAACGTACATGTTATATAGTAACGAGTGGCAAAGCGTGCAATATATTAAAATTAATAATTTAAAATATGGAGTATGACAAAACACATTACGTGATTTCTCGTGTTTTATGATAGTTTCTACAAAACATATATCTTGTACAATAATATATGGCAACACATGTATCATAATAAACTTAATAACTTAAAACATGGAATATGAGAAAACGCATCACGTGATTTCACGTGTTTTATGAAAAAGCTAAAACTCTGTTCCCTTTTACCATTTTTTCCAAATTGAAAAATGAACCAAAACCCTAAATGCTTGTTATAGAAGGGACTTTTTTCCTAGCTAAACCTCTAGTGCCTCTACTGGCAAGCAAGTAAAAACCATCGACAAGGGGTGAAGTGGCACACCATCAGTTACATATTTAAGTAATCCCGTTTTCCCTCACAGCCTAAGGTTGCGTTTGTTTTTTAATCTGAAATCTGAATAGGTCTGAATTTAGCTGAAATCTGAATAGGTCTGAATGAAAATATCTGAATAATATATTTATTTTTTCTTTTTCAACATTTGAACAGAGAAGTCTAAATGTTAGTAGTTTGACATAATTATCCTTTTAAGTGGTATATATATTTATTCTTCACAATTTATAGTTTTCACAAGTTGATTAATTTAATAGCATTTAAAAAAATACTTTCATTGTTGATCTTACTTTAATTTTGTAATAAAAAATGTAATTATAGCATCAACCTTTATTATAAAGTCAATATTTTTGCTTTAATTTTGATTAATCACAATGGACATAATTTGATTTGTTCAATATTTTAGTTTAGTTAATGTTACCATGTGAATAAAAATTTTAAGCAATTAAAGAAAAAATAACTTCAAGGATAATGCAAAAAATTAGGTTTATACATAATATTAGAAATACATGAATTATTAAGGGTATTTCTGAGATTTTAAATTAAAATTTTTCATTTAGATTTAAGACTTCAGATAAAAGTAAACTTTTTCTACTTTTTCTATTCAGATAAAATTGTCTGATAATAAGTGATAAGTTAAAAAAACAAACAACCTATAATAAGTAAATGTCTGAAAAAAAGTTAAATTCAAACTTCAGACTAAAAAACAAACAGCACCTAAGTCCGGAGAAAGAATTGGTAAAGAGTTTGTTAGCTGGTAATGGGTTAAAATATAAATAAATAAATAAATAAATAAATAAATAAATAAATATATATATATATATATATATATATATATATATATATATATATATATATTTGTCAATTTAATTAATGGATTTGTTTTAATGTTTCAATTTAGCTTATGATTAATATTTTTTAATTTTAATTTTTTGGGTTGTTTCAGATGTTTACAAAACCAACCAGTAATGTGCTTTTGGTGGGTTTTGTCTTCAATATCTTTTTTCCTTTTATTTAATTGTAATTTGTTTTTTTTCTTATTTTTCTATATTTTCACTTGCAGTCCAAAAGTACAAGCATTTTAAGTGGTGCATTACTTAAACTCGAAAAACTCGCCTTTGCGACTTTGTAATCTTTTATTGTTGTCTAGTGAGCGATTTTTCTACCATGGTAGAGGTCAGTTTAAAAGCATTGATCTGATTTACTGTCATTGTTATTTAAAATTAAAAAGTGCATTTTTTTAGTTTCTGAAATAAAATGTCGGCCTCCATTTACTAAAATTGATTAATAAATTAGTTGATTTTGAATGTATTGAAAAATCAATTTTCATTTTAGTTTTTTTTTTATTAGGAGATGATTACTTCGGCATTATATTGACTGAATGACTGTGTATTTAGTAATTACGAATTATTTACATCTCCATTTCATGCGAAGATAGGCAAATTATATTATACAATCCAACTTGTTTATTTATTTTGTTTTGTTTGGAAGATTTATATTAAAGGCAATGACCATGATATGAATTAACTATGTTCTTTGCTTGTCTGAGTGTTTTGAGATTGAATGAAGTTCATGATTTGTCTTCAATTCAAGAAAGAAATGCTTGTTTTGTCTTCAATTCAAGAAAGAAATGCTTGTTTTAAGGTAGTTTTGGTTGTTGTACTTGAAGTTAAAAAGTAAATTATACAATCTTAAAAAATGACTTGCAAAGAAGGGTGTCCACTGTGCAGTAAGTTTTTAGACATTAGTGTGTATGTTCAATTCGGCTATGGTTGACATGTTATGATAAGAAAGTTAAATTCCCCACTAGAGTACAAATGCCATTGCCAACAAATGAGAAAGTTAGATATCGCTATTGTTTCAAGGATGTGATATGTGTGTGGTCCTTCACTTTGATCGTTAATACAAGCTACTATTTGAATTAATTAAGGCAAGGAAAAAAATTAACCCAAGCGTTAAATGTGAAATTGTATAGATAACTTGCCATAATATCTTGTTTTAGTTTCAAAATTGTTATTATTATTCTTTTCTACTAATTGTAGAGTCGATTTATTAACTCTTTACAAAAGTATATCTAGCCCGTATCAACTTATATGATGATTATAAAATATGAAGACATTTTTTATTTTAAGTCTTAATTTTTATTAGTTACTTCACTTATGAATTAGTTCGACTACTTAAAAAGCCATTAGGGCCCATCTCACTTGTTCATCTCCTATGTCAGTTTCTAATAGGAGATTTGTTTTAATTTTAGGATTTTGTCCAAATTATAATTATAATTCATTGATTTATAGGGGCTGTTAGTGATTTACTAGAATTATGAATTTATTATTGAGGCTATAATCATAATAACTTTAAACATCTAAAATTAATCATGCAATTTAATTAAACTTAAATTGACACATATATGAATAGATAAAAATATTTCAAATGGACAGAACTCGGATATCGTGTGATAGATTGTTTATAAATTGTCGTAGCGGAGTTGTTGAATTCTTAGATTTTGCCATTTTGAATGCTGAAAACCGAATGTCAATTAGATGTCCTTGCACCTTTTGTTGTAATATAGAGTTTCATACTCCTCAACAGGTGAAGGATTCATTATTTTAAAAAGGTTTTCTTGCAAAATATATAGTTTGGACCCTCCATATAGTCAGAGATTTAGATGTCATGATTACAGTGACATAATTGACATGGTCAAAGATGTTTAGAAGCATTGTGATAGAGATCCTAGGTTCTTTTAAGGATATGCTTGAAGATGCCGAAACGACTTTATACCCGGGTGCAAAACATTTATAGTTATTTGGTTTAATGAGACTTTATAATGTGAAAGGGAACTATGGGTGGTCCGATAAAAGATTTTTTGCTTTGTTAGAAGTCCTTCCTAATATTTTGCCAAATAATAATGATATACCTAAGTCAATTTATGAGGCCAAGAAAACAATAAAAGTGCTACGCTTGGAACCTGAAAAAATACATACATGTCCAAATAACTGCATTTTGTATAAGAATGAGCATCTAGGTGGCAAAGAGAAAAAGAGAGCCAAAAAAAATTTATTAAAGGGGTTCCACCTTCTCCTAGATTGAAGAGATTGTTTTAATTACTACAAACAACTTAAAACTTAACATGGCATGCCAATAAAAGAAGTAGATACGGCAAGCTTCCCCATCCAGCAAACTCACTAGCTTGTTGACTAATTGACAAGAAGTGGCTAGAATTTGCATAAGAACCTAAGAATCTCCATTTAGCTCTCTTAATTGATGGGGTTAACCCACATAGTCACTTAGCACTACTTATAGTGGGTAGACCATTACATTGATAACATATAATCTTCCTCCATGGTTGTGTATGAAAAGAAAGTTTCTGATGTTGTCTCTTTTGATATTTGACCGTAAACAACCTAGAAATGATCTAGATGTATACCTAGCACCTTTGATTGAGGACTTGAAAACTCTATGAGATGTAGGTGTTGATGTTTATGATGCATAAAGAAAAGAAACCTTCAATTTACGAGTTGTCTTGATGTGGACAATCAGTGATTTTCCAGCATATAGAAACCTCTCTGGTTGTACTGTTAAGGGCTATTATGCTTGCCCAAATTATGGGATAGACACTTGTACATGTTGGCTACCGCAAAGTCAGAAAATGTCATATATGGGCCATCGCTGATTTCTACCATTTGCTCACTCATTTCGGAAAGTCAAAAAGGTTTTCAATGGGAAGCAACAGTGGAATGAGTCTTCTAAAACTTTGTCTGGTGAGGAAAACTTTAACATGGTAAAGCATATTAACACCAAGTTTAGGAAAAAAAAGGGCAAAAAGCGGAAACATGATGATGGTGGTGGTGGTGATGGTGATGAGAACATAACTGAAAAATTATACAAAAAAGTCAAACTTTTTTTACTTAGAATATTGGAAGCATTTATACATCAACTAGATGTATTGCACATTGAAAAGAATTTGTGTGAACATATATGGCACACTACTTCATCAATCAGGTAAGACAAAAGATGGGATTAATGCTATCTTGAGCATTTTGAGTTAAGGGGAAAACTAGTTCCTGATGAAACAAATAGTTTTGTGAAACCTTGTAAAGTATGAAAGTTCTTAATGGCTATTCTTCCAATGTCTCAAAACTTGTTTCAATAGATGATTGTTGGCTTCAAGGCCTTAAGTCTCATGACTGTCATACTTTGATGCAACAAGTTCTACCACTAGCCATTCAAAACTGTTTGCCTATAAATGTGAGAAGAGCTATAATCAAGATGTGCTTCTTTCTTAATTCATTGTGTTGTAAAGTGGTAGAACCTAATACTCTTGACCAATTGCAAAAGGAACTTGTAATTACTTTATGTTTATTGCAGCAGTACTTCCAACCTAGGATTTTTGACATAATGATCCATTTAACAGTCCATCTAGTTGAACAAGTTAGGTTATGTGGGCCTGTTTATCTTCGATGGATGTATCCTTTTAAAAGAGAGATGAAAACTCTTAAGGATTATGTTTGTAATTGCTACCACCCTGAGAGTTGTATTGCAGAAAGTTATATTACAGAAGAAGCACTTGAATTTTGTGCTGAGTCCCTCCTAGTTTGTGATGTTATTGGATTACCTACTAGTTGTCCAGTTGATTTTTCAATTGAAAGGCCTTTAGCAGGTGCAAACTTTAAGGTGGTTGATGATCCTTTATTAGCGCAAGCTCACCAGTGGGTTCTAAGGAACACCCCTGAAATCCAATCATATATCGAGCAAGTTGTTAATTTTTTTCCGAGTAAATGTTACTATTGTATTATAAGACTACTATACTACTTACTAAGTCTTAATATGGTCTCATTATCGGGAGCATATGCATTATTTGGCATTAAAAAAACCTCTATAAGGCAAAAAAAAAAAAAATACTATGCTTGCAAAATGAACACACTCGTACATTTTCTGGTTGGTTACAAAAAAAAGTCAGAATTATTACTTAACTAAATACAATATAGGATATAAACATTAACTTTAACAAGATTTTTTTTTTCATGTAACTATTACTATAATTTTAATTTAAATTATAGGTAGCACATGATAGAACAAATAATATGCCAGTTGAGGAAATAGTGTGGTCATTGGCAAACAAACCACGCTCAAGTGTGGTGACCTACCCTGGCTACCAAATCAATGGCTTCAATTTTGTAGCGAGAGATCAGGACAATAATCGTGTAACCAAAATAGTGGTGTTAGAGTTGTCGCTAACACTCTACAAATTTCAAGCTCCAAAGATAAAAGTCCTCATTCTGGATACATGATTTTTTATGGAGTCATTGATGAGATTTGGTAGCTTGATTATCTAATGGTTAAAAAAAACACTTTTCAAGTGTGATTGGGTAAATGATAGAGGGGTTAGTGTTGACAATTTAGGCTTCACTGTAGTTGATTTAAATCGGATCGGCTATAAATCTGATTGCTTTATTCTAGCTTGTCATGCAAAGCAAGTGTTTTGTGTAAAAGACCAACTAGATAATAGTAAATCAATAGTTTATTCAATAATTGAAAAAGCTTATAAGCTCAATATGGAAAGATGTGAAGACTTGGATGTATTTTCACCATTGTCCAACAAACTTCTAGTATGTGAGTTGGATGAGAAGGATGACCAAGGAATTTATGATAGAAAAGATTATGATGCTATTCCAATAGATACTGATTTAGAAATCACTAAGCGCATTCTCGTAGCTAGTTTCCAGAGCCACTTTTTATAGTTTTCCAATAAGTGATTTATTTATTTGATTATATGCTATTGCTTTGTATTAACTTCTTAATTTAATTGATGTACTTATTTATTTTAATCATTTTCAAGATTGTAGGAGATGGTTTAAGATGATGTGTTCACTATTCCAGAGCTCGAGGGAAGACCAGTAAGAAGAAAACAAACAAAAAAGAAAGGCTTGCAAAAAGAAGAATTTAGTAATGATGCTGTAGGTAAGTAAAATTCTTATGATGTTCCAGTTAGAAAGGGAAGAAATGATTTGAGGAGTTATATTGGAGTCATTGTTCGTGAAGCAATTTCAATCTTACTTGATGATTGGAGGCTTGTGCCACTGGAAATAAAGGAAACTCTGTGGCTTCATTTTTAGGTTTTATTTACTTGTTTATGTTTAACGATTTTATATAACTTCTAGATTTACTTAAACTTGGTGCTAATCCATGTTATTGGTTTACAAAAAAGTTCAAATTGAGCTTGAAATGCAAAAGCCAAGTGCTAAAATAGACGGGGGTTGCATCAAGAAACTTTAGAAATGAGCTAGCAATTGAATTCATTCTACCTTACAAGGGGGTTGCATCAAGAAACTTTAGAAATGAGCTAGCAATTGAATTCATTCTACCTTACAAGGACGATCTAACGTCACTGAGGTTGCCTCCAATTGAAAATCCAAGTATTAAAAAGGAAGATGGAAACTTTTTGTTGACAAAGTTTTGTCTGAAGAATTTCAGGTGTATTGTTTGTTAATATTACTTGATTTATTTATTGCTAGTTACTAATAATTAGTGGTAACCCTTTTGTTCTTTGTTATACTATTTGTGTGGGAAAAAAGTAAGAAATCAAAAGATAAAAGACAAAGAATGTCTACAACCATCGCTTGGGTAGCATAGGATATGGTGGCATGTTGTATAGAAAAGTATGTATAGCAAGTAATTTAATATAGTTATGCAATATAACCCAACTAGTGCATATAATATAATAGAATCAATTCTTTTTGTTTTCTGTCAACTTGTAACAGAAAAAGGAGAATGGAGTTTTTGAGCAAGAGATCGACCACAGTGAAGCTTGGTTAATGGCATGAGCAAATCGAGGTGGCAAATATACTTCTGAAGTGATGCCAATTGCTGAGAAAATAGTAAATCACTTGTATACTTAATTCTTATGTATTTCAACTAATAACTTGTAGATTTATAACTGTCATTATTATGAATGCAGATTTCAAATTTTGCTATAGCTTAATCATTGTGATTATTATGAATTCCCTTTATAATGTGTGGGTGTGTGTGTGTTTGTGTGTAATGCTTTTTGTAATAGCTATCCGGTAACATCTACAAGTGACACAAGCTCAGTAATAGTTTAACAGAACTGACTTCTTTGCATATAAAAATATTAAAACTTGTGTGTGTGCATATTTGTGTGTGTAATGAGAGAGATGTCTAGAAGATTAAGAGCTGTCTTGTAATATTTGTTGTAGTTTCAATTTGAATTGTATATGGACCTGCTTTGCGTTAACGTAAATATTTTCATAATATTGATTTTGATGATAACAAACTAGATTAATAATGTTGGAGTCTTTAAATGATTAATATTTTAGGCCATATGAAATTTTTTAAACAAGAATAAGATTCTGAAAATAAATGGATAACCGTTAATCTTAAAATGGCAAATCGATTTTATAAGGATAACATATATTTTTTATTCTTGAAGATAATTTTGAACGGTTTATTAGATAATGGTTAACTAATAAATTCTAGAGAGCAACTTAACAAAAAAAGGTAAACCAATTACAAGCAAATGGTAAGTCGACATCGAATTGATTAGCTTTCGGAATTAAACGGCAAACCAATAACTCCAAACAGTGAACTGGCTACTCAAAATTCAGCAAAATAGTAATCTAACAGTAGTTAACGGTGATCCAATAGAAAGTCAACAACGGCTAGTTTTCTTCTCCAACTATAAAATGACTCAATTAAATTTAAATTAAAATGGATTCTATAATCATCATTTAGCCTGTTATTGTGTGATCAATCCTTCTTGTCTTTAAAACTTGTTAGTCTTTCATCAAATCACACTTTAGGCTTTCATTTGTAAATACATACATTGTGTGATGGAAAATTTGTGTAATTTTCATTTAACATAAAATTGAGTATTTAAGAGTGTAGGAAACTCTTGGGTTAAGAGGTTTGGGATAACCTCTAGTTGTAAAAGTCGATTGACACCTTGGAAGTCAATTGTAAAGATTTTGAAGCCTTAGGGTGTAAGGCTTGGATAGTGAAATCCTTAAACTTGGTGAGCTTGGAGCGTGGACATAGACAGAGTTTACCGAACTACGTAAAAATTCTCTTGTTCAATTCTCTTTTCCTTCTCTCTTTAAATTTTGATTGTTGTTATTTATTTGTTATTAGCTTAATTTTATTTGCATTGAGCTTTGATTTAATTACTCCATAATTTTTAGAAACCCAATTGACCCCCTCTTAGGTTGTATAGCTCATATTTCACTTTGTTTTGAAGATTTAAGAAGGATATTAGTTTAGATGATAACAAATCTTCTTGTCCTCCTTGTGATTGCATATTTAAATTTTTTTTAATAGAATGAGCTGAAGAGTCATGTTGATCAAGGAACATTCCAATCACAAGGGTTGACATTCTAGGTGAAGCCCTTTAGAAGCAGCCAAATGGAAGCAAGGTACAAAGAGTGGGACAATTCATCACCCCATTCATGTACTTTCATGTCCCTGATGCTACTGAGTTGGCAAGAGAAAGAAAGATGTATCAAGAGGGTTTCTAATTTATGTCTGCTCAACTGGAACACATGAATGCAAGGTTGAATGCCTACAGTAATACTGAAATTGGTAGTTCTAACTTTCCTAAGCTCAAACCTTCCAGTATTGTTCAGATTGACAATGATCAACAATTCCCTAAAACTCTTAGAAAAAAAAAAAAAAGGTTAGTACAGGGAATATTACATGTCATTATTTTATTTCTATTTGTATTTGCATGTATTACCACTAATGGTATGCATATATATTTTGATTATTTCATAGGTTGATTTCTCATTAGGTAAGTCGACTCCAAAATCTGTGAAGAGTAAAATGAAGAACACTCCTACCATAATTTCCCAACCAACTCCTTAAAAAACTTCAAAGAAAGTAAATCCCCTAGATTAACTCCTAAAATATTAGATGTGCAGTTCTCCTATGATGAAAAAGTAACAAAAAAAGAACCACGTGTCGTCAAAGCAGTAGCAAAAAACCTCAAGTAAGTGTGAAGAATACACAGGCAACTGCACAGTGAAGAAAGAATGATAGGAGTGAATATTTGAACATGTTTACTATGTTTATTCAGAATTCCTTGCCTTGGTTGATCAGAATTCAGCATGATACAACAACTTTCGGTGAAATTTGGGAAACACACTTGGATAAAATGATTTGTGATGAAATCATCGAGTTTAAGAAGGTTTCAAACTGCATCATTAACATATAGATCAAGTAAAGTAAATCGTAGCTTATGTTTTATTAAACTTGGAGCTATTATTTTGTTTCCTTTATTCAAACTTACTTCATTATATATGTTTCTTTTTTCTTAGACACTTGTATGAGGAGATGGAGAACAGTCGAAGTATCAAGCTAGTTTAGTTTAGGCTTTTTGGGAAGCTATATCCAAAGGCCAGCTTCAAAGACTGGACTCAATATATTTCAAAATTTTTAAGCTTGGTAGAGTTGGGATAGGTCACGTATTCCCATATAACCCTGGGTATAATCTTTTTCATTTGCTAACCATATTCTTTATTTAGTAAATTAATCATGTTAATTTTTTTTTTAATTCATGTCTTTAAACAATTTTTATTTTGTTTAGTGGCCGTTGGGTATTATTCGCAATTAATATGGTGAGACATATAGTCTACTATCTTAATCCCTTAGAAGGTAATCTTGATGAAAAGATGATGCAGATAGTGAACGAATTAAGTTTGTAAATTCGTATCTTTGATCATGCTATTTTTTTTTTTTACTTTAATTATTAGTTAACATTGTCTATGTCTTCATTGTAGTGGGATTCGAATACATCTGACTCTAAAGTCACAAAGGCCATTGTTCAATGGGTCTTCGTCAAGGTAAAAATGAGACGAACCCAAAAAATCATTGTTTATTTTAAAAAAAATTATATAATTTTTATTTTGTAGTGTTCGAAGCAACCTAGTAGCTTTAAAAGTGGTTACTATGTGATGAAATACATCTAAGATATCGTTACAAATGTGAATGTTTTGAAAAACAATGGAAGTATTAAAAACAACTTTTACAATACTGCATCATATTGTTTTAATGCATTGTGAAATGAATCAGCTCAAAGCCTATTGAGTGCTTCTTGATTGTTATCTTTTTACCACATATAGTATGTGTTTTATATATTGTAAGTAAAGGTACTTATAATGGTGGGTATATTTACTGTTGAATAGATTATACAAATAGCCATAGAGACATGAATTAGGATATGGTAAATACACAATGTACTGTATATATGTGTGTGTGGGCGCGCGGGGGAGGGGGTGGGGGGGGGGGGGGGGTGTCGTAAGATGTACAAAACAATTGACTGGGTTGCAAAGTTGTTATTAGCGGGCATGTGTTATAGTGTTGTTGCTTGTACTTTATTTTGATGAAAATATCATGATTAAGGTTTTATATCTACATCCATATTTACATTAAATTGGTTAGTGTTGGTGTTCACAAGTTGCTTCGGCTATCAAACCTTACTGTATAAGTTGCTTAAAGTAGCAGTTAACAGAATAAGTACATCAACACTTGTTGAAATGTTTTTTATTTTTTAATTAACAGGATCAGGATGTTCAGTATTTGCTTGTATAATTTTGGATAAAACAGTAACATTGCTGGAGTTCATTTGTTGGAGTTAATTTTTATCACACGGATATACTTAGATGAATGATAATTAAGTAGTTTAGTCAAAGATTTTTGGTTAATAACTTATTGTTTTGAAATTTAAAGTTCAAGGGAATTGATGAATATACCATGAAGGACCTCTCGCAACTTCAGGATTAGTGGGCTACATACGTTGCCAAGTTAATTACAGCCTAAAATCACAAGGTAACATATAAGTAATTTATAATTATTTTTCTTTTAAAATATACCAGACTTATTTTTCGTGGTGTACTAATTGATTTTATGTACTTGTAGGTGGAAAAAAAAAATGAAGGCACATGTGGACTCCAAAATCAGTGAGATTGTTATCTGTTTATCCTTGCTGGTTAATTTTTTTAGAGCTTTTAGTACTTTGTTGTGTACTACTTATCTAAAACTTAATTTGGTACTCATGGTTTTTTTTTTTTGTCCCCCCAAACAGTGATGTAGTTGAACTATATTAATTTAAGTGCTGCATTTGGAATGTTTATTATGCGAATTGTATTGCAAGATTTGGCATATTTAATATATTTTGAGTGTTTTTTTTTAATTGTACAACAAAGACGAAAAATATAATTAAAAAAAATAAGCCACAAGCAGCATAGCGTCACTAAATACTAACACTAAGTAGTTAAAATGACGTTAATAATTTTGGAAGTTATTGAGTCAGTGGCTTCCTGATATTGTAGTCACATAAATTACTGATATGTAAATAGTATTGTTAAATATTGACACCACTGTGTCATTATCTTAGTGATACTACAGTGACACAAATTACAAACATGAAAATAATATCATCTAATACTAGCATCATCATGTCATTATTTTGGTGATATTATAGTGACACGAGGTACTGACACCAAAAATTAGTGTCAGTGTATTCTGTCTTGAGCATCACTAACACAATTAACAAGTGTTAGGAAAGTAAATACCGACACTAAAATGGTGTTAGCAAAGACATTTGCTGAGGTCAAAGACATTTGCTTTTTTAATTCAAACTTTAAGATTTAATATTTTATTGCAATTGAAATACTATTAATGGGTCTATTTATTATTGTGTTGTGACCCCTTTTTTCCCCCAAACATTGAAGTTCCAAATATTGAAGTATATATAGTAAGTTCATGACTGAAAACTTAGTGAGTTTCGCACTCAAAAGATGCATCATATGACTTATAGATTTCAAAGGACAATGATATTTTCCACATTACCAGTTAATGAGATTGATACATGCTAATTTAATATCTTGCTTTGTATATTTAGTTGTTATCTTGAACAAAACAAATTGAGATAAGAGGAGTAATAATTGATATATAATAATATTAATGTTTAAAAAAAATGGTATCTAATGTTGAGTTAAGTTTTATTCATTTTTTTTATGGTCTCCAGCCATGCATGTCTTTACAATAATATTTGAATGTAGGCTAAGATTTAATTGCTCATATATTCTTATTTAATAACTATTAATTACATTTTTTTAAAAGGTTAGTGCAAATCTTTAAACTATGAATATAAATTTTTAATCACATGTGGCACCTCGGCCTTTGACCTGATGCATGTAAAACACTTCCGAGTTTCGATGACAACTCCTTCCTCCAGAGTATAAATTTTGAAAACAAGAGTACAATAACATGTTAAAAATGAATAATATTAGAGATACAACCATTTTCTTACAAATTATGATAGTAAAGTATTTGTTCAACGCATATATTTTTTTAAAAAAGTTTTTGTTGATTGAAAATACAAAAATCAATGCAATTAATGAAAATAATAGAGAAATTTCGCACGTACGTAATTAGATTACATACTTTGCATCCAAGCGATGTGGCATACGCCTTATAATTCACTAATAAGTGTTGTAGGATTATTATATATGAGAATTTTTAGTTGGCACACGTTGCTTGAAATACAAACAAAATTGCTTCCAACTATGTACGTGAAATATTATTAAATAAATGCTCATTAGTTATTATTTCTTATTTTGAAGGATGTATAATCCTTGCGTGAGATTTTATTTTATTCTTATTTTTTAGGCATTCATTTATTTCAGAGAAATGATATTTGAACAAAAAATTGACTTTTGTGAATTGGGGATTAAAAAAAAAATGAAATCATTATAGAAGAATCTTCAAATTATTCAAATACAACATCACGACCAATGTGGTCTTCCTGACCTTGATTATGTTCAAAATTTATTTAGTGTTCCAAATTTTAAAGCTAATAATTCGAATTCATTGATAACTACTATTTTCTCTGTTAGATTTATGGTGTTGCCGTTATCAACTTCAACGTTCTAAGTGATCATTTGAGCACCAAATTAAAAGTTTATCTACCTAGTAGCCTTTAAAAATATTTATTTCAACATTAGATGAAAGTTTTAGCAAACTATTTGAATATGAGACAAAAGGGTGGGGCTAATTAAATATAAACTTTTTAACTTTTGACTTGACAAAACTTTCACCATATAAGTTCATTCCCACGTGCCAATTTAAGGAAACGTTCGTTCTATCTCCGCCTTTTATCAATCTAATTGTTAACACTGTTTCCTCAGAATTATTGCTCTCTCTCTCAAACGTTTCTGCTAATGTGATATTAAGGTTGCATACATAATCTATAATCTCGACATTTGATTTAAAATCAAACACAAAAGGCATAGTAAAGAACGCATAACAGCTTAAAAGTCAGCAAAGTAATTCAATAATCGATATTCACTGACTACAAGGAGACCACCTGTCCTTCGCTTCAATGAATCAGCAGTATTCAGTTTCTGTAGAATGGGTTATATTCCACCCACCATCCGATTGTTCAGTAAACCATTAACTACGCGGACCTTCAAACGAATCTATTCTACAAGCAATGTTTGTTGATCAACAGATAATTATAACGGACCTCCATGAGAGAGAAAGTTCATTGGAAAAGGTCTTGCTAAATTACAGATTTACATCCATAAAAAATCAATTTTTGTGTATGACTCATTTGTTAGTATCAAGCCATTAGAGGATCTTGGGAGACCAATTTCAAGCCAGCTCTAGGTTACAGATAAGGTGGAGTAAGTTGCAAAATTGGTCTCTCAACCAGGTAAAAATCCTATGTATGGCTATGTTTAGTTCTGTTATTGCTTTGGCTAAAATTATTTATTTCAATTTATTCTTAATGCAAATTGATATTTTACGCAACCAAACTAGTAAAACAAACAACCACTTGATAATTTCAATGTTTCTAACTTAACAATTATATATTATTCAAAATCTTTCACCGATAAATATTGTCATGACAGGTTATTGCTCAATAGCATACACGTAACATGATGAAGTAGTGCAATGGTGCTGTTGAAGATTGTTGAGAAAGGAACTTACATAAGTAGCTGCAAATTAAGTGGAAACAAAACTCTTTTTCTCTTCGTGTGATTAAAATAGGATGTTTACTATAAATAAATAAACAAAAAATAATCTAACACAGTCCAAAGCAATAATCCAACCAGAAGAAATAGAGATTTTTACGTGAAAAATCTAAAACAGGAAAAACTATAGGACCGTAGTATGATATAATCTTCTACTATATTAATGGGGATTACAGCACAATTGCTATCTAAATAACACTAGAGGCTAACAACATCAAGAATTTCAATAATCTTAACTTACAGTAACAACTTAATATCTATCTCTCTGACAAGTAAGTGTCTCAAATAATAGTCAATAAGAGGATAAAATTAAAATCAAGACTAATAAAATTGTAAAAGATAATGTCAGAAACTTACCCTTAAAAATTAAGAGAAAACAGAGTTAAAATTATCTTTCGATCATCTAATCAAATATTGAAATTCCTACTCCCAAAATTAAAATTTTCTTTATCTCATTCTTCGCGCCTTTTTTTCTCTTTTTTCAACCCGACAGTCACTTGCTTATTCTTCTTTATATAATTTTTTAAAAACCTAATTTCAATGAAAATTCCATCCAACCCCTTCAAGTTTTCTTTAATCGCTTAATTACGCAAACTTATAAAGCTTTTAGCTTAGGGCACCCAAATGAGATGGACTCCAAAAATCTCCTCCTCCAAATCATATGAGGGTACCACCAAGCCCGCTTCGTACATAGAACTTGGGCAATAATTTGTCATCATATTTAACCCATTCTCTATTATATGAATCTTTTCAAACTGCAGTTATTTCTTCTCAAACACGTCTCGTATCCAATGATGCCTCACATCAATATGCTTAAATTTCGAATAGTATGTCGAATTCTTTGCTAAGTGAATAACACTCTGACTGTCGCAGTACACAATAAAGTTATCTTGTTTCACATCTAACTCTTGTAGGAAATTCTTCATCCACAAGGTTTCTTTACAACTTTCAGTGATTGCAATATACTCTGCTTCAATAGTAGATAAGGCAACACACTGCTGAAGTCCCGAACAACCATGAAACTGCTTCCCCTGCTAAGGTGAGCAACTATCCTTATAGTAATTTTTCGGAATCAACTAATCTTGCCATATCTGCATCTGTGTACACTTATAACACAGGTTTATCACTACCAAAACATAAATGTCTTGGAAGTGCTTCTGAGATATCTGAGAATCTATTTTACCGTTCTTCAGTGTTCTTTGTCTAGATTGGAGAGAAATCGGCTAACTACATCAATTACATGAGCAATATCTAGTCTTGTACAAACCATGTTGTACATCGCTATTAACTGCTGGAGCATAAGGAACTCCTTTCATCTCTTGCTTCTCTTTCTTACTTGTAGAACAATACTCAGAACTAAACTCGAAATGACCTGCAAGTGGAGAACAAATAGATTTTGTCTTGTCCATGTTAAATCTTTCAAGAACCTTTTCAACATATGCTTCTTGGGATACCCACAACTTCTTAGATTTTCTATTGTAGGAACTCTTTATGCCAAGAATCTGTTTTGCCGGTCTCGAGTCCTTCATTACCAAAGACTCGTTAAGCTCTCTCTTTAGATTGTCAATCTTACTAGCATCCTGCCTAACAATCAACATGTCATCCATATAAAGCAAAAGAATGATAAAATTATTATCACCAAACTTCTTCACAAAAACACAGTGGTCACACATAGTCTTGAAAGAATCAAACTTCTTGCACCACTGTCTTGGTGCCGATTTCAGCCCATATAAGCTTTTCTTCAACTTGCACACAAGTTCTTTTCTGCTTTGACACTTACCCTTCAAGTTGCTCAATGTATATTTCCTCCTCTAAGTCACTGTCTAAGAAAGTTGTCTTTACATCAAGCAGTTCAATCTCTAAATTCAAGCTAGCTGCTAATCCTATAACAACTCAAATAGAAGACATCTTCACCATAGGAGAAAATATTTCTTCAAAATCAATACTTTTCTTTTGATTGAAACCTTTCACAACCAATCTAGCCTTGTATCGTTGTTGTGAGTTATTTTTAATCTTCAACCTGTAAACCCATTTGTTCTTTAGTGCCATCTTTTCCTTAGGCAACTTTACTAAGTTATAAGTGTGGTTCTCACTCAAGGATTTCATCTGCTCTTGCGTGGCTTTAACCCACTCATTTTTATGCTGATGAGGCATAGCTTTTTCAAAATATTTTGGTTCTCTTCCATTTGTAAGTATCACATACTCATGTGGGGGATATCTAGTCGAATGTTGCTGTTTTCTAGTGGATCTTCTCAATTCTGGCTCAACTAGTGGTGCTGGTGGTTCTAGAGGTACTTGCTCAACTAGTTCTGCTGGACTATCATTATTATCCTCTCTAGCTCCCCCATGATCATCATAAACTACAGGTAAAGAAACTAAAGTTGGAATAATATGAATCTCTAGAGATGACCAAGGCTCATCACTTTTCTCTTCACCGACGACTATCTGATCTTTAAGAAACACAACATCTCTACTTCTGATTAGTTTTCTTACCACTAGATGTACCAAATTCTTCATGTCCATAGCGTAAGAAAATGCATTCTTTGGCTTTACCGTCAAACTTCGATCTTTCATCTTTAAGGACGTGAGTATAGGCTTTACAACTAAATACTCTCAAGTGTTTATAAGAAACATCTTTCTCAATCCAAACTCTCTCAGACACATCACCATCTAATGGAGCTAAAGGAGAAAAGTTAATTAAATTAGCTACAGTACGCATAGCCTCTGGCCAAAAAGATCTAGGAAGCTTGGCATCAGAAAACATACACGTAATCCTTTCTTCAATTGTTCTATTCATCCTTTCTGTAACATCATTCTGCTATGGGTTTTTGGTACAGTCTTCTGAAATCTGATTTTATAATATCTACAATACTGCTCAAATAGCCCTCTGTACTCACCACCATTATCTGCCCTGACACATTTTAATTTTCTTCTTGTCCCTCTCTCAACATAAGTATGAAAGAACTTAAACATATCACGTACCTGATATTTGGATTTCAAAGCAAAAGCCCACAATTTTCTAGAAAAAGTGACCAAATAAACTACACCTCATATTGATCTACTTTGCATAATGCAAATATTAATATGGATCAAATCAAGTATTAATGACTTTCTAAATGAAGAAAAACTTTTACAAACTACTCTATGTGTCTTTCTAACTAAGCAATGAACATAAATCTTAAGGGACATACCTGCGAAGCTGGGTAGAAATTTTTTCTTGGCAAGAGTTTTTAACCATTTCTTACCAATGTGACCAAGCTTTTTATCCCATGTCTCAATGTCCAAATCTTTTACAACCGCATTCATGTCTTCTTTCTTTATCTTGACTTCTATTACATAGAAAGTGTTTATTTTCGTCCCCTTAGCTAACACTACAGAGCCTTTGGTGAGCTTCCATTTTCCTTCACCAAATTGGTTAATATAATTATTATCATCAAGCTTGCCTATAAAGATTAAATTAAGGTGAATAACTAGTACATGTCTAATATCTTTAAACAACAGCTTACAGCTAATACTGGTTTCTAAGCAAATATCTCTTATGCCTAGAATCTTGGATGCCCCCTCATTTCCCATCCGAACACGGCCATAATCACTATTAACATAGGATGTAAAGTAATCACAATGTGCCGTAGTATGAAACGAAGCACCCAAATCAATCATCCAATCACTAGTATGGTAAGTGAAATTTACAAAGCTCTCATCATAAACAATACCCATATCACCATCAACTATAGCTGTAGTGTTCTCTTTGTCATTTTTCTTAGCATTATCCTTTTCTTTTGCCTATTCTCTGTTCCCCAATCTACACTCCCTTTTAACATGACTCAATTTTCTAATAATGAAAGCACTTCATGTTTCTTTTCTTGGACTTAGATTTTCCTTTGGGGTTATCATTGTTTTGCTGGCGAGAATTTTCACTTTGGCTTCTCACATTCCTTTCTTGCTTTTCTAAAATATGTGCATCTGACTCAGAGGGAACTACTTCAAAGCTATTTCTTCTAGATTCTTCATTCTACAGCCTATCTATAACTATATCCAAAGTTAATTTCTCGTTTGGTGTTGAATTATTCACTAACACTACTAATGTCTCCCAATTGTCAGGCAAAGAATTAAGCAACAACAATGCTTATAACTCATCATCTAAAATAATTTTCATAGTAGTTAACTAATCAATCAAGCCCTCACTATGTGTTCAGTTATACTGTGCCTGTTCTTTTATTTCAAGTTAACAAGCCTTTTTATCAAATTGGTTTTGTTCTGTGCAATTGGCTGCACATAAATCGTCTCAAATTTTCTCTAAAGAGCATTAACCCCGGATTTCTTTGCGACATCGTGGTATACACTCTGATCAATCCATGATTTAATAGTGTCCATGGCCTTCTAGTTTAATCGAACTCATTTCTTATCATCTAAATCGGCAGGTCTAGCTTCTTTGCCTTCAATGGATTTATGTAAGTCTTTCATGTACAACAAATCTTCTATCCTTGACTTCCAAATACCATAATTCCATAACTTTAATTTAATCATGCATGTCAAGGACTCTTCTATCTCAACCACACAAGAAAAAAATACACAACCTGATGCTCTGATACGACTCCATTATGAAAGGAACCAACACAAGCAACTGCAAATTAAACAGAAACAAAATTGTTTCCCTCTTTGTGATATTAAAATGGGATGTGTACCACAAATAAATAGGCAGAAATAATCTAACACAAACTAAAGTAATAATCCAACCACAAGAGACACATATTTTTACATGGAAAACACAAAATGGAAAAAGCCACAGGACCGTAGTCTGATATAATCTTCCACTATATTAATGGAATTACAATACAAATATTCTCTGGATAATATTAAAGGCTAACAACATCAAGAATTTTAACAATCTTGGCTTAAAATAACAGACTAATATCTATCTCTCTAATAAGTAGGTATCTCAAATAATAGCCAACGAGAGGATAAAATAAAAATCAAGAAGAGTAGGCTTATAGAGGGCAACGCCAAGTATTTACCCTCAAAATTTGGAGAAAATTGAGTTAAAATTGCCTTGTGATCGTCCAATCAAATATTGAAATTCTTATTCCCAAAATTAAAATTTCCTCTGTCTCGTTCTTCTTCTCTCTCTCTTGCCTCTTTTTCTCTTTTTTCAACCCCTGACCGCGTGCTTATTCTTCTTTATATAATGTTTTCCAAATCTAATTTCAATAAAAATCTCATCTACCCTCTTCAAATTTTCTTTAATCGATTAATTATCCAAACTTATAAAACTTTGGGCTTGGGCCGCCATGGACCCAAAAAAGATGCTGTTCATGCTCTTCGCGACTGCATTACGGTGAAGAAATTTTGGCATGAACTTTGTCCAGCTAGCGACCATGGCAGTTTTTTATTCTTTACCCCTTCGTGAATGGATACTTCATAATGTGAAGAATATTTATCTGTGGAGTCGCCAATGTGAATGGTCCTGCATCTTTGGAGTTGCACTTTAGAGAAATTGGCATTGGCGCAATAAATGTGTTTTTGAAGGTTATGCAATCAGTGCCAATTTTATGGCTATGGGTATCATTTCTAGCGCGAATGAGATTCATAGAATGCTTGAAACCTTTGATACAAACAAGTATATGAGAGTGAAGAAGTATTTTGGATGGAAGCCTCATGCTTGGCCTTTTTACAAATTAAACACGGATGGTGCCTGCAAGGCATTGGGCTTGGCGTCTGCTGGTGGTTTAATTAGAGATGCTCATGGTGTTTGGGTTGGTGGTTTTAGTATGAATATTTGGGTGTGTTCATCTACAATGGCTGAACTTTGGGGACCTTATTAGGGACTTATTATGGCTTGGAACAAGGATATTCGTCTTTTGCAAGTTGAGGTTGATAGTTTGTGTGTTACTCAGATCTTGCAGAGACAAAATGGTGTTACTGATGCTTCCCTTCCTCTTATTAATGGCATCTTGGAGCTCTTATCTCGAAGTTGGCGGGTTTCTGTGAATCATATCTACCGTGAAGTGAATTTTGCGGCTAACTTCCTACCAAACTATGCATTAACCTTACCCCTTGGGCTCAATGTCTTCTTAGTTCCCCTCCTGGAGTCGATGTTTGGTTGCGTAGTGATAGCTTAGGGACTGCTTTCCCTCGTGTTGTAAAGCCTTAGCATTGTGCTAGGATCGTCTTCTATTATCACAAAAAAAAAAAACTTAATAATAATAATATGATGAAGTAGTTCTATAAAAAAATATATTGTAACTAGTTTGCCGATTCGTTGTGAGGCTGATGACTGAGATAATTTTTAAGAAGCTCCAAAATGATTTTGAAAAGTTAAAAGTTAATTTTGATATTTATTAAATATTTTTAGAAATTAATTTTGGCAAAATCACCACATCCTACAGCAGATTTTGAAAAGCAAAAAATGAGTAAGTTTTTAAAATTTGATTTTGTGAAGCAATTTTATATTAAAACAATTTCATATATATCATCATATATATTCTAAAAATTCAAAATTATCCTTATTTATTAGAAAATAAAATCATTAACTTTAAAGAGATTATTATTATTATTATTATTATTATTTTATTATTATTATTATTATTGAAAAATGAAATTATAATATAAAATATTTATTTTAGCTATCAATTATTATATATATAGAATGCAAAATATTTTATATATATGTTTTTAAATGTATAAATAAATTTTATTGAGTATTACGTTTAATTCAATCATTTAATTTTTATAACAGTTTAACAGTTACATTTACTTTTACAAATAAATTTTATCAAATGTTTAACTGATTTTTTTCACAACTAATTATTTTTATGACATAGATAATATTAATTATTTTAAAAGTTGAAGCATTACCCAACTAGCCATGAACGCTGAATAATAATTTCTTCAGGCTTCACCTCTGCTTCATCACTTCTTTCTGTAGCTAATCCTATCATTCAGTTTATACACTTTAAATTCGACATTTCGAAATTAATGCTGATTACTTCATTATCGTCATCAACATCGTCATCACTGTCACATGCAACAAAATCAATTACAAAGCCCCATTAGATTTTACAAAGTACCAGTCACCACACTGACACAATATAATCAATCTCGTGAGTAATATAAAGTGTCATAGAAGTGGCACGAGAGAAGACTCCTCTGAAACCCTAGCTGCCCTACCCCAGTCAATGATTTGCACGTCGCTGAAGCAGTGAATCTGTTAGGTTCATCATCTTGCTGGATGAATTAAAAAAACTTACCTTGCCACTCAGATTGATAATGGATAGGACACAAACTTTTCATTTGCATGTCATAAAAAGGCCAATGTAGGCCAATGTAACTAAGAACTTATTTGGAAGAACTGAGGTTAGGCATCTGTATTCTGTAACTTTAAGTTATAATACTAAAATTTGGTAAACATTAAATTGTTATAGTGTGTAAGGTAAGTTGATTTGATTTTATATTTAATATAATAAAAAATTTATTATATTTTTATTAATTTTTTTAAAATTATATTTACTACAGTTTTTTTTCTTAGCAGTTGTAACGTAAAAGTTTTTTTTCTTAGCAGTTGTAACATAAAAGTGACTACATTTCAATACCAAACAAAACCTAAAGTGTATTTAAATTCAAGATTTAGATTTCGCATATTTATAAATATTCTTCTCGTAACGTATATCTTATGCACTAACAAGTAGCACGCAGAACACGAAATATATTGAATTTCGAGATTTTTAAAATTTGAAGTTGAAAAAATAGTTCACAATAAATAAATTAACATTCAATAGGTGAATGGTAAGAATAATTAAATTTATTACTTGTTTATGGAAACAAATGCACAACAGGAATTTTGAGATATTATAAAAAAAATAAAAAAATTAAGTGGACAATTGGCACAAATTATAGGGATTGAAATAGTAGTGTTTCAAAACTCAAATATTAATTTGTCAAGGATTAAAGTATAAGTAATAACCCTTTAGCACCCCCTCCCCCCAACCCCCAAAAAAAAAAAAAATTAATCAAATATTTGTACCTTCTTCTCATGACCAGCACTTGCTCCATTATTACGAGTCTCAATGTGGAAAGCCCAGACATCAATAATGCTAGATCTTCCACGACGTCGTTTTCTTCAATTTGCAAGTTCTCATTCACAAGAAGGAAAAAGGAATGTGAAATATTTTGAAAATTCTCCTCCTTAAAAGAGCAGCATCTCTTGTGAAATAAACTACAACCTGCTCTAAATTTTGAACCATAATCTTTCAATAAGAGAGACACCGATCACATCACCATAGATTAATTTTATGTATTTGCAAGAAGATTGAGATTGAAATTATAAAATGGGGCAATTTGAACAAAGTAAATGTGACTTGAAGCAGACAAAATATATCACGTGATTTCACGTGTCTTACCAGTTTTATGACAGTCTCTGTATACCGTATATATATATATAAAGTAACAACTGGTAGTACACGCAATATATTAAGATTAATAATTGAAAATATTGAACCGACAAAGCGTATCACATGTTTTACGACGGTTCCTACATAACATATACCTTACATAGTGACAAGTGGCAATACATGCAATATATTAAACTTGAAATATGGAATCTGACAAAATGCATCACGTGATTTCACGTGTTTTACGAGTCTCTGCATAACGTATATTAAAAATAATAATTTAAAATATGGAATGTGACAAAACACATTACGTGACTTCAGGTGTTTTATGATAGTCTTTACATAACGCATATCTTGTACAATAATAAGTGGCAACACATGCAATATATTGAACTTAATAACCAAAAACATAGAATCTAGCAAAATGCATCACGTTATTTCACTCATACGAAACGTATATATTATATAGTAACAAGTGGCAACACATGCGCAGTATTAAAATTGTCAATTTAGAATATGGAATATAATGAAAAACATTACATGATTTCACGTGTTTTATGATAGTCTCCACATAACGAGTATCTTTTACAATAATAAGTGGCAATCCATGCAGTATATTAAAATTAATAATTTAAAATATTGAATCTGACAAAATGCATGAATTAACACATGGCATATCAGGATTAATACAAAAATCAATGCAATTAATGAAAATAATAGAAAAATGTTGCACGTACATAATAAGATTACATACTTTATATCCAAGTGACGTGGCATATGACTTAATAATTCACTTACAATGTTTGTAAGATTATTGAGAAGTTCTAATCGGTACACATTGCTTGAAATACAAACAAAATTGGTCCCAACTATGTAAGTGAAATATTACTAAGTAAACGCTCATTAGTTATTATTTCTTATTTTGAAGGATATGCAATCCTCATGTGAATTAATTTTTTTTTTCTTTTTGGGCTTCATTTACTCAAGAGAAATGATAAAGAAAAAGTAATCGTTATAGAAAGATCCTCAAATCATTCAAATGTAATATCGCAACAAATGTTGTCTTCCTAACCTTGTTTATGTTCAAAATATTATTTAGTCTTCTAATTTTTAAAGCTAATAATTCTAATTTATTGTTAACTACTATTTTCTTTGTTAGATTTATAATGTTGCTGTTATCAATTTCAACGTTTAAGTGATCATTTGAACTCTAAATTAAAAGATTATCCACCTAATTAAAAATATTTATTTCAACATTAGATGAAAGTTTTAGCACACTATTTGAATATTAAGGGTTATTCTATAATGCAGTGATTTCAATACCAGAAATAAACATAAATTGTGTAAATGAAACATGAGACATGTAAATTTAGAGTAATAATATAGTTACAAACTCTTGTATAAATTTATTTTATACAAGCTGATGTGGTATGATTAAATTGGTTGAATTAAATATCTCTTAGCTCACTTGATTTATTTTTATTATTTTATATTTTCTTTCAACTAATGAATTAATACCAAATTAGTTTGTACAAGAGTTTATGGATGTATCTTCACTCGTAAATTTAACATAAAGCCTATAAATTAACATTACGTGTAAAATTATGAGTGGGCATCGGATCAGATTCAGATGGATCCGATCCAATCCAAATAGATCTATTTTTATTTGGATCGGATTTAGATTTATCTATGAATCTGATCGAATTCAGATTTGATTTGGATCGGATCATCCTTGCACCTAAAATTAAAAAGAATATATAACGTAAATATAAATAAAAAATAAAAATTGAAAAACAGCCCTAAATCCCTTAAATTCCCAATTCAAAATAGAAAAGAATCGATGGAGCAACTTGCAGTCGCATCGCCCATGAACCCAGCCAATCTCTTTGAGAAAAAACCGGCAGCTATCCAGTCGTCGACGCCCCGGCTGCGTGTCGACAACATCCCAGCCGACAGCCATTGAGTCCGCGAGCTGCACTGTTGCCACGCTACCAGCCGACGCCGCATGCAAGAGTCTTAAACCCAGCCGCTGCATTTATTTGCTTATTGAAAGGGCAATGGAGACGGATCCATCAAAACTTGTCACGTGCAGAGTTTATAATAATAGTTACTTTGACTTTGAAAAACTTGCAGAGTTTTAGGCCTTTTGAATTGCTAGTGATTTTGCTTTTGCCTGCAGATCATTCTCCTTTTTTTTTCGATGATTGTAAAAGGTGGGGGAATTGCCTGGGATATATCCTATTTCTTCCGAAATACTCAATATATGACTTAAATTGTAACACTATTTAATTTTACAGATATATACTTAAAAAAATAATGAAAGTACAAAAATAGCCTCAATTAAATCTTCATAAAACTGAACTCATATTCTCGAAGTCGGGTAAATAATCGAGAATATTCAACTTTAACTGAACCATGCACAATTAGTAATTCAACATTAATTCTCGACTTTTCCATGCTAGTCAGGTAAATGGTTGAAGTTACTCGACTTCAATTGAAATGAAAAATTATCTAGAGAATTCTAGACTTTTCATGTAAGTCGAGTAAAAAGTCGAGAATACTCGATCTTAATTTAACGTTGGCCAATTATTCATTCAGCAAAAATTCTCTACTTTTCATGACAGTCTAGTAACTAGTCGAGAATACTCAAATTAAATTGAAATAAAAAAAATTCCCTTTTAATTAAGTCGAGTAAAAAGTTAAGGATACTTGACCTCAATTTAACCTTACTCGAGCATTCATTCAGTAAAAATTATTGTCTTTTTGTGAAAGTCTAGTAACTAGTTGAGAATATTCGACTTAAATTGAAATAAAAAATTTCATTTAATTAAGTCGGGTAAAGAGTTGAGAATACTCGATCTCAATTTAACATTGCCATGTATTCATTTAGCAAAAATTCTCAACTTTCATGAAAGTTTGATAACTAGTCGAGAATACTTTACTTAAATTGAAATGAAAAATTCCCTTTTAACTAAGTCGAGTATACCCGACCTTGATTTTGTTAGTATATAATCATCTACCTAAATATACGATAGCCATTAAAAAATAGTTTCAGCAGCAACCATAAATTATCTCATAAATATTAAATAAAATGTCATCTAATAACATATAGCAAAGTCATACTTATACAATTTCAGTACCAAAATCGTTATACAATGACTCAAGATAGTCTTTCACTTCCTCCAAGCACTTAAGCTATGACCCAAAAGCTCCACAACGTCACCCCTTAAAGACGACATACCATGTAGATCCTCCGTCAAATCCTGTATAGACAAATAATTTTAAATTTAGTACATGCATAAACAACATTAAGGAAATAAATAAAGTATAAATTAATGGCAAAACAAAAATGAATACAAAGAATTAAGTCACTTGTGTTGCATATAAATTTGAAGTAGGGCATCACTTCTCATATAACGACATTGACGTCATGCATTTGAGTTGATTGTGTCCACGACCACCACATCAAGTGTATTTACGAGGTAACTTTTTTCTCACCACTAGATGGTATTCTATTATTCTATAGACACCCACTTGACCGCTTCTCAAGAGAAGGATATACTTCGCGGATACATACATCACTAGAAACACTCCACCCTTTCTGAGGACTAATAGGATTAATGGTCTTAGAATATACTAACGCATATGCATCACCTGAATAGTAATGGGAGTAATCATTAAAAATTTTTAGCAAAAAAATTATTGAAATAGCTAAATAAAATTACACTACAAGACTTACTCAACTTGTTCATATCACTTACTCGACCTTATTACTCAACTCCTACTCAACGTGATCAAAAGATTTATTTTATTTCTTCAAATGATTTTAAATAATTAATTATTGTCTTATTCAAAATATTTACTCATCCTATTCAAAAGACTTAATTAACTTGTTCAAACAACTTAAAACAGTTAATATTTGACTTGTTTGAAAGACTTACTCGATTTTTACTTGACCTTATTACTCGACTCCTTCTCAACGTGATAAAAAAACTTACTTGAATTCTTTATATGACTTAAAATAATTAATTATTGACTTATACAAAAGATTGACACAACCTATTCAAAAGACTTAGTTAACTTGTTCAAACAACTTAAAACAGTTAATACTCGACTTATTTGAAAGACTTACTTGGTTTTTACTAGAGGTGGCAATATGGGTTAGGATTTGATTCGATGCGAATGAAATGGGTTTGGGTTTGAAAAAATTGATTCGTTTAATAAATGGGTGAATTCGATTCGATTCACGTATTAAACGAATCGAATCCGGGTTTAAAGGTATTGATTCGTTTATTCGTTAAAGATTCGTTTAATAAACGGGTCATAAACGAATCGAATACAAATCGATTCGGTTAAAATTCGTTTATTATTCGTTTAATTAAATTACTTTTTATCCTCAAATTTATTTGAAAAAAATTTTAAATTGAAAGGTTAATATTGTAATTTTGAACAATAATAAGACAAACCAATTAGGGAAGCCGGCCCTAATTTTTCATTTCGTTATTTTTCTTCTTCCCCTTCATCAGTTGCAGTCGCGGCAGCCCTCAGCCTTCATTCCTCAACCACTTGTTTTTGTCCATCTCCTCAAGTTATCAGCTAGTAGTTTCAAGTTTTGCAGCATCTCACTCTCACCTACCTCACACTCACGGTAAGCTCCAGTTGCAATTGCCACTCTCACCTTCATCAATTGCAGTTGCCCACAATTCATCCTCATTCCTCAGCCACTTGCTTTTGTCCATCTTCTCAAGTTATCAGCTAGTAGTTTCAAGTTTGGCAGCATCTCACTCTCACCTACCTCACACTCACAGTAAGCTCCAATTCTTTTTCTTTTTCTTTTTTTAATTTTTGAGCTATTTAACTTTAAGACAAATCTCACACGCAAGATCCAACTTTTCTTCTCAAATCTTTCTAAGCGGGGTCATGTGCTTAATTTGTTCAACTTCCAAAAGGTGCAGCTGCAGCAGTAGTCAAGTTTTGTTACCGATGTAATTCTTCAGCAATTCCTCAGCAATTCCTTTTTGTTTTCTCCACAATTTATCAGCCAGCACCATTCACAGCCACACCGTAAGCTCTGATCCTTTCTCCTTTTTTTTTTAAATTTTTGAGCTATAGGTTTACATGCATACAACATATAATTTTGTTTAAGAGCAGATCTGAATTTACTGATTTATGCATATAAGTTTTTATTATCTAAGTTAAATTATTAATTAATATTGCTAAATAATTTTGAATTAATTTTTTTTAGGAGAATGGACACAAGCCAGAGTAATTCACTCTACACAATTAATGATTCCAGTGTTGGAGATGATGATGTAAATGACATAATCGAAATGGAAGAAGAGATTGAAAAATGTTTAAGGCTAGCGGAACAAAAAGAACCACAGCAAAGGAAACTAACTTCAAAAGTTTGGTTGTTGTTCCGTAAAGTTCCAAGGGATAAATATCCAGACAACAAGCCAAGAGCGGTGTGTAAAAAATGCGGCGCTGAGTATGTGGCTGTGTGTAATTCTGGTACAGGTAATTTGAAAAGGCATTATGATACTTGTGCAAAATTTAAAAAGTGTGATCCCGCACAAATGATGCTAGATCGTAGTGATGGATTGTCAACTCGTATTCCAAAGTTTGATGCTCATGTGTTTCGTGAATTATTGTCTTATGCCATTATCATGCATGATTTGCCATTTCAATTTGTTGAATATGGGGGCTTTAGAAGAATTTGGAATTATTTGTGTGATGAAGTGCCTAACATCTGTAGGAACACTGCGAAAGCAGATGTGTTAAAAATGCATAATAGGGAAAAGGAAAAAATTAGAAGCATGTTAGAAGAAGCTCCTGGTAGAATATGTCTTACTACTGATTTATGGACTTCTATAACTACAGATGGTTATTTGTGTCTCACTGCATATTTCATTGATAAGGGATGGAATTTACAAAAAAAAGTGTTAAATTTTTGTGAAATGCCAACTCCACACACTGGGGTTGCCTTGGCTGAAAAAATATTGTCATTGTTGTGTGAGTGGGGTATTGAGAAAAGGATTTTTTCATTGACTGTAGACAATGCTTCAAGTAATGATGTTTGTGTTGTCATGTTAAAAAGTCAATTGAGATTAAGGAATGCTTTGGTGTGTGATGGGTTAAAAAGTCAATTGAGATTAAGGAATGCTTTGGTGTGTGATGGGGATTTCTTTTCGATGTTGTGCTCATATTATTAATTTGATTGTTCAACAAGGATTAAAAGAAATTGAGAAAGAAATAGAAAAAGCCCGTGAGAGTGTGAAATATGTCAAAGGGTCACAAATGAGAAAAAAAAAATTCTTGGAGTGTGTTAAGCAAGTATCTCTAGATGACAAGAAAGGATTAAGACAAGATGTTCCTACAAGATGGAATTCAACTTTTCTCATGCTTGATAGTGTTGTGTATTACAAAAATGCTTTCCTACATTTACAATTGAGTGATTCCAATTACAAGAATTGTCCTTCTGAAGAAGAATGGGGAAAAATAGAGAAAATTGGCAAATTCTTGTCTATGTTTTATGAGATCACATGCATTTTTTCCGGGTCAAAATATCCCACTTCGAATTTGTATTTTCCTAAGGTGTTTGCGGCTAAGGTTGCTTTGGATCAATTATTGTGTAGTGAGGATGCGTACATGAAAACTATGGCACAGAAAATGCTAGAAAAATTTGAGAAGTATTGGTTTGATTTTTGCACCATTTTAGCAATAGCGGTCATCTTGGATCCTCGATACAAGATGGCATTCATTTAGTTTGCCTATAACAAGGCTTATGGTCAAAATTCGGATGAGTTGAAACATGTTCGAGATAAGTTATTTTCAGCTTTTGGTGAGTATAATTCGATCACAGCATCTTCTTCCACTACATCCGTACTCACTCAAATTAGTGATGCTGGTTCAAGCGTGGGATGTAATAACATTAATCAGAGTACACTTAACCAAAGGACCATGGATATGTTTAAGGTATATTTACAATTTTCCTATTTGTTCATTGTAAAAACTTATTATTTTTGTGCTTACTTTGGATTTTGACTATTTTTATTTCTTAATTATTTTGTAGGAGTTTGATGATTTTGATAGCATGGATGGTAGTGCTTATGTTAGAAAATCTGAATTGGAGCTTTATTTGGATGAGCCAAGAATTGATAGGAAGATTGATTTAGATATTCTAAGTTTTTGGAAAGGAAATGGATTTCGTTATCCTAACCTTTCGTACATGGCTCGTGATATCTTAAGCATTCGTATATCCACTGTTGCATCTGAATCAGCTTTCAGCGTTGGCGGTCGAGTTCTTGATCAATTTCGAAGCGTATTGAAGCCGGAGACAGTCCAAGCAATTATTACTACTAGAGATTGGATGTTTGGAGGGATTGGTAAAACTTGCTCCTAAAATTTATTTATTTTTCTTTTATAATATTACAAGCAATTGTTTCTAATTAAGGTTTATTTCTATAAAATTATTGTAGAAAATTTTGATGTCACTGTGGACCAACTTACTCAAAACATTATGAACATGAGCACTAATTGTGCTCCATCTACAGAGAGTGCCAATGATCCTAATGATAGTGTGGGAGTGTGATAGGTAAAGTTTTATCTTGTTTATTTTTCTTGGCTTTGTAGATTTAATTATTATTTCCTTAACAATACTACAAATTTGCTATATAAAAATATTTTAAAATTTTATAGTGACTATTATCAATGTTGCGACATGCTAATTTTACAATGACTATTATCAATTAGCTTCTATCCTTTTTTAAAAAAAATTAGTTTTAATTGTCTTATGGAATCCAATATGTTTGTGGCAAAATATATCAAAGTCGTAATTGGTTGATAATGTTGAAATCTTCTTCACTTTATCTTTCTCTAAATTTGTGTTTGTCATTTTTAATTGTTGGATTAAACCCATTCATAAGGATTCTGGTTCTGAATTTTTTCTTTTTAAATTGTCTCTTTATGTTTCTGATTCATTGTGCAAATTCCACATAGGTCCATCACTGTTTTAGTACTGGCCTGGTGAATCTTCTGACGTTTAAGGAGCTGATGCAAATGAAGTCTTTAAGTTTATCATGAATGTTACTATTTGGCCACTTCAAAGACCAGAATCTTAAAACAATCAATTGGAGTTTATGTTTTCTCTATGTTTTGTTTTTTCTTGCTTCTTTTTTTCTTTTTTAAATGTTGTAGATTTTGAGATTCTTATTTGATTTCAAATCTTTGCAAACGGCTTTAAGTACTTTTAAGTATAATTCTATGTACTATGTGGAGCTTGAGAGGTTGAACAAAAAATCCCTTTTGAAATTTCTGTTGATGTGGATTAAACAGTGCTTGCACTTGATCCTTAAGATTTATTTTTGACTTGCACTTTATTCAGCAGGTTTATTAAAGCTCTATATGTTTAGTTAGTTTTGAATTGTTTGCTGTGAAATGGTTTATCACTTCGTTTTCCTTTTTAATTGTATCTTGGTTTTGCAAAATGTGATTTGAGACATTTGTTTGTTGATTTATTGTTTGATGTTTTCTCCGAATGGGGAATGATCATATTGTGCTTGTTTAGTTAGTTCTTCATAGATTGCTTATATGTATTTTTTGTGCAGCTAGTATTTGATGTAGGTTAATTGCTTGTTATAGTACTTTACCAGAAGTAATTGCTTTTGCAATGAGAAATAATTATTGTAATTTGGTATTTGGAAACAAAATTTGGTATTTGGATGATTGTATTTGGTATTTGTATTTTGTAGGATATCAAATTTGTGGCTTTTTTATATTTTATTTTGCTTAATTTTGTTTATTAGTTATATTTTTCTAAACGAATTGTAAACGAATTCGGATTCGATTCGATTCGTTATGGATTCGCAATAGGATAAACGAATAATAAACGAATTCGGATTCGATTCAATTCGTTTATTAATTTTACTAAACGAATTAAACGAATCAAACCGAATACTGAGATTTCAATTCGTTTAATAAACGAATCGAATTCGAATCAGTAGAATTTTGACCCAATTCGTTTACGATTCGATTAGAATTTGATTCGTTTATTCATTTTGCCACCCCTAGTTTTTACTTGACTTGTTTAAAAGACATGCTCAACTTATTCAATAGACTTACTTGACTCCTACTCAACTTATTCATAGACTTACTTGAATTCTTCAAACAATTTAAAATAATTAATACTTAACTTATTCAACAAACTTACTTAACTTGCTTCAAAAATACTCAGCTCTTACTCGACTTATTTAAAAGACTTGACTTAATACTCAACTTATTTACACTTACTCGACTCCTACTCAACTTATTCATAAACTTACTTTTACTTGTTTTTTACTCGATTTGTTCATAAAATTTTTCTACTAATTACTTGAATTATTCTATATTACTCGATTAATTACTTGATTTATACTTTATTACTAGGCTTACTCATACTCGACATATTTCTCAACTTAATACTCGACTTACATCATAATTGATCTAGCTTACTTCACTTCCTTACTTGACTTTCCCCTCGACTAGATACTTGACTCACTCAACTCCCTTACTTCACTTTACACTCGACTAAATACTTAACTTCATACTCTTCTTCTCGGAATGACTTTTCAATCACTCATAACTCAAATTAACATCTTAAAATTCCTACATTTTATGCAATAGTGTGTGTGTGTGTGCAAGCACAAAAATGAATAATGTACTATTAAAACTCATAAATCATCAGTAAATATACTTGCAATGAAGTCAAATTAAACCCTAAGCATACAAAATATTTACATTTCAAGCATATCTTATCCACCACTTGACAATGCACCTTTTGAAACCTTTGTATTGGATGTAAGACATGAAATGGTGTGAGAGGAAGCAATGGTGAGAAGAGGAAATTTTAAGAAATGAATGGTAAGAGGAAGACATTATGAAAGAGGAAAAAAAATGTAGACAAATGGTTTTTTAAGGGTATTTTTGACTTTTTCCACCATCATGAGGCATATATATGTAACAGGATATAAATTTGATATTTTAGGACAAGCGGGGCATATTTAAATAAAAAAAACCCAGGAAGGTTGATTGTTTGATTTAGCTTTCCTGATTTTGGGATGCAATTGTTACTGAAGACCTCGAAAAAATAATTGATGTTAAAATGAAAACACTGTCAATTTTATGTCTTCCTTTCTCCCGTTTGCTGGCTTGTTGCATTTTTCTCTTATTTGTATGATTTCAATTTTGTGTTTGCAACTTACAAGTGATCCAGATTCTTCTGATTTGTTCGAACATATCCAAATCCAATTTTCAATATGATGTTACTGATCCGAATCTGAATTAATCCAAATTATTCATTCGATCTGAAAATTCGGATCAGATTTTTGTTCGAATTACATTTGGATGACTTTTTGATTAATCCAAACAATCCGAAACATGATCGGATTGACCCAATTCCAATCCTATCTAATGTTGCCCACCCCTATTTAAAATAAAATATAAATTATATAAATGTAGCATAAAACTTGTAAATGAAAAGTAAATAAGTAAATTACCATAAGAGTGATTAATTAGTGTATTATAAGTAAACAAGACAAAAATTTTGTAGATGTAACATAAAACATATAAATAAACATTAAGTGCAAAATAAAACATAAATTGTGCAAATAGAACATAAGACTTGTAAATGGAAGGTAAAATAAGAAAATTAACATAAAAATGATAAATTGATATATTATTGGTAAACAAAACAAAAATTTATCAATACAACATAAAACTTGTAAATAGAAGATAAAACAAGAAAAATTAGCATGAGAGTGGTAAAATGATGTATTATTAATATAAATTTACAAATGTAACATAAAATTTATAAATCAACATATAAATTATATAAATGAAATAGAAGACTTGTAAATGAATGTAAAATAAGTAAATGTTATAAGAGTTATTACAAAAATAAAAACCTACAAATGTGAAATAAAAACTCATTATAATAATGATTACCTTATATATTTACTGTTTTTATTTCTAAGTTGAAAATTGATCATTCTGAATTTATGTAATACATGTGATGATATATGTCAAACTTTATTAAGAATAAAACTTATTTTCAAAATTAAATTTTGAAATTTTTTTTTTCTTATTTCTAAAATTGCTTGTAAGATAAGTGATTTTGCATCCTTCTAAATCTCTTCGACAGCAACCCTAAACGATCTTCTAGTATAAGTAAGAAGCAAATTTTAAAATTATATAAAATATGTATAAAACTAAAAATTATATCCAATTTTATTGATATTTCGTATATGTCTAATAATATAAAAATATTTTTTTTAATTTTGTTTTGGCGTGATCTACATAAAAAGTAATAATAATTTTGCTTAAATAACTTATATAGTAAATAAATACTATGATAGAAAATTTTAAAAAAAAATTATAAATGTCCTACCATGAATATAGAATTTATGGTTAAATAAATTTAATAAAACTTATTCCAATTGTTTTCAATATAAATTTTTTTTTTTCAATCAATAATTTTTTTCTTTGCTTAAACTAATTAAATAAATCAACTAATTTTTTAAATTAGAGTATAATTTTAATTTACAATTTTTATACTATTTTTACAAGGGTTTGTTTGTTTGCAAATTTAAAACTGCAATATACCACTCTTATATTAATTTACTTATTTTATTTTTTATTTACTAATCTTATGTATAATTTATAAAATTTATATTTATTAAGCAGTGTTGGCATAATTTTAATCACGACATCATAAAATTTTCCTTTAACCTTTTAACTTTTAGCTTGAAGTTTTGACAAAACCTTCACCGCTGCACTTTTAGTTTGGTTCGATCGAGCCAAAATATGTCAGTTTAGTTAAATTTTGATCAATAAGAATCGAATGATTCAGGAAATGTGAACTAATGGGTTTTTGATATTTGAGCCGAACCAAGCCACAAATTGATCAGTTCATTGTTAAAATTAAGTAAAAGAATATCAATTTATATATACAATTATATTTTTTAGTAGTATTTTTACATAAAAAAATGAATGATTAGTGACTATAATTGAATTGAGCCAAAAAAATAATCAAATGTGAGTAAAAAAATATAAAAATTTGGTTAATATAACAGATAAAATATTAAATTTGATGAACTAAACCATATAAAACCAAACTGAACCAAACTTAGGACCGATCGGGTTTGATTCAGTTCGGTTTTCCAAACCGGTTTACGTTCACCCCCACTTCACCATATAAGATTGTCTCCATGTGCCAATTTAAGAAAAAGTTCCATCTATCTCCACCGTTTATCAATCTAATGGTTAACATTGTTTCCTCAGAATCATTACTATCTACCTCAAATGTTTCTACAAATTTGATGTGAGGATGCATACATAATCGATAATCTCCACATTTGATATAAAATCAAACAAAAAAGACATAATAAAGAATGCATAACAGCTTAAAAATTGGCGAAGTACTTCCTTAATCAATATTCACTAACTACAAAGAGAGCACTTGCCCTTCACTTCGGTGAATCAGCAGCATCCAGTTTTCTGTAGAATGGATTATATTCCCCCCATCATCAGATTGCTAAATAAACCATTAACTGTGCGGACACTTCAAATGAATCTGACTAAAAGATATCTTGCAACTCAACTCAAAAAAGATACAATATTCAATTTGTCCTATATCAATCATACAACTTAATCACTATAACATGGCACTGACTTTCCTTTAAAGCAAAATTGAAGTTACCTGTTCATGCTCCAACTCATCCCATATTAACAAGCAAGATAATGCATCGTGCATTGTTCATCAATCTGACTGAGGGAAGAGAAATGATTGTTAAGCCAGGGCATGGGAGCAGCTAACAAGCTTGGAAGTCAAGGAACAGACGCAATTTCTGCAGCAGCAGTTCATGAGTGCCAAAAAGAGGCTTGCCACTAACAAGCCAATCCTTCTCGAGAACACCTGCTTTGGCACTGCTGATCATCTCATCGTGGAAGGCAGAAATGATGTAGTAAATTGAGGTCCTTAAAACATCAGCCATAGCAAATGCTTTTGAATGCAGCAGCCCACCTCTCTTTTTGACCATCCCAGTGTCTCTTCTTCCTGTGTTTAGTTGAGCCCATTTAATACCAGCTGGCCCCATCAAATGATGCGGTGCTTGCAGGTTGGTTTTCTTCCCCATAAATGCTTCAACAGCAAGGAGGCAGGATAGAAGCGTTGAAAGAACATCAACATTGCTACCAGAAAGTTGAGCAACTCCAAACCTGTCCTCCTCGTGAGAGTGTGCAGTCAAAGATGCAGCTGTCCGAGCACACCAAGAACATAGCTGCACCAATACACCATCTTCGAATTAATAAACTCTCACAATAATTCATACGAAATGTAAGGAGCACAAGTTCCTCACATCCTTTATTCTTCACAAGCATCTGTAGGAGCATAAAGACGAAGAGAAGAAAAGATAAAAGAAAGTCAAAAGCACCTAAATAAAGTTCCTACAAATTAAAGAAAATTCCTACATTGGTTATAACAGAAGAGCCTTTCAGTATGTAAGAAGCCTGAATTGAAGATCGACTCAGCCGATTCACTCAACCTAGTTCAACAAACGGACCACTGTACTTCCTACCATGCTTTCAAACATATGTGCATTGACAGTAGATAGACTATGCTGCAACTGAGGGGTTGAGAATAGTTATGGTATACAAGCGGAGATTTTCTTATGCAGGGTTCATTTGCAGGATAGAGTCAAGGCTATTCTCTTTTTGAAGATCAAGTCATATTAAGAAATTTTTAATTGATGGACTCCTCTGTCTCTCAGAGTAATTATATAGCTTCTTCTTGTTCCTATTTCTGTTGAGTTCTAACTAGTATACAATTGCACAGCGGAAGATAAACTAATCCCTTTCTAAATGTCAGCATTATCTCCAATACCTAATAAATCAGCCCCAATCCTCCCAAAAAAACCACAAAGGACAAACTTTGGCCTTTGGTCCATTTAAATTTCTTCTTGTGAAACCTTTAAACTGACTAAGCAAATTTTAAGCCAGATGAACAGGTGTGGATGCAACTAAATAGGGCATGATCAATAACTTACTGGACTTGGGGCATGTGGAAGTCTAGCAAGCTTGGGTAAAGAATGAGAGATGACTCAAAAGTATCCATGCCAGACACGCATTTGATGCTTCCGCACAAGCCCAATCTAACCCACAATCAGGTCCCTGGGATGTTTCTATCCAAGTATGCTGAATCAATATGCTCAAACTTACATAGTAGAGGACTCCTAGTCAAGACTAATTCAGAGGGAAATACATACAAGTACATATGCACGCATGCATGCATTAAACTGAATCCACAAGTTTTATCAACAGCAGTTCTGGATACCTGGAAGTTATTCAATTCTTCAGAATACTTTGAATCTACTTGCATGTCAGTTGGTGACAGCAACTGATTGGATATGTCTTTGTCAACAGAGCCAGCTTCCATACCTTCACCCAACTTTGTTGCAAGCTGTTTCAGAGGCCTCAAGCTTACATTTATAACTCTTCTGTAAGTTTCACTGGTTTCTTCAAAGAAGGCAGCTCGCCGCCAAGTGTCAACATTATTCTCGCAAATCATACAGAGATCAAGATATGCAAGATACTGTAGAAGAGAACTTGGAGAGCTCTCCTCCAAAGCTGCAAGAAGAGGTTCACTTGGATTCGTTTCTGCAGCTGCTGATCCTTTAGGTGGAGCAAACATTAACCTTTTTGTATGTAGTACCTACATAGAAATGTAGAAATGTCACATATACATATAAATAAATATGACAACATCAGGCAGTGAATGCGCTTTGCACCTGTGGTCACCTAATAACAGGGGGACAACGATTGGTGTCTAGCAAGTGAGGTTTCTTAGCCCCATCCAAACGTTTAAAAAATGATAGAAAACTTTAGTAACAGTATCTTCAAACCAAAATATATTTTTAGAAAGATAGGAACTTAAGGAATGGGAATGGTTACTGAAACAAAACTGTTGCATTAAAATTCAGCATTCCCAGCTCAGCAATCTATGCATAACTTTACACCCTAAGGAATGCTAGATTGAGAAAGTTAAGTAGATATGTTGGCTAGTTAAAAGAACTAATGTACAATATCACAAAAATATATGACAAGATGCAGCACTAATAACACTTGTTAAATTTGCCATTTAACTTTTTCATTAACACCCACACGTTAGGGGAGAAAAAAAGAAAGAAAATTGCAAGCTAAAAATATTTAACTTTTTCATGTATGTTTCTGACATTTGTAGGAGTTAGAATAGAGCAGGTGATTCAAACCAGTTGCTTTACAGACAAGGAACCATACACTACAAAGGATATAGTGTAGAATAGGGTGCTTACCAAAAGGCATGATAATCTATTTGTGACATTCAATATATATAATTTCAAACAGAAAACAACTTGAAGCGACATTCATTATATCACATTCTTTGGTCATTGATGTTAGATCCTTCTGTCTTTCGCAATCTCTCATATTTCTTAAGGAAATACATACATTGAGTCTTCTAAATTACCTGCTACAGCCTACTAGTATGAACAAAAAAGTCACTACAGCCAACATGCATCGACAGGAAAACAAATCAACAGCTAAATAACCAAATTCAGAAAACAAACCTGATGTAAATGGTGATCTAATTCCCAACAGAGAAACACAGCAAAAGTCCCAATGTAAAAGGTGATCTGCTCAGAAATGAATTTTCCAATTGCTACTTCACTTTTAAGCTGATCTGCCAGAAAAGCTATTGCCAAAGCTGAAAATAGGTAAGCTGCACCTGACAGCTTTAAGGCTCTTTTAATAGCTGAAGGGAGGCCCATCTTGAAGCTGAAGAAAGGGGGCCGCTGTTGAAGCAGACATTTGAAAATCAATGGTCATGAGTCTAGTGACTGGAAAGTTAAAGGAACATGAAAAACATCCTAATGAAGAATATCGTCAAGGACCTCAAAGCAGTTAAAAATCAATGCCAAGGAATCCATTTCAACTTCCAAGCTCATCAGAACATAATACGACATAATACCTCAACTTGTTGGAGATAGAGCCAAAATGTCTTCCACAATTCATCGCCAACATTACTAGACAAACTCTCATAACCAACAAGGAAATATCGTAAATACAACATCAGTCCATATCACCTCCTACAAAACCTAATTGAACGCCAAATGTACATAGCCAATCTCACACTCATGCGCGATCAATTACCCAAAAAAAAAAAATCCATTTACTCTAGACTGAAGTATTAACATAATTAAGAAGACCTGACACAATTACACATGGTCCATTTTAACAACACAAACACTCAAATAATGGAAATAGATCATGTATTGTCGCGATTAAATCTTGTCATAATGTGAATATACACAATATCATAATCTTAAGACTGTGCTTAGCTAATATTTACAGAGATTATAACTCGGGGTCTGCTGGTAATCTGAATTACCTACAGAGCATTAGCTCAGAAATTTATGTGCCGAGGCACTAACTAATATTAATTAATTAAAAAGAACAAGACTCACCTGAATAATGGGAAACTCCAAAACCCATCTCTGCTTATAAACATAAAAGAAAGCATAGAGCAACCCACAGACAAAACCCCTAAACCCCACCCTCCAAAACAACTCAACTCCCTCAAAGCCCTCAAGCAAACAAACGGACGCCACAGCCACGAACCCGGAGATGGCGGCGACGGCGACGAAGAGCATGAGCGTGAAAGAAACGACGGCCCGGCGGCGGAAATCAGGAGACCAAGAAGAGAGGAGAGAGAGGGCGAGGCGGAGCGGAGGAACGGGGCGTTTGGGTTGAGGAGGAGAGGAGGCAAAGGAGAGGGCAAAGGAGAAGGCCAGCTGGGACACGTGGAAGGTGGAGAGAGTGAGAAGGAACGTGAGGATTGAGCAGCGCGGAGAGAGGATGAGGAGCTTGAAGAGGAGGAAAATGGCCGTCGAAGGAATTGATTGCCATATTAGGAACCCTAAGTACCGATTTTTGACTACCGTTTCTGGTTCTACTGGTGACGACGACATTTGGTGATTCCTGAGAAGAAACTGCCCACTGAGGCGGGAATATGAATTGAATGATTTTATGAGATGCTGCAAATGCTTCCTTTTCCACTCCCAGAAACATGTAATTGCACTGATTTCAAATGTACATGTACCATACCCAACTTGACACCATGTATTTTGTTTAGAGGTGACCATTTGGGTCACGGTTGTTTATCCGATTCGATTTTATGTGAATTAAATAATTTATTTTTAAAAAAATTAATTTATTTAATAAATAAGTGAGTTTAATTTAATTCACTAATTAAATGAATTAAATTTAAATTTAAGAATATTTATTTATTTATTATTTATTTATGATTCGTTTAATATATGAGTCACAAATGAGTCAAATACGATCTATTTATTTAAAGTTATTTAATTAATTATTTAAGTAAATTAATTTTTTTATCCATAAATATGTAAGAAAAAATTTTAAAGTTTGAAGGTTGATATAGCAATTGTAAATGATAATAAATTTGTATTTTACAAGGTGTTAATTTTGTGATTTTTTTAATATTTTATTTTACTTAATTTTTGTTCGTCAATTATATTTTTGTAACCGAATTCATATTCAATTTGATTCGTTATAAATTTGTTATAGGATAAATGAATAGTAAATTAATCTAGATTCAATTCAATTCGTTTATTAATTATACTAAACAAATCAAACCGAATATTCATTTAATAAACGAATTAAATCATAATCATGAGATTTTAATTCGTTTAATAAATGACTCGAATCCTAATTAACAGAGTTTTGACTCAATTCGTTTACGATTCAATTCGAATATAATTTGTTTGTTCGTTTTCCACCGCTAATTTTATTCACATGGTTGAACTTACCCAAAGACACAAGAAATTATAAAATTACTCTTATTTAAAATGAATGTGCTTATAAATTAAAATGAACTAGAATCCAAATATACAAGAATTGGAATGAGTTGAAATAGAAATGAAAATCAAAATCAGAATAAATTGTTTATTTTAATGATAAGAATTGAAATCAGAATGAGTTGTATTTTCATATGTTTACTTCATCTAAGAATAAGAATAGATTCATTTAAGTTATTAAAATGCTTTGAATTAATTATTGTTATTTTTATTATTATTTATTATGATAATGGTGATTATTTATTATTTAAAAACATATGTTGTTAATAATAACAATAATGATGATGATGATGATGATGATGATGATGAATAATGATAATAACAATAATAAAATAAGAAGAAGAAGATGAAGAAGAAGAAGTAGTAGTAGTAGTAAGAAGAATGAGCCATTGACGGTAAGCATCAATTCTTCCACTAGGGCGTGACGATATTGCAGCACCTGTATAGGGACGGCAATAGACACCACCTGCAGTGGATTTGTCATTACTAAATTCATATATGTATAAAATTTAAATTACTAAATCCACCCGCAACCCACTGCGTATTTTAATTTTTTAAGAAAATTCAAAACCGCAATAGTGTCTGATGGATTTTTTACGAATTTCCACATTTAAAATCACAAAATATTTAATATGTAAATTTATAATAATAACCTAAACTTCCTAACAATAACCTAAACTTCCATATAACATATTCAATTCTAAATTTAACTAATGTAAATGAAAAATTAAAATTTCAACATCAATCCAACCTAAATACGCAAATTTAAGTATAAAAAATATACAAATCCAAAAAAAAAAACTACAAACTAGCATTTAAAAATAACAATTATCATTTCATATTATCATTTAACATAAATCCAAGAGAAGGTTTTCATTTCATCATCAGCATCAGCACCCATCCGACACGATTCCTACAATAGTGATTAAGATTAATATTTTCTAAAAAATAGTACTTTTTAAATATTAATTTGAAGAACAAAATTATAATAATAAAATAATTCATGCATTAAGTTAAAGAAAATTCAATCAAAATTATAATAAGTATATAAATATATTTGTAGATTTAAATATTTTTTCAATCAAAATTATAATAAGTATATAAATATATTTTTAGATTTAAATATTTTTTCAATCAAAATTAAATAAAAAAATAATTAAGAAGAAGTTGCGGGTTTGACGAATACCCATGTGGGTATTCATCAGATATTTGATTAATACCAAATCTACCAACAACCTATTAGCGAGTTTCAATTTATAATACTAAATCCAATACCCCAATACCAAACTTAATTGTAATCTAGCTGTTGTATAGCTCTCGAAGCAGAAGAAGCAATTCAAACAATCAATTCTCAATCAAAAATTAAGGAAAATTTCTCTAATTTTAATTTTGAACTTGTTCATGGCGTGAAATACAATTGGAAATATGAGAAGTGCTAGTGTTATGGCCGATGAGTGACTGACTCAGTCGCTGGCTTCCTCTGTTATCATGTGCCACATTTGATTTTTGTATAATTTTAAATTAACGATAAAATTTTTTGTTTTATTTTATTATAATTATCCTTTATGAAAAAAGAATTTAGCACGGCATCCTTTATCTCTCTCCCTTTCACTAAAGTTTTCTTTTTAGTAATTATACAGCCACAAACTCTTGTATAAATTAAATTTGTACAAACTGATTTGGCATTAATTCATTGGTTGAAAGAAAATATAAAATAATGAAAACAAATCTTATGGACCAAGTGATATTTAATTCAACCAATAAATTAATGTCATGTCGGTTTGTACAAAATAAATTTGTACAAGAGTTTGTGGCTCTATCATTACTCTTTTTTTTTTTCTTCTTATATTACGTTAGGTATAGTTTTTCACATAGAATTTATTTGAGTAGAGTCCTTGTTAGTAGATCTTTTACACATAGAGTTTTTATAAAAAAATTTTAGTTGTTTGATTGTCAATGAAAACTTTTGTTAAAAATTATAATTTTACTTTAATAAACAAGTTTTTTAAGTTATATTATGAAAAATGAAATAAGATTGTCAAATAAATAAAGAATATTTTAAACATTTTAATATTAAAAAAAAGCATTTCAACTTATACTTTTAAAAATCCAAAATTCGAGCTTTTATTACTAAAGGAAAAATAACTTATTTAATCTTTAAAAACTCTACTAAAAAAACAACCAAATAACAATAAAAATTTTAATAAGAGTTTATGGAATTAAATAAATACTTATAATCATTAGATAAACTATACCCAATATGCACTTGTTCTCTTACCACTGCAACTTCCATTTCTTCTTTTTCAATTTCTTTTCTTTCTTTTTTCTTTTTTCAAAAACTTGAGAAAAAGAGTTTTCGAAAAAGGGACAAAGGGGAACAAAATTTAAAAATAAAATCTCTTTTTCTTTTTCTGAACAAAATTTTTTAAAAAATATTTTAGAAAATAAATAATAAAATTATCCAAACCATGTACATCCGATTATACAAAAAAAAAAAAATTATATCAAATTTTAAAAATTGGGAAAATTAAGAGACGGTCATCTTTTAGGCAAGGAGAATATTTGTTATTTGTTTTTTAAAATAAATATTTATTCAGACTTTTTTTTCAAAAGGAGATTTTATTTTTCAATTTTCTTCCCTTTGTCTCTTTTTCCCAAGCTTTCATAAAAGGAACAAAGAAGGAAAAGAAATTGAAGAAAGAAGAAGAAGTTGCAATGGCAGGAAAGAACAAAAAAAAAAAAAAAAAAACTTGGCCGGTGGAGAAAGGACGTAGATGTTGTGGTAAATTCTCTGATGAAATTATTAAAACAAAATTTAAAAATTATTAATATTTTAACATTAGTTTAAAAACTGCACAAAAATAAAAAATAAAACACGTGTCAATAAATGAAGCTAGCATCGTCGCCAGAACCTCTCTTCTTCTTGGAAATATCAACTGTACATAATTTTTTTTTTTTCAAACAAACGAGAATTGAGTACCTATTTAATTATTTGTACTATTCTAAAGTGAATGAGACTTTTGAACACAAAGCGATGAGATAATTAGAATACATCTAATATTGTTTTTTGACTGGTGTATTATTTTGTTAATGAAAATAACAAATCTTTTTTGGTTCCAAGTCTGATAAAGTATTTGGTGAGTGTCCTTTAGACTTGTAACCTAAAGATAAAAAACCAAGAAAACGTCTTCGAAAAACATTGTCCGTGGATCAATTCTGTCAAACACTACTAAACATAGTTGTGTAAGAATTTCATGTATTATTTATTCAAGTACAAGAATGATAAATATATTAAAATAAATATATATTTAATTTCCTTAGGCTCAAATCACAAAAATATTCACATAAATTAACTGAACATTATTTTAAACCAATGTCTAAACAAATTTTTCCCAGTCCAGCTGAACAATATCATTTTGTTTGGTGAATATGAAATGCTTAAAATAAGGGGAAAAAAAGAACTTGCAAAATCAATGTGAAAAAATAATAAGATACATATCTGAAATAAATAATGAAATAAGAGTATAGGCCTATAAACTAATTCATTGTTACAACAATGGACATCATTCGTGCCTTAATCTATCTTGTTCTATAACTACTATTATCCTCTGCATCGACGGCAACATGATTGAACTGCCAGAAATGGATGGCTGCAGGCAAGTAAAATTCAATAAAATAAATAAATTGAACTGAGATCACCTTTTATTGTGAAAATTTTCGGTCCTTGATATTCTTTAACACTGTGGAATGGAAGGGTAGGAAAAGATCCTTCTCAAATATCGGCAACATCGTTGATCTTCTGAATAAACCAAAAATAAAAAAATCAAAGATTATTAATTCCAAAGAGAGTAAATTGCAATGAACCAATCTCAATGCCTACCCTTTGAATGATTTTACCTTGTTCTCGAGCACGACTCCATCGGGAATTTCCAATTTCATCCCCGGTTTAGCTACAATACTTACTTTCCCCTTCAGAAAGAGAAAATGGAAAAATGTTAAGCAAAGCAGTTAACAGAAAGAAACCCCAATATGGAACAGTTGCTCCTAAATACACCTTACAACTGAAATCAAATGCTCAATTATTAGCATTACTAACAAGTTGTTATATTCAAACATCCAAAGGACCAAAACATTCAAATTTAAATCAGTCATGCAACATTGTAAAATGCATGTGTGGTCCCCAGAAGGAATCCATAATAAATGTTCTCTTTATGTACGCAAACCATTAACAAGAGCTCTAATCTGACCAACCAGCATGTCATACAGAAATCTTGATTTGTCAGGAAGAAAAATGAATAAAGGTTTTCCTTTTTAGAAAAGGAAACAAGAGAAAGCATAAGGGCCTATATGTTATTCATAATTCACAAAAACCTATGAATAATATCCCATGTGATGGTTAAGTAATCACATGTAACTTCCAACTCTCAGTTTGAGAAATCAGAAAGGTCATTACATGACAGCATCAGTGTAAATCCAATTTATTTGGAATTCATAAGCAGGAATCAAACATTCAAGACCCCAACAAAGAACAACGCTGCTGCTCCAGAAATACCTTGAGTGTAATCCCAGCACCAAACCAGACGTCACCTTCTACCTTCAAGCTATCCAGCTTAATAATGCTAGGTATTGACTTGAAGCGACTTTGGAAGTCATTAACCTGAGAAAGAAGGATATAAACAATCAATAAACAATGCTACATCTTTCAACGACATAGCATGGAGTAGCATCACACTAATATCACCTTCTCAAATTCAGGTCCCAATTCTATAGAAGGATTTACAGGATTATCTCTAGTGGGATTTTGGACTAAAATGCCCTCATCAGAGGTGTACAGATCTGACTGCAAAAAGAATTAGTGTGATTAACAAAGAATCCAATCCAAATTCAAGACTTTTCCTTTTGGTTGCAGCATGCAATCGAAGCATCACCTGGAGAAGAAGTAAGTCTGACGTTGAATTCACAGGGAGATAACGAGATTGGGCGACATTGATGCCAATAGTGAGATCAAAGAACTGGTTTGAACAAAAAAAGAATATAAGAAAAAAACACCATTGACCTACTAGGATAACAGTGACTTAGTTAATTACTTGTTGGTACCGAATACAAGAGTTCTTAATATACATGAGAACTACCTGTATAGCTGAATCAGCAGCTGTTCCCTGCGAAATGATTTGATCACCATTGACTTCCTGGGATAATTTACTAGTTTTATGCATTATTTGCCTCCTTAATAAAGATAAAGGGCTTAGTAAAGATAAAGGAATGCTACCTTCGAACTAGAGAAATTTTCAATCTTTAGTTCATCAGTATCAATAAGTCTCTTGATGGCTCTTAAATTCACCCACCTGAGAAAAATGAAATGCATACAAAATTATGAATATTTGAAAGTTCTAATCAATTCACAAAACCTGGCAGTTCACTTACATGCTTCTTGTATTGATAAACTTGAACTTTCCTCTAGACTTTTTGACCATGATAAAACAAAATAAAAAAACATTGATCAGCTAAGAAAGCAAAAGAACATATGGAACAAATCATACTAAATGTAAATAATATTACAAGTACAGTAAAACCTCTATAAATTAATAATCTCTATTCTATAATAAATTTTCACAGTCCTCACTTGGACCAATAGAGTAAATTAATAATTTCAATAAAATAATAAGATAATACTTTTCTAAAAAAAAATCTTATATAACTTTGTGGTCGCATTCAAATCATAAATTAATAATTTGCTGAAATTATAGATATAGTTGACTACGATATTTTAATTACAAAAAGTATGACTCTATTGCTACTTATTTACAAAAAATATGACTTTATTATTACTTTTTTTTTTCTAAAAATTTAAATCCAGTTAGATCTCATTTCTTATTTTTCTTCTTGCATCTAAAACCTCTAGGGTTGACTTCTCAAATTGTAATAAGAAATTATGAAGTGTTGTTGATGTATGTTAATTGAATTGTAAATAACTCAATTAATAAATTATTAATTTATTGATTATTTAATTTCTCTTTTAATTAATAGATTTTATATGGTCCCAACCCTATTCATTTACAGAGGTTGTACTGTATATAACAGCAATTTAAGACGATATGTTAAAAACTCGTTTGTTTTACAATATGTTAATATTATAGTATATACACACACATATATGTCTTACTTGCTTAGCGGGATTCTGAGTGATGTCCACAAGCTGCACCACATAACAAAAACAATGTAGACTGAAATAAGCAGAATGAACTATTTTTTTTTTTCTCAGTGGCAACAGAATGGCCCAATTATATACCATTAGCATTCAATACTTTAAGGCTCTACCAAATTCTGAATCTAGCCAAACAACACTAACCTGGAACTTTCCTGGCTGCAAATTAATCATACTATTTCTCAGGTCCATTGAGGGAACTGAAGCAACCTGAATATATGAAGAATAAAAATATCTGTGAGCCAAAGTCAAAGAAGCATAATGAACAATAGTCATTCCACAGTACCTCCATACAGTACTCAATCTGGTTTTGAATCAAATGATTGCAGATTTCTAAAGCATGTCAAGGAGCACAAATACCACAATAACTTATCTTGACAACAGAGTGTAAAAACTGAACACCAATATACTTTTCAAAAATCTAGAGAAACAAATTATTAAAACCAAGACAAGGATACTTGGGTCAGCAACAGCTGCAGCATTGTCCGAGTCAACCAAAAGGGCATACTCCTTACCCTGGATGATAAGTAAAAGATGTTTAGTTATCCTTTTTCCTAGCAAGAACTCTTATTTCATCGTTTCTCTGGTGAAATGGAGGAATGATTAAAACCCATGATTGCAATCACTATGAAAGTACTACCTGTAGCAATAATAAATCAAGGGTACCGCTTTTCATCAAGGAAAGGAACACTACACCATGATCAGAAGAAGGATAACTGTCAAAGTGCACAGAATTAGCACAATAGATCAAAGACATCTATATAGTCAATATAAGAAGCATGCAAAATATTTAAGGTAAAAACTATTGCAATCAACCTCATCAAAAGTTGTAGTTTACAATACATCATCTGGAATAAATTTAAGTATTAAATAACATAAAATTAAGGAAAAAATATATAATTCCTGCAAGCCATCAACTTCAACAAATACCATGTCCTCGTCTACCAAAAGATTACGAATGCTTGATATGAACTCATTGTCGATAGGGAAGAGTCAGCAAAAAGGAAGCAGTTAATGGAAGTGAGTTTTCATGAGAAAGCCTAATGGCCTTGGAAACGTAATTGAACACTAAGGCTTACAACAAAACACATCATAATGCATACCGTATTAATCAAAATCTAGTACATTTAAATCATAAAAAATACATGGGGAAAAAGGAAAGGAAGAATTTAAAAGACATACAATTCATCCTTACGACTATGTCCTTCAAATGATTTCTCATGAGGTTGTTGGCTCTACAAAAGTCAAAACACGTGACTAATCATATGCCATAAACCCAGTTGTAAAGAACAAACTCACAATCTCACGTGGTAAAATTTACTAACCAGACTTAAGAATGAATATCAACTTTTGAGTTGGAATATTTCTCCAAAACCTGCATTGGACAGTTTTGATGAATAAACTCTGGTAATATACAAGGTCAAAGGAATGACAAAAGCAAATGACCTTTTGGACATGATCGTGTGTCTCAGCTGTATCCATAAGCAGTAGAGGAACATTGCACCCGTATTTGGAATTGAGAGACTACAAACAATCAAAACAGACAAAACAGAAAACGTGAAAAGAAATTTTGCTTTTAAATAAGAAACAGAAACAGTGAGAATGGTCTAAATATGAGAAACAAAAAACAAAACTGACCTCAACTTGATCAACCATTAGATCGAGAGGAGTCAAATTATTCTTAACTTCAATTGCAGATCTACATGAAGAAAATACAAATAGAAGAAATTTTATAATTATAAACAAAGGATGTAATGGCAATTATATAGAATGGCAATAAATAAACCTCCATCACTGAAACTCAAAAGCTAATACACATCATCTAAGGCACAGAAAAATGGTACCAAATAGTTGCTAATGATGCCTAATAGATGACAAGAATATGCCAGGAGGAGAATGCAAATCAATACAATGCATGGGTCCATTCAACATAGCTCTAACCATTTATATTTCAAAAAAATACATATATTTAATAAAAAAATATTTCAGGTCTTAAAATCATGATTGTATTACTCTTCAATCGCTTAAAGTGCAAAACAAAATGGAGATAATTAAGCTCGGAAGCCGAGATTCTAAATGGTACCCAAGTAAGGCCTATACATGAGACATAACCTAAAAGTGGTGAAAAACTTTTAGAGGTAGTAAAAACCAAATATGAAGAAATGTCTTTAGCTTTCCTGAAACCAAAAGAAACTGATGCCTGATAGATAACATATCTCTTTTAAAAGCAATAAGATGTTAAATAAATAGCATCTAATGGTATGCATGAAACTCGATATACAAACATCCCCATAGCTATATATTGAAAATTACTCACTTCACAGGCTCTTAATTTGAGATTGCCAAGGCATTACCAAACATGTATCAGTAATCGCAAATTCAAATTAACTAAACCAAGCAACTCTGATAAGCTGATAGGACTACTAAAGATTCCATTCTCTTCAAATATTAGAACATAAATTTATGTTGATTACTAAGTTGAACAAAGAGGAGATCCTCTGCAAAATTGATACAGTAAAAAGATATCAACTGATTTAACTAAAAGAATTCATTGAAAATTTCCAGTAATATTTATTGCTTACTTTGGCCCACTGAAACCCATGTTTGTTCCCAAAGCTCCATTGAACTTCACCACCACAAGCTTGTCCAGAAGCATCTTAATTTCCGCAATATCTGGATTTAGAAAACAAACGAATCTAGAATATGTTCCTCTTTCAGCAAATCATATACACAGATACATGCATACCTATATAATGACTTGCATATACATATAAAACTGTGTGCTTGTAAATGCCAAAATAGGATAAAATTCATGAATGAACAAATGCAAAGCTAACTTGAACTGAATATTACCTTCAGAAATGGGTGCTAGTCTGTCATAAGGAACAACAAGTATTTCATCTTTTGAATCAATCTCACTCTTGGTCTCAATTTGTCGCACTTTCTCCCTTCAAGTTAGAATTCAGTATCATATAATTTGAAATTATGCCAACATCGAAAAATAGATTTAACAATGCTATAAAAAGCCCTATAACACTAACACAATGGTAAGAGGGGGAAGAATAAGGTATTGGTAGGCCACTACCCTTTTCTTTCCGCTCAGTTTCCTCCTTTTCCATTTCTCACATATCAAACAAATTTCCAGTATCATAAAAAATAAACAAGACATTCACCAATAAAAGGTTCTCAAATTCACTTTCGTAACAGCTCAAGAATAACAAAACTAGAATAGTTTCTGCACAAGATTATACAAACCCATAAGATAAAGAAAATAGAAAAGGAATACAATTATATAAATCATGTACTATACATCTAAGGTAATGGATATTGAATCCTGTTTAATAATCAATACTTGTGTAAATTTCATACACTTGGCTTAGCCATAGCCAAAATAATGTTGCTTCTTCTCTTGTGATGTCAGCCAAATCAAAATGCAAAAACAGATCTGATTACACATTATGTTCGTCATAAAATACCTCGTACCATCAATATTAGTGAAAAGATATCATACAACAGATTGTATGAAATAAAAAACCCCGAAGAGAGGCATCGATATCATTGTTATAGTCGACAAATCTCCTCAGACATAAACATAATTCACAAATTAATTATACAGCCTACAATTCAACATCCACCATAAAGATTTTTTCAATTTCTTCAAAACTTAAACTCCTACGACTCCTCTCTACACTTATCAGAAACATACCGTATTAATAAACATATTCTACTCAACATCCACCATCGAGATTATTCTAATTGCAAAATTAAGTTCAGCAAACGAAAAATTAATTCAAAGCATAAAAACTTAGTACCCATTTCCTTTCTTGCTATCAATTCTTTCCTTTCGATCTTCATCATCCTTCAACAATCCCAACTTCTTTTGCTCGACCAAGAAGGTTTTCGTAATCATATTACACAACAAATAAACAAATTGCACCGAATCATTCCCAGGCACCGGGTACGTAATCTTGCTATAAACATCCAAAGGCACACTCGAATCCACCAACGCTACAATTGGCACCTGCAACTTAGCAGCCTCCATAATCACAGACGACTTTCTCTCGGTGTCCAACACCACCACACAATCCGGCAACTTGGTGGGACCAAACCGAATCTTCTTGTTCCTGGACCGAAACTTCTTGGGGCTTGAACTGTTTGTCAGGAAACCACCCATACGCCAAAGGGCATTCATGTTGGGGTTATAGCAGCCGATCTTTTGAGTCATTTGGAGGACAATTTCGTCAAACAAAGGGTTCGTGTTCACAAACATGAAGGCGGCTCTTTGTCTGGCTAACAAAGAGATGAAGTGGCAGGCGCTGCGGAGGCAAATGAGGGTCTTGTCCGAATCGATTATGGCCATTGCATTACGGAAGCCGTACGTGTACTGCTTGAAGTGGTGGGCGGCCACGCGCCGCCCCAAGTGGGCGTTCGTGCTTAAGAGTTTTTGAATAATGATTGAGTGGAGTGTCATTTTTTTTTTTTTCAAATATGAATCAAATGCTTTAATGGTCGCTGATAAAACAATAAAAATGAAGCGATTCTCTGCTGGTGGGTTATGTTTTGAATTTGTTTCTTTTTCCTTTCACATTCATTTAGCTTCCGGGGAGTCGCTGGTGGTTACTATGAGTAATAGGGTTTATGAGTTGAGAAATTGGTCGGACCCATGGAACAACAAATTTTTGGGGATTTTTTGAACTTTGGCACAAAGACAATTTTGTCAGACAAAAATACCCTTTAGTTTAAACTTCATTTAATTTAAATCCAGACATGAATGGTCAGTAAAATAAAATTACTTAAAAATCATTCAACCACTCATTTAGAGCCTATGATTTTCAATATTACAGTACGTGTATTTAGGAATTTATAATAAATGAATTTAAAAAATGAATGATTTCTATTTATAACAATCCTAATGCTTTTTTACAAATGTTGTTATAGTGTACAATAAGTTCAAACTTTTAAGAAATGTGAAATATACAAACATTATGTTTTAAGATTAGTGAAACATACATTTATAATTTAGGATAAGAATCCACTTATATTTTGAGTATAAAAGATATATTTTGAAATGTATATTTTAAAAAATGAATAGTTTAGATTTAATACATATTAAGTATGATTTATTTAATGGTTATAAACTATTTATTTAATTCTATTTTTTTTTAATTTTTTTAATTATTTGATTGTATTTTGAATAGAATTTTTCATGAGTAAATCAGTTAATTTGTCTCTACTAGTAAAATTTGAAATTTTAAATTTTTTAGAGTAGAGGTTGGAGAGCTTTTTTAACACGTAAATTGTCTAAATACTGATTATTTATTTTATAATTTTATTTTATTTTTTCATAACATAACTTAAAAATTTATTTATTAAAATAATTTTATAAATTTTTAATAAAAATTCTCATTAACAATAAAAATAACTAATTTCTTATAATAAAAACTCTACTCATAAAAATTTTAATTAAATAAATTTTATTTAAAAATTTATACCCAATAAAACGTATCTTATTATATCTTTACATATTAATTAGGTTGTATTTACTCTTGATAAAATATCATTCTGAACGTCGGATTCAAATGGCGGATTCTAAATTTCCATAACAACAATGATAATACTGGATTGAAATAACTAATAAGATAACGATACCACTAAAATTTAAAAAATAAAAGTAAGATAAAAATAAGGGTCAAAACAGCCATTTTCTATGAATAATGGTTATAGTCTTGCTGATGGTCAACTCAACCGCAGCCGGCGGCCTTCGTCGAGGCAGAAACATTAAAACGGTGAACACCAATGCTTCAACCCAAAAAAAAAAAAAAGAACAATAAACACCAAACCACAGTGCAGCTTAAAAGTCAAAACCCGGTTTGAACCCCTAAAAAATTTTAGTAAAAAAAATAATAATAATAAAATAATCATTAATCGAAGAAGAACAGCTGGTTTCCAATGGTTTTCAGAACCCAGTGCCGTTGTTTATGTTCTTCCGAAACGGTTTCGAAAGTAAAACTCTCATCTTTGCTCGAAAGCCCACGTCAAATTGCGATGGTTTCAAGTCCAGAAACCCAGCTAAATGAGTTCCTCCAAGAGAATTGTAAGTCAGGTATAATCAATCTCAATGAAGCTCGCTACTTTTTCGGCTACATGACGCACGTGCAACCCTCTCCCCCCATCTCATCATTCAATCTCTTATTTGGTGCACTGGCTAAGAATAGACATTATGATGCTGTTATTTCGTTTTACAGGGAATTGGTTTCAATTGGGTTGTTGCCAGATTTTATTACATTAAATATTTTGATTAATTGCTTTGGTAATAAGGATCTGGTTTGTGATGCTCTTGTGGCTTGTGGGAATATTTTGAGAAGGGGTTTTAGCCCAAACGCTGTCACTTTTAATTCTTTGATAAAGGGTTTGTGTGTGGGGAGTAGAGTCAAGGAGGCGACTTGGCTGTTTGAGAACATGATTGCATTTGGTGTTAGGCCTAATGCGATTACTTACGGGACTTTGATTAATGGGTTGTGTCAAACAGGAAATACAAGCGTTGCTCTCAGGTTACTTGAGAAAATTGTTAGTGGGGATGATGAGAATGGGCTTATTTCGAAGCCTAATATCTTTTCCTACAGTATTATTATTGATGGTCTTTGTAAAGAGGGATTGGTGGACAAGGCAAACTGTTTTTGGAAATGAAGGGTTGGGGAATTAATCCGGATGTAGTTGTTTGTACTACCCTAATTCATGGTTTCTGTTGTGCAGGAAATTGGGAAGAGGCTAATGGTCTTCTCATTGAGATGTTAGATCAAGGTCCGCAACCTAATTTGTTGACATTTAATGTGATGATAGATTGGCTTTGCAAGGAAGGGAAGATTAATGAAGCAAATGGGTTGTTGGAATTGATGATTCAGAGAGGTTTGAATCCAGATACATTCACCTATAATTCGTTGATGGATGGTTATTGTTTAGTGGGTGAGAATTGATACTGCAAGGGAGATCTTTTTTTCTATGCATAGTAAGGGGTGTAAACATAATGTAGTTGGCTATAATATTTTGATGAATGGCTATTGCAAGATTTTGAATGTGGAGGAAGCTATGAGTCTTTGCACGCAAATAATTTCTAAGGGAGTTAGACAAACAGTTGTTACATGTAATACTTTGTTAACTGGCCTTTTTCAAGCTGGTCAAGTTGGTTATGCACAAAAACTTTTTGGTGAGATGAAACTTTATAATGCTGCACCTGATTTAAGCACATATAATATTTTGATTGATGGGCTTTGCAAGAATAATTGTGTTCCAGAGGCTGTAGAACTCTTTCATACTTTAGAAATGGACAAGTTTGAATTTGGAATTGAAATTTTCAATTGCCTTATTCATGGATTATGTAAAGCAGGGAGACTAGATAATGCTTGGGAACTATTTCACAAATTGCCTCAGAAAGGTCTGGTGCCAACTGTTGTAACATATTCCATCATGATACATGGGCTTTGTAGAAAGGGGAAACTAGAAAAGGCAAATGATTTTTTTTTATATATGGAAAAAAATGGCTGTGCTCCAAACGTGGTCACATTTAACACACTTATGCACAGTTTCTTATGAAATAATAAGACATCAAAAGTGGTTGAACTTCTACACAAAATGGCTGAGCCTGAGAGAAATTTGGTGCAGATGCCACCACAATTTCCATAGTTATAGACTTACTTGCAAAGGATGAAAAATATCGTGAATGTTTGAACTTGCTCCAACATTTCCCGTCCAAAAGCCAAAAGGAAGTTGACATGATGAAAGTTGGGTGAAGGTAAGATGACTTTCACGAGCATGTTGCATAATTTTGATCCTTTGATAAAAATGAATCAGGTCTGATCATCTAAGCTGAATTGCTTCCTGTATAGTTCTGTATATATGGTTACTAAAAAGTTTGTTTTGTTGCAGTAACTAAATACATGGATGAAGGTCTCCAAGCTCAATTATGATGTTATATGTGGATAACTGGCATGGTGATTACTGGTAGTATCTTTAGCCGGATTATCCATTATTTACGATGTCACAATTTATGTGTGTATTCTAGTGTGTGTGTGTGTGTGTGTGTTTTTTTTCCCTTTTTGGTGATTATTGTTAGGTTGATTATAATATCACGTGGGCAGGCTCTCTTTTTAGCAATATGCAGTGAGCTTATCCTGAGTCACTAGTAATTTTCTTGTGAAGTTAACTTTGATAATCTTGTTTGGTTTTAGCCATAGTTTTTTGTGAATATTTTTAGTACATAACTTTTAACTTATTACCTCTTTGTAAAAAATGATGTCGGAAAGGAGCTAACTTGCTTAAACCAGACTCCCTTTGTATCATTTTGTACCTGTTTAGCTAGCTGGTTGGAGGCTGGGTCATAACTTTCTTGAGCTAAAACAAATACCAATTTTTTTTCCCTTGTCCCAAAAGGAAATAAATACCAAATAAGGATATACCTAGGAGAAGAGAGGCCTGGGCTTGGAAAAGGCTGAATGGTAACTTACTCTTGTGAATATCCCTTGTGTTAAGCAAAAGGTGCTCTTCACATTAAGCTCTTAATTTCACAGGGCCAAATGTAACATAATTAGTGATTATTCCATCGAGCGAAAAACCTATAAATAAATAATCAAATTAATTTGTTATGTCAGTCATGTGATTGCCAAGTTCACACAATAGTTGTTGAATTTTGTTGTTGTTCTGTAATTGACAGGTTCAGCTGTTTCTAAGTCTAGCTATGGAGCCTGGGTATACATGACAATTTTTCAGCCTTCAAGTCTCGGAAGCATGATAGGTTGCACTGTTCGTCTCATGCCGTAAGCTGAAATGTAATCCTGATGAAGATTATGGTTTGAAAACTGGTCATTACTGGTCTTGCGAATCAACAAGGATCCAGAGCCCGTCGCTAATCCTTTGTTCAAGTGTAGGTCTGATATGCTCAGGGACCATGGAGATGGGAATGGAGACCCTATAATACTTTCTGCTGTGTTGCAAATTCTTTGATATTGGTTGCAGTTCATTACTGATCTTCTATACAAATGTGCAAATTAAATGGTGAACAAAGCCGTACTAAAGCCTTTCGCCTTTTTTTTTCTGACAGCACTGCTTTTTTCCCGATAGTTTGAGCAAAAAGATAATCACGGAGGGTCATATAGCCTCCAGGTCATCCTAGAATGCAACGTCTGTAGTATTTTGCCGGTTGTTGATTAAATAATTTTTAAATTTTGTTTTCAATGCTAAAAAAACTATAATAAAATTAAAAAAGGAAATTTGCGAATAATAAACATAAAAAATAATTGAATGAGAAAAAATATTGTAAAATGTTTTAATGTAAATAAATGTTAAAAAAATAATGAGATAATTATGTCTCAATTTTTTTGGTTAAATATTAATTTAGCAGGCGGATGTTCCAAATTTATTTCGTATTTCCGTAATTATGATTAGTCTTTCTCATTTATTGGTTCATATATTTCAATTTATTACTGCACTATTTTTGTGTTTAATATTCTTATTAAAATTGTTAAATAAAAATATTTTAGGTTAAATTACAAGTAAATTTTATTTCTTGTTGGACATGTTCTTCATTTTGGTTAAATTTTCTCCCTTATTAGTACATGAGTTTCAACTAATAATTTCACTAACTTTGTATTTAATGTTGCCATTATCTAGGTAATATTTCAATTATTTGGGTTAAATAACAAGTTTACTTTGGCCTTGTTTGGTGTTAAGGTTCAAATTCAATAAGCCGCTTATTTTATAATTTTTCATAAAAATAATGTTTGGTAAATTTTGTAAAAGTAACTTATTTTATAATTTTCTCCATTTTGTCAACAGCTTTTAAACGCAGGTAGGGGGTTGTTTTTCATAAACAGCTTATTCAATAAGTTACCATATCTTTTTAAAATTTCTATTATAGCCCTAGTATTTTAAGAAAAAGAAAATTATATTTTACTTATCCATAAACTCTAATATATAAATCATAAGGTTTCATATTACCGCCACAATTTAGTTTCTGCCATATCCAGTACGTTCTCTCTAGTTTTGATCTAGTAAGTTCATTTTCTAATTTCATAACTATGGCTTTTAAAATTTAATCTATATATATTTATATTTTTGTTAATTAATTGTTTCAAATCCGTTGGCAATCTATTTTCAAAAGAAAAATCCGTCGTATTCTTTTATTTGTGCAAAATTTGGAACATGGAAGCCTGCCTGGGTATTCTTTTTTTTTTTCATTCGCATTTTTTGTTGTTGTTGTCAATATCAGTTAATAATAATAAGAAGAAGAGAAAGAAATTAATTGAGAGGAAAAAAACAAAGAAAATGAAGGGGTACAATTTCCCAGTTAGTGAGGGTTTTATTTTAGGTAACAGAGGCAATAGTGGCTTTTGAGTCTTTGGCGCATTTTGGCTTCGAGTCTTTTTCGGTATTCATTGTTTGCCGTTGAATGATAATTGCGCATTTTGAGTGATAATTGCCGTTGAGTCTTCATTCTTTTATTTAATTTTTTCAACCCATAGAAGCATTTGGTTTGTCGACTTCAAAGGTCCTTATATGGTCTCAAACAAACTTCTCGTAATTGGTTTGAGAAATTTTCTTCCGACCTTCGTCTTGCTGGATTTAAACAATCACATTGTGATTATTCATTATTTACATCTACAATAGGGTCATCCATGACTGTAGTATTGATGTATGTTGATAATATTATAATCACTTGTAATAATGACCTTGTCATAAAAGCTCTTAAAGATTTCTTGCGTAACCGTTTTCACATTAAAAATCTACGAATTTTGAAATATTTTTTAAGAATTGAAGTTGGTAGATCTAGTAAAGGAATTTTTTTATCTCAACGAAAATATGCCTTAGAGATCCTTGGTGCTAAACCCACTGATTTTCCAATGGGGCAAAATTTAAAATTAGATCTAGATGATGGTGATATCTTAGAAGATCCAAGCTTATTCAGAAGACTAGTGGGACGCCTCCTTTATCTCACTATAAGTAGACCAGATTTGGTGTGTTCAGTACAAAAACTTAGTCAATTTATCTCTAATTCCCGTAAACCTCACTTAGATGCTGCTTACAGAATTTTAGCATTTTTAAAATCTTCTCCTAATAAAGGCATCTTATTATCTTCTAATAGTTCTTTTCAAATTGAAGCTTATTGTGATTCATAGAAGCTGTCTAACAACTCGAAGATCAATCATGGGCTATTGTGTCTTTTTTTGGAAAAAGTCCTATTTCGTGGAAAAGGAAAAAACAACCAACTGTAGCTTGATCTGCAATAGAAGTAGAATATAGGACAATGGCTTCCGCTACTTGCGAATTAAATTGGCTCAAATGGCTTTTAAATGATCTTGGAGTTTCACATCCACAATCTATGCAACTCTTTTGTGACAATAAAGCTGCTCTTCATATTGCTGCCAATTCAGTGTTCCATGAAAGGACCAAGCATATTGAATGAGTTGGATTGTCACCTTGTTTGAGAGAAAATCCAAGCAGGATTGATCAAAACAGCATATGTTTCATCTGCTCATCAAATGGCTGATATTTTTACAAAAGCCCTTGGTAAGGAACAGTTCCATTATATTAGTGGCAAGTTGGGCATTCACAACATCTATGCTCCAACTTAGGGGGAAAGTATTGGAATTGGTTCAACCAAGATCATTGGCATTATTATAGGCCTGTGTCTTTTACTGCTAGAAGCATAATTTGCGCACTTAAATTTGGCACGTCACGTGTTTGACAAAATTACTATGTCAAATGCGTAACTCATATATTCTTCCTTTTATGTTATCATTTATGTACTATAAATATGTACCTGCACAAATAGTGTAAACAACAACACATAGAATCAATTCTTTCATGAATTGTTCTTCCTCTTCATTCTTTTATTTAGTTTTTTCAGGAAGTATTAGAAGGAAATGATAATTGGTGCCACAAGATGCTTAGAATGGAAAAGGCTATCTTTTTTAAATTATATGCTGATTTAGAAACAAATTATGGGCTAAAAGATTAAAAAAGAATAGGGCTGCTGAGATTTTAGGAATGTTTTTGCATACTTTGGGACATGGGATTGGAAACAGGTTAGCACAAAAATGATTTCAACACTTAGAAGAAACTATCAGTAGATATTTTAGCCAAGCATTAGGAAACAAGTTAGCAGAAGAACGATTTCAACACTCAAGTGAAACTATCAATAGATATTTTAGCCAAGCATTACATGTTGAATGTCTTATGGCCATGGGCGGACCTAGCTATGGCCTATGAGCGGCTTCAGCTCTTTCTAGGCCATTAATTTTTCTTTTAAAATGTATCTCAAGTTCCTTCTGAATAAGTTAAAAAAAATTTGGATACACTTTTTACATTATAAAAAATTTATAGTTTAGTGATAAAAATATTATGTGATGGTTTTAGAGTCTTGGTTCAAATCCCTATAGCCACATTATTTTAGTTTTTTAAATATTTTATATAAATTACTTAAAAAAATGATACTTTCACACATGTAAAATAAATAATTTATTACAATTATTATTTAAAATTTAAAAAAAACTTGAGTTTATAAAACTTAAAATATATTCGAGTGAATATTTAAAAAAACTTAAATTAAATAATTTTTTTTTAAACCAAGCTCTCCCTAATTTAATTGTCTGGGTCCGCCACTGCTTATGGCGATAGATATAATAAAGCCAGAAGATCCTGAGTTTAAGGAAGTTCCTAAAGAAATACTCAGAGATTCGATATACATGCCCCACTTTAAGGTAATAAAAAAATTTGTTTTTAATTTTTGTTTTACAAAGTTGTAGATTAGTAATAAATATGTTTTCATGCTATTATCAATATTGTATTGGTGCTATAGATGGTGTGAATGTTCCTATCACAATATCTCCAGAAGATCAAGTACCCTATATTAGTAGAAAAGGAATACTGACTCAAAATATAATGGCTGCATTTAGTTTTGATATGCAATTTATTTTTGCACTTGAAGATTGGGTGCAAGGATTTTTCTAATAGCTATTAGAAATCCTACAATGAATTTTCCAAAGCCTCCCAACGATGTTTCATTTTTTTTAAATATTTCTTTTTTAAATACTTAATATTTTTCTTTATAAAGTATTTAAGTTGAATTATAATTTAATCTTTTAAAATATTATGATACAAATTCACATTTTTTTATTCAATAGGAAAATATTATTTATTGGATGCAAGATATCCCCAAATCAGTGGTTTTTTAGGTCCATATAATGGTGAAAGATGCCACCTTCCACAGTTTTGTTGAGGTAGTAAACCCTCAGGTTATCAAGAAATATTTAATCATGCTCACTCATCGTTTAGAAGTGTTATTGAACGCACATTTGGAGTATGGAAGAAAAGATGGAAGATTTTAAGAGATATGCCTAGCTATCCGTTTGCCAAACAAGTGAAAATAGTCATCGCAGCTATGGCATTACATAATTATATAAGAAGACATGCATAACGTGATATTCACTTTGACAACATTGAAAAATATCATACTTCAATCTCTGATGAAGGAATACAAAGAGACAATAACACTCTAGAAGAGTATCACAATATTAGTATCTCCGAGTCCCAAGAAATGGAAATTTTGAGGAACTTTCTTGCAAAAAATTTATTGTGAATTCACTTTTTATTTTATTTAGATTATGTATACGTATGAATTTTTATCATAGTTTATGTAACAGATATTGAAGTTCTTTAGATTTTTTTTAATTGAGTTTTTTAAATGTAATTTTACATATTTAAGAAAAAACGATATGCCTAAACAATTTATTAAACATACTCTAAAAAGCAATTAAAACCTATTTTTATTTTAGTCATTATATAATACAACAACACTTTCGTAATAAAAGTTACTAAATGCATGCACTCAACTTCTGAAACTCACAGTAATTGCAATAGTATAGTTTACCAAACATCAAGCTACTTTTTTAATCTGTAGCTTATTTCATATGCATAGCACAATTAACAATTTATTTCATCAGCCTCTGCAATCCCAAACTGGCCCTTTGTAGGATTTCATTTTTTATTGGAAACTTTCTCAATTATAGGTTAATATATTTCAATCTTTCAGTTCACTAGTTTTGCGTTTAATGTTCCTACTAAAGTAGTTAGATTTCAATATTTTGAGTTAAATTCCAAGTAAATTTTATTTTATCGTTGGATTAATTTTTTATTTTGATTAAACTTTCTCGCTTACGAGTTCGTATATTTTAACCAAATTCCAAGAAAATTTCATTTCTCATTGGATAAATTCTTAATTTTTGTTAAACATTTTCCTTTATGGGTTCATTTATTTTAACTAATAATTCTACCAATTTTGTGTTGAATTTTTCCATTATGTAGGTAAGATTCCAATAATTTAAATTAGATACTTGGTTAAACTTTCTCAATTATAGGCTCATATATTTCAATTTTTTAGTCCACTAGTTTTGCGTCGTGATTTTGGTAAAACTTTCTCTCTTATATGTTTATGTGTTTCAACTAGTAATTTTATTAGCGTTCGTTGAATATTCATATTATTTATGTAAGATTTTAATAAATTGGGTTAGATTCCAAATTTATTTTTTAAATTTTTTGATTAGTTAAAATAGTCTTAAAGTTGATTAAACTTTCTCATTTATGGGTTCAAATGTTCCCATTAATTAGTTCACTGCTTTTATGTTTCAAGTTCCTAGTGCCTATATTAAGTTCTAATATTATGGATTAAATTCCAAGTTAATATATAAAAGTCAAAGTAAACTTTTATTACAGAAAACAATAATATTGATAAGGTGAATTTTATTCTACTCCTCTTATTTCACTACATATCAGCTTACCAAAATATATTGAAAATTTATTATTGTAAACCCTAATCTTTTTCCTTTAAACTACAATCAACATTGTTGATTTTTTTTTTTCATTTTTTATCTTCTCGACTTCACGAGATTTCTTGAACTCAACTTTATGTATATTTGAGCTTTTGGTTATGCCTATTTTATCATTTCAAATTAATTGTTTTTATTTATTTTAAAATAAATTAGTTTCAAAATAAGTTTTCTTTTAATTTATATAAAAGATTTGCAATTCTATTTTCTTTTCAAAATAAATTCTTTCTTTTCTCATCAATTCAACCAAAATTTCATTTTTAAACTTCGAATGTTTATGATAATACAAATTATATATTTATTATATGATTACTCCATTAACTATGAAAATTAATTTTTTTTATTGAAATTTTAAGATTATATTTTTTTCTTGAGTGCAATGATTTTCTAATGTGTTTTTCTACAAAATATTGTTTAATTCGAATAGCATTTATTGTGTTAATTTTGCTTCCTATTATATATTATAAATAATTTTTTCTATAATAGATTCAACACTATAAATCACAACTACAGAGTTGATTGATTTTTTTTTTTTTAAATTGCACTTAGGATAAATGAACATGGATATGCCAGAAATATGTACAAAGACAAGCATCCATGGAAATAATTAAACCTATTCATGTATTCAGTATTGGATTCAGGAATTTAATTCAGAGGGTGCTTGGTACAAATATAACGGCGTCAGCATAGCATTCAACGGTTGGAGCCACCAGAAGCCCAGGAATTAAGAATGGGTAATCTTAAACCAAATTTTCTTTTCCAAGAACCAACTCGAATTTAGAAAATGAAAAAGGGGATATGTGCAGAGACTCAATGAAGCTATTCTAACAAATGAAGTTGATTATCCTTTTTGATAAAGTAAAAAAAGGTACTCCATAAAGAATAAAGGATAAGAGTATGTAAGCTATGTATGCACAAAGAAAAACTAACTCAAAAATCACAAACAAACTAAAATTTAAGAGTAATTACATTTCACCGCTCAATTTATTTAAGTAACGCCTAAATTTTAAGTATTTCCAAAACTAGTCAAGACCAACTTAATTAAATTAGCCATGCTCTTGTTGGAGCAGCAGCTTGTTCATGGCTTGCCAAGCAAGTTGTTTTGATTTGTGAGGCTTGTGACTATTAAAATTTGAAGAGCGCTGTTCGTTTAGAGGGCTACAAGATGAAGATGAGCTATGGCTATTTGAATTGAGGGTGCTTATTGAGAAATGGCCTGAATCATATTAATATGTCATGAGAGAACAAGTTTATTGTATGAAAGCCTACTACAGAGAGTAGAGAAAAGAAAAACCAAAAAGAAATTCAAAGCTAAGAACAACAAAAGAAGAATATCGTAACATGAACGATTCGGTAGATTTCGATTCTTATATATCCACTCACGTGGTACTTCATTATGATATTCTTGTATATCCACTCACGTGGTACTTCATTATATGATATTGTGGTACTGTAAATAGTCTAAAATAGTTGGGAAATATTTACATACCTAAAAGCGCCCTGAATCATATTAATTTTCATGAGAGAGAACAAGTTTATTGCATGAGAGCCTTGTATAGAGAGAAGAGAAAAGAAAAAAAAAATTAAAGATATTATTTAAAGCTTACTCTCATTTAGAACAAAACTACCATAATTATTGTGAGTTAAGGCTTCAATATTAGTTGCTTAACATGGTATGGAAATCAATTTTACCAAAACGTAAAATTGATTTCCACCCGCATTATATTTATCAAATACAATAAATTGTGATTATGTCTTTTGTGTTTTCTCCATGTGCTGTGCAACTTTTATTATTATTTTTTTAAGATAATTATCCCATTACTTATTTTTTTTTGCGCTTTTTTAAACATATACAATTCTTTATTTTTTTGACTGATTTCATTTAAAATTATATTTTCTTGCACCAGGTCACTCCCGTCTGCATGCTATTATAACTTTATTGACGTCGTAGGGGTAAAATTATCATTGTACCTACATAGCAAAAGACAATGTCATTTACACCCTTTGATTAAAAAAAAAGTGGCAAAGATGGTCTAGAGCACAGCAAGCAACGAAAACAACCACTGTTTATTCCACTTTGTAATCCACCACCATGCATGAAGAAGCATCACAATCCCGCCATTTTTCTTGCAATTTCTATCCATTTTCATCAATGAACTACACTGGAGTTTCAAAAATTTTGTTCGTTTGAAGATTCAGAGGTCTTGAGGAAAGTCGTGAGCCATTTAGAAGTCTCGACATTTCAGTTTTTGGGGGGTTTGAGACTACTATCAAGTAAATTTCATTTAATTTATGTATTAATCCATTTAATTTTCATATGAAACAATGTTATTTAAGATTGGTATAATGATTGTTGTTAATCGTTGCTTTTTGAAACCCTAGAATATAGAGTAGGTTGATTTGTAATAAAATTTTTGGGGTAATAATAAATTGGGTAGTAATCGGTTGTTTTAGGGCTAATGAGATGCAACTGCTTCAAAGGTTGTTGGTATGGTTGAATGCATGTTTATCCCCTACCCACACCACTCATGTATCTATGCTTGTAGTTTACAAAATTTGGGCTTTTGAAAATTTTTAGTTGTTGAATTATAGGTTGTGACTTTTTGAAAATTTTTATCCCCTGCCTACACATGTATCCATATCCCCCAGCTCGCTAGTGAAGGTTTAGCTATTGCATGTGAATGAATACAGGTTAAGTGCTCCATTGTCAACTAGCCCGTAATGTGGATTGTCATATTTTGTTTCCTTTATTTTCAATAAAATGACAAAAAAAAAAAATCACAATTAGGCTGCATTGATAAACCATCAAGGAGTAGAGTTATATTTGGCTTTGTTTTATAGTTTTACACTAACAGCCATATATTCATATTTGGCTTTGTTTCAATACTCAAGAATTCAATATAAAAAATTTATATAGTTTTGCATGAATCTCATATATCTTTGGATAATATAATCAGCACTCAGGTTTGCGGGTAATAATAATAATAATATTTAAAAAAAACTAATGCTTGTTGTCATCAGTTTGTTGTGTTGTTTACTTTGTAATGCAAGTATATTATTGTATATCGGTTACTATTGTTGAATCTGTCTTTTTTGTTTAGGACATTCAAGATGCCACGACTAGAGTTAGTGATATCCTTTCGAGGCATGAAGTAGAATTTACGGTTGCTTAAAGCTGACTGTACATTCTGAAAATAATGGATGCTACTTTAAATATTACGAGTCCATATGGATGGGACTCCGCTTCAAAAATTTTGTTAAATGTTATGAACTTAGAGAACAAGGTTAAGGTTGCGCTAGATTTTGATTTTGGGCAGAAGTATTTGATTGGAATTTCATTAGTCTTTGGGTGCCAATACTTTTACAGTTGAAGTTGTACCAGTGCTTTACCCTCAATTTCAAGGTGCTTCCTTAATGCAGGCATTATTGACTAACCTAGTAGTAGTCTTGGTTGATGAATTGATTACTCAGTTGAATGATTCTGCTGAGGGACATGCTTTTGTTGTGGGACAAGCTGCTGGTAGGGGACATGCTGTTGTTGGGGCTGATGAATCTAATGAAGATGCATTGCTATCTGACTATTTAGACAAAAGGGTTGGCGGTGATGATGATGCTGATGTGGAATTCATCCAAGCTGAACTTAATGGTGCTGCTGAACTTAATGGTGCTGCTGAAACCTCTTATTGTTGATGAGGATAGTGAGGGCAGTGGGGATAGTCAAAGAGGTAAAGGCAGCCACTTGGATTCTAATCACTACTAGTAGGGTATATGAAAGTTTCAGCCGTAGACCATTCCCAAAGTTTACATTTATTCCACCTGCATAACCAATACATTACATTAGGATTCTGTGGTGTAGTGGAAACTATAACACATGCTGCACACCACACCAATAGTACTTGGGAATGCATTTAATTAAACTATAATCGCTATAAGAAATATGATATTTTATTACAAAAAATTTAGTCACTAAAGATAACTTTTATATGTGGCTGTCTACTGGCTACAGAACTTGGATTATAACTTGATGCCATTTTGAATGTGTTGATGATGTGTTTGAATGAATGGTTGAGCAAGTGATGTGTAGATGATGGTTGAGGAAGTGTTGTGTTTGAATGAACGAATGGTTGAGTAGTTGTGATGATTGAATGTGCAAATGATGTGTTTGAGTGAATGGTAGAGTCGTGAGCTTCAATATGTAGATGATGTGTTATGGATTATATGAACAATTTTGATAGATTATATGGCATGTTTATATGGTTGATTTTGAGTATGAGTAGGTTTGGCAAGCTATGAGCGGGTTTATATGGTTGATTGTGATTCAATGAATGAATGATGGTTGAATAATTGTTTCATGCATGCTGATTCTTGTGTTTATACAGTTCAAATTGCAACCACTGGGAACTAACGGCTAATGTATTAAATCTGATCTTTTTGGCATTTATTTAGAGTAGAACCGTAATTTTACATTTGGAAGGCAAAATTGTCATTTGTCCAATATTTCATTAGTTCTCTTAACAGCGTGCAGAAGGAAGTGGCTTGGTGTAAAAAAATGTAATTTTAGGTGGAATTCAGCCAAAAAAAAAAGGAAGAAGATTTGGGTTAAAAAAAAAACGAAAAAATAGGTGATCAGGTTGATAATTGTTCTTTTTTCTTAACACAAAAACAACAATAAAAAGGAAAGAGAATATAGTGTAAAATTGAGTTATAAGGCAGTGGAATTAGGGATGGCAAAATCCGGATTTGGATGTAAGTGCACCCAGATTCAGATCCGCATAGGTATTTTCATATTCAAATTTGGATCCGGATCCGTAAAAAAATATGCGGATCCGAATGTAGGTAATATCCGTACGGATTGTGGGCGGATATGTAGGATATCCGGATCCGCATAAATTAAAATTCAACAATTTACTTAATAATATCAAATAAAATCCTATCATAATTCAACAATCAACAATTTAATATCTATAATAACATAAAACATCATAAATTCACAAACAAAAATATTATGTCATAAATCAAATATCAATAGTAATATAAATCTAAATCTAACACCACCACAAATCCACAAATAAAATTATAAAAACACTACAAATCCACGTAAAATAATGTGGATCCCAATAATAATATTGTTATTATTTTTATTTTGGATTCACTTATATATTTTTAACTTAATTCTATTATTTTTTTTCATTTACTATATTTTCATTTAATTAAATAATTTAATTAAAAAATAGTGCTGAATCCAGATATTTGATTTTTCAGATGCATTTGCATCTGGATCCAGATCCGTACATATTCTACAATTTGGCATCCAAATTTATATTTTTAAATATGCGAATATGAAAAAATCCAAATCCAAATCTTCTGGATTTTTACGGATCCAGACCAAACCGCATCTTTTTGCCATTCCTAAGTGGAATCAAGTGGGTCAGTATGTAAATTTTATTTGGCTGTAAATTATATTAAATATAACTTAAGGAAACCTATACTATTTTCGGACTTTAGAAAAATGAATTAATGGTGAGACAATATATAAATTGTAACTATTATTTCTTTTTTCAAAAAGTAAGCAAAACAAAAGCATAATCTTCCAGTTCAAGAGTACCTTGTTAAAAGAATCGCACATAAGAGGGTGATGAAGTTGTATACCAGAGGATTGGCAACATCTACTGGGTCATTCGGAAAGCAAAGAATCCTACGATGGCCATCTAAAGTTTTCACAGTGCATTATGGCTGAGAACAAGACAAATACATATGTACGGAACGCATGAATACAATAAATACCCAAAAGATATACCCTCCTTTTATTCTCAATTTTGGCTCCCGGCTCACCAAGGTAGCACATGCATTGACTACTGAGAGCGAGGGCCTTATCCTCAAGGGATTGGGATTCTCCTCTTTTATCGGGAGCAAATACACTTACATGATTGATTGTTAATAAATAAAAATATAATAATTAAGTAAAATTTGATCATATATAAATAGAAGTGCATATCTATCAAAAGATCCTTCAAAATTCTGATATAATCAAATCATAAGAAAAAAAGAGTAACAACAAATAGAGAGAAAAAAATCAGATTAAAGTTAATTTGACAAGTATATTGCCACTTCAATACTTAACAATTTCCCATATATTATTGTACCAAGTGTGTAGAAGTTCAACTCTCAGAATCAGTAAAACTATCTTTTTCATCTCAACCCATCAAAGTTAATATACATATATAATAAATCACAATTCCTACACACACACACACATATATATTTGCATATTTTTGTTAGATATGATAACTGCCAAACAAAATTTCCAGGAATTATTTAACACAGAATTTTAGCAAATTAATTTGTATAAATCTAATCTTTCATGAACCCAAAATACCCAGGACATCATAATAACATTCAAAACAAAACTGCAACTTTTATGGAAAGAAGGAAAAATTGCTTTATGGTATCCAAAAGATAATTAACAAGAAACTCTATATACCATTACTATAAAAATGGGCTACCATAACATAATTTTTTTGATAGATATTAGAAAATTAGTCATTTATCACAAGAATATGATAGACACATGACATAATTTTCATACATCATAAAGGCATGACAGATTTGTGATAGAGTTTTTATATATCATATAAACATGATAGCATATTAATGTTTAATGAAACGGTGAGTTTAGGATGGATCAATTTGGACATGAAATGGCACCGTGTGTTGATTTTTCATAATTTAAAAATTTTTTAAAATAAAAATATTTATTTAACTTCTAGACGTTGTCATTTAACTATAAATTTTAAACTACGAGAAAATTCTAAGTGTTAATGAACACTTTAGCTGTTTTGACTTCACACTCCATTGGCAAGGGTTGAGAAACCTAAGTATTAAAACCCCTGAAAATCCAGAATTAACTATAGACTTCAAACTACAAATTGGTTTTGAAATCGGTTGCATGGAAGCCAAAATCATCGTATATGCTATTGAAACAGCCACTTCATTATAATTTTTTAGGTACAAAATCACCATATACGCTCATTGTTGTGCCTTCGAACAACACGTTTGCTATTGAAGCCGTCTCTGTCACTATTTCTTTGCATTGTTCAATTGGCGGCGGAGAAGCCATCCTTGTAATTGCTGAATCCCTAGGTTTGTCGTCAACTAGCTTTTTTATTTTTTATTTTAAATAAATTAGTTAGGCACTATAAAATTAATTGTTAGTGTTTTTTGTTATCTCCCTTATTGTTCATAATTTATGAACTTTTTTTCGGATTTCTATCATGAACGGTTTATCCTTATTATTTATTTTTTAATTCTTGTTTGTTTCTTTTGTTATATTTTTATATATTTTTTTAATTCAAGAAGTTTATAATTTGTGTTGTTATTAAATCTAGAAATTACTAATCATTTAACTTAGTATGTCCTTTTTAATTTTTTTTTTGTTATGAATTGCAAGATTTCATTGCTCTGTTCCCTTTTGAATTCGATTTCTAACATCAGGTTTGTTCAATTCTTTACTTGCCTTTCCGTTTAATGTTTAAAAAATGCTTGCCATCAATAGTTTGTCTGAATGTTGTTATATTCTATAACTTTTCAGTCAAAACTTGCATGTGTGTGAACTAATTTTGCCCAGTGATATAGCAGTTTTCATTGACTAGTGTTTTTTACTGGGATGTATCCGAAACTGTGTTCTAATGGTATTGACATTTTTCTAATGACTGTGAGCTAGATTTGGTATCTGTTAATACTTTCTCGTGTAAGTTATTGAGTTGAAAAGTGAGGCCCCCTTTTTCAATTGTCTTTTTCATATTTGAAAGAAATGGTACCATGTGGGAGCAAGTTTGGTCATGTGGACCAACGAATGTTTATATACATACATACATACATACATATGTATATGTATATATATGTACGTACGTATGTATGTATGTATGTATGTATGTATGTATATGTATGTATGTATATGTATGTATGTATGTATGTATATATGTGTATGTATGTATGTATGTGTATGTATGTATGTGGGCCAAGTTTTTTAGGATATTATTGGTTGGGTATTGTTAGTTGGTGGTTTTGGTAAACGACGACAGCATGTTGGTAAAGTTATATTTGTTGCACATGATGACAAGTTTTTTTTTTTTAAATTTATTTATTTCATTAAATTTATAAACTGAATATTAATAATTTTTATTGCTTAATTTATTGATAATAGAAACTATTTATCATTGCTGCCCATTAGTACATTATGTTGAAATTTGTGTCAATTATATGTCAGGTACTAAACAAAAAATGGATAAATCTTAGCTTAAATATAATAGATTGTCTGATGAGTATGAGGCTGGTGTGAAAAAATTTATTAAGACTACAATTGAAAGTAATCAAGAAATTAGTGTTGTTAGGTGTTCATGTGATAAATGTCGGCATTTAGCATTTCATAGTCCTAAAGAAGTGAAAGACCATTTAATTATATGGGGTTTTGATATGTAATACAAAATGTGGGTTTAGCACGGGAAAGATGTCCCCAACAAATTTCTTGACAACATAGGTCACCAAAATGACAATGGATATATGAATTATGATGGTGATAACACTGTTGAAATGGTTCAAGATGCTTTTAAGGCTTGTAATACCGATCCTAAAGCATTCAAAAAACTATTAGAAGATTTTGAGAAGCCTTTGTACCTTGGATCAAACAAATTTACCAAGTTATCAGCTTTAGTTAAATTGTACAATATAAAGGGTAGATATGGGTGGTCTTATTGTAGCTTTTCAGATTTGTTGAGTGCTATTTCTGACATGTTACCAGAAGGAAATGAATTGCCCGTGTCGATGTATGAGGCCAAAAAGACAATAAGTGCTTTAGGCTTAGATTATGTCAAAATTCGTGCTTGTCCAAATGATTGTATACTTTATAAAAAGGAGTATGAAAGCCTTTCTAATTGTCCTAGATGCGTTGAATCTAGGTGGAAGAGGGATGGTAGTGTTGCTACTTATAGAAAAGGGGTTCCAGCAAAAGTATTATGGTATTTTCCTCCTATACCTAGATTTAAGAGAATGTTTTAGTTCTTACAAATTGCCAAAGACTTGACTTGGCATGTAAATGAGAGGGAATTAGATGGTAAGCTTCAACATCCAATTGACTCATCGGCATGGAAGTTAGTTGATGAAAAATGGCCCACCTTTACGTTAGAGCCTAGAAATCTGCGTCTTGCCCTATCAGCTGATGGCATTAATCCTCATAACTCTCTTAGTAGTTCGTATAATTGCTGGTTGATTGTTCTTCTGGCATACAATCTTTCTCCTCGGTTGTGTATGCAACAAAAATTTATGATGTTATCCTTATTAATTTCTGGTCCACAACAGTCCAGTAATGATATTGATGTGTACTTAGCACCACTAACAAAGAACTTTAATAATAAACATGAAAGAGAGCCTCCTCCGAAACCATTGAACGGCTAGGCCATTTTTCAAAAGGTCGAGAGTATTGAAAATAAATGGGGTAAAGTGAAAGATAAAAAGCGTAAAAAAGGAGGCGAGAAAAAGGCTGATGATGATGAGCATGTTTGGTGGAAGAAAAAATCAATATTCTTTAAGTTAGAGTATTTGAAGTACTTCCTTGTTTGTCACCAGTTAGATGTTATGCACATTGAAAAAAAAATGTTTGTGAAAGAATCGATGGAACATTACTGAATATACTGAAAAACACCAAAGATGGCATTAAATCGAAGTGGGATCTAAAAGCTTTGAAGATTAGGAAGACATTGGCACCTAATGTTAAAGTAAACAGTTGTACTTTTTTGCCTCCAGCTTGTTCACACCTTAACCAAAGAAGAAAAGAAAATGTTTTGTGAAGCATTAAAAAGTACAAAGGTTCTTGTAGGTTATTATTCAAATATTAAGAACCTAGTGTCAATGAAAGACTTAAAACTTCAGGGTTTAAAGTCTCATAACTGTCATGTTCTCATGCGACAACTTTTACCCATTGCTCTAAGGTCTATCTTCCCAGATCATGTTAAATATACCATTATTAGATTGTGCTTCTTCTTTAATTCCATATGCACTACAGTTGTTGATGTGACCAAACTTGACCAAATGGAAGAAGACATTGTGCTAACCTTATACTTGCTTGAAAAATGCTTTCCACCATCATTTTTTGACGTAATGATTCATTGAACTATTCATTTAGTCAATGAAGTTAGACTATGTGGGCTGGTATACCTAAGATGGATGTACCCATTTGAGAGAAACATGAAAGGCCTAAAGGCTTATGTGCGAAACCGTAATAACCCTGAGGGATGCATAGCTAAGAGTTACATTGCCGAAGAGGCTCTAGAATTTTGTGCATAATAGATTTCAAACATGCGTACAATTGGGCTTCCTCCTAGACATGTTGAAACCTGTTCAATTGATAAGCCTTTGCTTGGTGGAAAATGTGAGCAAGTTGATCATTCTTTAGTTCATCAAGCACACGTATACATGTTGCAAAACACAGAAGAAGTTCAGTCATTCATTAGGTTTGTTAATGTTTTACCTTTAATTTGTTCTTTTAGTGAATTATTTTTAAAGAATTTGAAAAATAACTTAATATGTATATGTCAAATATGTAGTGAGCACATTCAATGGTTAAAGGGTCGTCATTCACAGAAAGCTAAGAATGAGAGGTGGTTGAACAATGAGCACAACTGCACCTTTGCAACTTGGCTTAATAAGAAGGTTAATAATACATACATACATACATACATACATACATACATACATACATACATACATATTAGTAAATCTATTATCATATTTATACAATTATTCATTCATTAAGGTCATTATTATGTAGGTGTATGAGATGATAACTGATGATGAACATATCTCAAACACCTTGAGGTGGTTGTCTCAAGGACCTCGTCCTTTTATAGTTAAGCATCCAGGATATGACATCAATACTCGGGAACGAGACGAACAATGAGTTCATTAAAATAGTAGAGTTAGTCTTATTGCAGCAACTTTGCAGGTAGCAAGTGTGAATGACAAAAATCTTATCCTTGGTGACATGTCTTACTTTAGATTTATTAACGAAATATGGGACCTTGACTACCATATGTTTAGAATCCTTTTGTTCAAGTGTGACTGGGTTCAGAATAATGGGGGGTGTCAAAATCGATGAAATTGGCTTCACTTTAGTGGACTTAAATCACTTAGGTCATAAATCTGACCTATTTACATTAAGTTCTCAAGCAACGCAGGTCTTTTATTCCATTGATCAACTCAATAAAACATGGTTAGTTGTATGTCATATGCATCATAGAGGAGTTCCCAAAAAGACAAGTGCCGAGGATATAGATATTATAGAATACAATCCTTTCACCAACGGGTTACCGAATATTAAAAATTTAAACGATGTAGGACAAATATGCAAGAGATGGCAAGCATGGCATTTGGATTGATGCTTGAAAAAGCAATTGACATTCAATGTTTGTATCTTTTATAATATTTTAGTGTTACATTATCTTTTATTGTTAATGTTGTTTGTATTGACTTTGGATGAGTGTTTTTCATTATTTATACTTTATATAATGTTCTAATACTAAACACTGATTTATTGTAGGAATGCCATTATGGATAAAGGAAAAGACTTGCTAATGAACACTCTAACTAGGAAAGTACTGATTATTTTGATAATAAAGAGGTTCCTAATGAAGTTAATTGAAGTAACGAGGAGGTTCCTAATGAGTTTCCTAATTCAGAGGATGAAAATGATGTTCCAAAGAGTAATTCCACTATAAGAGGACCAACTAAAAACTCTGGCAGGATGAGGATGAGTGGTGGGAAGCTTGTAGTCAGGTACAATGGGCAGGGTGTACTTGTTGACCCTGAAGCTATTGAATTAACAAGCCTTATTGGCCTTTTAGGCCGTACATCAATTCCGGATATTAACCAAAAATGGCAAAAAGTTACTCTTGATTTAAAGAACAGTTTGTGGGAGTTCATCAAGGTAAAATTTTTATATATTTTTATATCTCAAAATCGAATAATGTATATGTTAAACTATTTGATTACTACGCTATGTATTTGTCTTAGGAACGTTTTATTGTTCATCCAAATAGTAAGAAGCAAGTTTTTCAAGCACTTGGTAATACATTCAGAAACTTTAAGTACTTGCTTACCAAAAAGTTTGTCTTTCCACACAAGCACAATCGTAAAAGGTTGAGGAGGCCACCTTTTCAGTACAGTCATATTTCTCAAAATGTTTGGGATAGATTTGTGAATTCTAGATTGTCCACTGAGTTTGAGGTGAATACTTTTAAATGTTAAACAATAAGGCATATTATAAACCATCTTTAAATCTAATTAAGGACTGTTTTATGCAAAGCATTAGGCGTCAACAAAAAAATAAGAGAGCTAAGAACAAGTGTAACCATTGCTTAAGTAGAAAAGCATATGCTGGATTGCTTGATGAAATTGTAAGTAATATGATACTAAATTGACCATTCTTGTATAGCTATTGGTATAAAGATGGTTGGTTTGATGATGATAAAGTTGTAACCCTTTTGGATTAATTTAGTGCTTAGAATTCATGGTTGGTTTATTTGCATACCAGTTGTAATATTATTATTTTTTTAAACTATAGTGCTCAGAAATTGGACTTGTCGAAACTGAAATTGACAGGAGTGTAGCATGGAAGCATGCTCGGAAGATGAAAAACGATGAATATGACCTTGATGGTCAATCAGTAGTAAAGAAAAATTATAAGTAATAGTAAGTCTTTTTTCAATTAGATTATGTTGGAAAGAATTTGATATTTATCAATATGATTATTATACTATTAGGATGCACTAGAGGAGAAAGCTAAAGGAGGAGAATTTAAAGCTGATGTACAAAATGATATTCTTGCACGTTAAATTGGAAGGCCTGCCACTTTTGGACATATGCAGGGTGTTGGAAAATTTATATCGCTTAAGATGTACTTTAACACCCAAGAAATTCATTTCAGATGCGACAAGAAAGATTGAACATACTAGAGAGGTTAGATAAGCAAGAAGCAGAGTTGAGTGATCTGAAGAAAGAGATTAAAAAGCAACCTCGTCATTCAGATGTTGGAAGCTCAAACTTTCCATTAGATGAGCAAACAATTGAAGATGAAGATGAAGAAATGGTTGCTCGTAATGAGGACAAGGTATGATATAGATTGTTGTGCACATTAAAGTTTAAAAAATGACTTAAATATTTTATTTTAGACAATTTTAGCCTTAATTGAGACCTAATTATAATTTTTTTTTTGTTTATTTTTAGGCTTGTCCATCACTTGGCATGACAAGGAATGGATCACCTGCAAAGAAGAAGCATGAAACATTGACAAAGAAAAGGCAATACCAAGGAAGAAGAAAGAATCACCAAAGAAGCAAGTGATTGTTGGTTGTCCTAGAGACAAACCAGGCAGTCCAAAGAAAAGGCAATCACCAAGAAAAAACAAGGAATCACCAAAGAAGGAAGTAACTGTTGATTGTCCTGGAGATAGAGCAAGCAGTCTAAAGAAAAGGCAATTACCAAGAAAGAAGAAGGAATCACCAAAAAAGCCTCTTAAGAATTCTTAATTGTCTAAGAGATAATCCATGTAGTCCAGAGAAGAAGACATCACCAAAAAAGCCTCAAGAGAAGCCGTTGAAAAAACCAAATGTGAGGGATGCTCCCATAGAATCACTGCCAAAAAGAATAACAATGAATTATCACATTGTGCATATGAATCGAGTTCCTAGGCTCGTAATATTTCAAAATCTTTGTGAAAAAAAATTGCCTTAAATGGATTATTACGTAGTTTATCAGTTGGATGAAAAGGTATATAAGCATCCAACTAAAACACATATTGGCCTCAATGAACGTCAATAATTGATTTCGATGAAAGAGCTAGGAGCAAATCATATGCACCTATATATCGCGTAAGTCTGCAAAATTATAATTACTATTACTTGTTTATTTGGATTTTAAGTAATTCTTGCTTCTTTTCTCTTTTTTTTTTTTTTTATGATCTTATTTGTTGGCAATATCATCACTATTTCATCATATTAATTGCCTAGGATGTAGCATGCACACATGGCAAGTGATATAGTGGGCAGACTGTTTGCGTTCATACACACAGGACTCGTATCATCAGCCCATGATAAGGATGCCTTTGCTACAAGGGTAAAAAGGGCACAATTTATTGCCGAACGGTTGAACAAAGCAAACAAAGGGCAAATGATTTTCATGCCATATAACCATAGGTACAATTCTCTTTACTTTCTATTGATGATCATTTAATAAAATTGATAATTTCAAATTTTTTGTGTCATAGTTTCCATTGGGTGTTGATTGTAATTGATATGACGATAGAGAAAGCATTTTATTTGGATTCTACAAACAGTGATTCGAGTGATGACAGTGACCTTAAGGACATAGTTACCAAGTATGTTAATATTGTATTTCTAATATAATTTTATATGTTATGTTTATTTATTAATTGCATGTATTGTAATACAGTGGGATTTCAATGCATGTTGCAATGACTAGTAAAAGAAGTGTGAAGCCGTATATCACAAAAGTTTTGGTAAACAATCATGACTTGTTAATATTTAATCACTTAAAAGAATTCATGTGCATATGTACTAATGATTATTCTATTGATGATATAGTCCCAAAATCAACCAAGGAGTACTGAATGTGGATACTATGTGCTAAGGTTTATTAACGACATAATTGCATACACGAGTTTACTTCTCCATGATGTAAGTACACATTCTTTTAGGATGCATTTCAAGATTACTTCACTTAGTACCTTTAATTATATATAGTTTGCTTTAGTCTGACACGTGATCATCATTTGATAGTTTAAAGGGAAATGCGAATACTCTCAAAGTGAGCTTGGTGAAGTTCGTCTCGAGTATGCTTCCTTTGTGTCTGAGCTGATGGTATGAGCAGTGGAGTTGATGATGTTTAGTTTTCTTAATTTCAATTATTGGTGGTATTATGGTAGTATTTTGACTTTCTAAGTGGTAGTGATTTGATAAAGTCTTAATGGAATTTCAAATTCCTTATTATTGGAAAATGATATTGTTTTGTTGCAAAGCTAAAATGTTTATCAGTCTGGTAATGTTTCAGATGATATATAGTGTTCTAATATTGTTGTATACTAGTAATGACCCAGATGGCAGTGTTGTGATGTATTATTGTGATTACTGAATAGTTGATGTTTTGTTAATGTTATGGTTTTTTCAAGTGATGTTTTGAAATATAAACTATCAAAATATCATGTGATAGATAAAATATTGTCACAGATTTATCACAAGGGCTACAATGACAGATAGAAACTCTGTCATAAGAGGGATCGGATGACAGATATTCTATGTTATGGTAGCTCATTTTTCTATTTATTTTAATAAATATAATTATATTATATTTATAAGGGAAGGATAAAAAAGAAAGAGCATGGGAGTGGAAATCCCTCTCTTCACTCCAAAAAGCTTTGGAGTTTTGCAGAGGGGGACTCGCATTTCCTTTCTTAAATAAGTAAATCAATGCTGGAGTAGGAGGAATCCACACTTTCTACTCCCATTCTATGTAAGAGATTTACTTTTCTATATCTACTTTTCTATAATTTTCTCAGTTATATATATATATATAGAGGGGTGGGGGGAGAGTTGTGCTCAATGTGAACATTTGCAAGCAAAATTCATCTTGCGGAACCAAAAGACCAAAAAAAAAAAAAAGAAGAAAAAAACTCCAATACATTAAAAGCTAAAAAAACAACACATTGAAATATGTTTTTCTTATTTTTTAACTGCATCCTCATTATATATATACACACACACACACACACATACATACATACATACATATATTTATTTATTTATTTATATGTATATTTATATATTTATATGTATATGTATATAATACATGTACATATACATATATATGTGTATGCAAAAATTTCTTTTTTTTTAATCGCCTTTACAAATATTATTCAAGCAAATGCAAGCCATTTGTCCGAACATACATACAATTAGGGCTAGCAACAGGATAGGACACGCTTCGATTTGCCAATCGTAATCTTGTCTCGAACAATCAATCAGGACAAAAAAGTATCTTGAGCCCATCTCGATTGGGATCCCAAATCCTGATTGGGACCTTGAATTGTCACATACTTTATCATAATTTCAAATTTTGTAACAAACGGAATGTCATGCACATATAACCAACAAATCATATGTATATTATTAATTAAAATGACTTGTCATACAAATATACCAACATATCACATATATGTAATTCATTAAAGTGACTTGTCATACATTTTTAGAAATCCATACTTCAAGTCATTCGGGATCTCGTTCAAGATATTCAATCATCTTGAATCCCAACCCGAATAGTAAATCGAAATAAAATTTTATCGTGAATCCCATCTTGAATGGGCCGTGATCTCGAATCCCGCTCTAAATTCTGAAAAATTTTCCAACTACATACAATGAGCAATACCATGGTACAAAGTATATAAACCATCCAACTACACAGATATTAAAAATAAAGATGTGTTCAGTAATTTATGCTATTTTTTCAATAACTTGACTTCATATTATTGATAACACCATATATTTAGACTTGGGACTTTTAAGGAAAGACAAATGAATTTAAAATAGGTAGAAAAAAAGCCAAAAGCAAGATATGTGTTTTTTATAGAAAAATAAGAAGATAAATAATATTAAAGAGCAATGACCCAAAGAAAAGGAAAAATAAAGTTTCTTACAAACCTTAAGATCTTGTGATGTTGCCTAAACTCTCGGTAGAAACTCAAAAGCAGTATTTAAAAATAACTTGCCACTCATTAGACATTTATTTTAAAGATGATGTTGTTTTGTTATAGAATTTGAAATACTTAAGTAGAAGAAATCAAAATATTGAACTCACATGATGCCATATTGAGAAAGGAGTAAGAAAGGAAATCAATATTATATTGCCATGCAGTCTGACAACGACATTTAAATGTTAGAAACCATAAAAAATGGTTAGTACTTGGAAGAAAATCGTTACAACACAAGAGAAAGCTTTGTAGAACATTCACTGAAACCATATCAAATTTAGAATATATATTTTGGGGTAACACAAACTAAACTCAAATCCAAAATAACAAGAACAATGCACTCCAAGCTCAGCCTATATGACCTTAAGACGAGTCAATGGAATAATCTCTATTCCAATTTAACAAAGAATACTTTGTTCATTGTATCATCTGCTGTACTAGAACTTACAAATCAAATACAATCAGTCTAAAATAATTGCCTTATTTCATTAAAAAAAAAAATCGAAACCATTTGCTCTAAAGGATTATCTATGGGACATGACTAGAAAGAGATACCCTATGGTTTGTCATGTCATCTTTTCTTGGTAAAACATATAGTAAAATTTGAACAACAATTTTGCTGTAATTTAAACAAGTTGGTTAATTCTAAGTAGATACATTGCACCAATTCTTTAAGTATGTGTAGTTTAAACCACAGAAACAAAACTAGAGTAAAACCTCCTCATAGTTAGGCTTAGTGTCCATGTCTAATAATAATTAGAACACCAGAAAATTAATCGGACCTAAACAAGTTAGCAAGATTAAAGGTATACAAGATCATTTCATACACTTAATGATGCCAAAAGGTCATTACCACAACATTAGCAAATATTGGCTGGTGGACATTTTGTACGTTTTTAATATAGGTAGAACTCATAACAGTACACCTTTTATAATAACCTCATAGGCTTTTACAATTTTTAACAGGTCTGGGGATCCTCACAACTAATAGGAAATCCTTAAAACATTAAAAGATGATGTCATCCAATGTAGCCTAATAAAAGACATTCTTATTGCTTATTTGGGTAATGAAGGACCAAAATCAATGCTTCCTAATGAGGTCAAAGCAACTGCAGCAATCTCAAGTTGCCCTTTACCTAGGTTTATAGCCCCTTGGAAGAGAAAAGTACATATGCAATGCATGTATGTATGAACCACACGTGGACACACACACTTGTGTGTGTGTAATGGCACAAAACATAGATGGTCAGACAAATGTGAGCCAATTGAAGCAAGTAGCGCCGATGTAGCTCTTTGCCAATCTGCATTAAGTTCCTACATCAAAATGAACACAAAAAAAATGTGAATTTGAAGAGGTCATCTAGGAAGAGACTAGACAATAGAAAATGCATGTAAAGGGCTATGAAGCCAACTGTTCTTTCGATTCTTGAGATATTGGATCTCTCAAACAATAATTTTAGTGGTTCTTTAGTAGCATAATTTTAATATCCAGTACAGTTTTCTCTATAATTGTAATTCACAAGCCAAGTGCATTTTTTTGTTGAAAGCAGCATAACAATTCTACTAACCATTTTCATTTCACATAATAACAAGTTAAGAATGCATTAAGAGGAAGAGAAGAAACATCATGTCACATTACTGTCAAGATTTAACAAACATACAAGTAGACCCCAAACAGACCCCAAACATTTGTTAAACATCAGATCTAAATGCAAGCAATTGATAAAGTTTTGTTAATTTCAATATACAGCTAAAATTCTTTTAATTTTAGTATATAGCTGCTTTAATTTGATTGAAAGTAAAAGTAACTTAAAAAGAAAAAAATTGAGAAATCGATCAGTTTAGTTCCTTGAACAACCAAAGAAGAACAAAAACACATATCAGTAATAGACTCCAGCAAACTCTGAGCCAATTATGCAAGGTTGTAGGCTTGGAACTGAGAAAACTAGTCCCAGCAAACAACATACTTTTTATCCACTACAACTAAGATTTTGATTAAGCGAAATATACTTGAGTTAGGAATCACTTTTTTCTCCATCATTTTCTACGAAATTCAACAACTTTCTCCAACTTGCGACGTTGCAAGAAGCTGAACATGAGTATACCAAACGTGATACATTTAGAGCAAACCCTTTGTAGTTATCTCCAAGAATAGTTCAATTGCCACCTCTACTTGGCCATGCATGCAATGTGAAAATACCGTTCACTAAATAACTTAAATACACTCTCTATCAACACTTAGTCAAGATAGCCACGAGTATTAAAATGGAATTTTTTTCTCTAATAAATATATTGTAAAGTGCTCATCATATCAAATAGTAATGATCTTGTACTAAAGAGTTGGTATACCATGCAAAATTTAGATAAGATTTACTTTTGTAAATGAAGAGTCAAAACAGTCCACATAAATTAAAGAGAGTGAATTTACTTCCAAATTAACTTACCAAAATAATCCACATAAATCAGAGAAAAAGTGAATTAACTTACCAAATTAAGCCTATGGATTATGTTGAGGTATTACCTTCAACTCAAGCTTGAAATTAAATTAGCCACTCATAATTGAACTAGGGATAAGATGGTAATTTTATATAAAATATGTAAAAAGATAAGATAGAGTGAAAATTACACAAAATAGAGTTAAAATTTGGAATTAGGAAGAAACCCCTTATTTATAAATACAATGGGTAAATCGTGACCATTAAATGAAAATAATTCGGAAGCACAGGATTGCGTCGCATAACAAGCTTTGATTGAATGGAACACGTTATAAAGGTTATGATCCGGTGTATTTCATATAGCTTGCGTGCATTTTTGTCCAATAATCTACTGCCACGTCATCAATCAATGCAAAAGTCAACAAACTTTAATTCAGTGTATTGCATGTAATGTGCGCATTTTTTGGTCCAATAATGTGCTGCCACATCATCGGTCAACAGTAAATGCATATGTATGTCGAATAAGATGTTGTTACGTCATCGATCAGTGCCACATTAGTTGGGCCCCACCAAAATTACCATACATTCTAAAATTTTAATTTTACCCTTTATGCCCTTCTTAAGGTTTTTAGCTATTCTGAGCTCAAACATGCTATCTGTTATATTGTCCGATTTCTTGTTAATTACGTAATGACCAAAATATCTTTGAAATATATAAAATACTCGAATGATAACAAAACACATACAATCAAATTTTAAAGAACTTAAATACATAACGATTTTATCCTTTATAAATATACATTCTCTAGCACTCAAAACTGCACAAGTCACCAGATTGGGAAGTACTCATAAATCAATCATTGCTTTGAAAAGTTAGGAGGCTTTGACAATCTCATTTTACCAACACAGATCCTTAATTAATATGGTAAAAGTCAATACGTCAAGCTATACATCTTGACCATTCATCTTAGTCGCCAACAACTTGACTTTATTCGAGTTACTATAACCAATGAGTCTGTGAATTAAGTTACTGTAAGGAACCATATCAGGAGTTATATCCCTACTTTCCATTTCAACCACAAGATCTAAGGCCTTCTCTATGACACCATCTTAATAGAGCCCATCTATTAGAACACCATAAGTGTAGTGAATCGATCTGGTTGGCTCAGTGCACAAGATCATTCACTGCCCAGAATCTTGAAAACAGAGACTAATTGATTGCACACTCAAGATTAATCAAGAAATGATTTGTTTGGCTTGCACCCATAAACCGCACTCAAAGAAACGAAAGAAGAAAAGGAAAGGGACAGTCAGATTACGTGTCTCAGTTGCTTCCAAAGATTTTGGAAGCAACTTACATCCACGGGAGAAGCCTTAATTGATTTCTTATTAATCAAAGATGAAGAATGATTACAGAGTAATATCTAGGATTACAGGGAATTCCCTTATCAGAATCGACCCCCCTTTAACATCCTCTCCTCTATCATTTACTCTCATTTTCCTTTAAACTAGATGCCTCTGTTACTCTCTTTTTATACCAGTATAGCAGCAGGAGTCATGAATCCAAGAAGCACAGCCTACTGACGCGTGTATAACTGAATTAACAGCCTTTGCCAAATTGCTCACATGACTCTCACATGCTTCACTTAAGTAAGCCATGAAACGACGAGTAAGCAATGCCGTTTCATGCGGTGTTAGATCACTTAAGAGGTACATGCGCTTTTCACGTGACTCCAGCACCACACCTCCTCATACATAACACTGTCGTTTTGTCACCCAATTCATTGATTCACCAGCATCCTTCACAATTCTCCACCTTGAATCAATGCTCCCAATTATACTCCTTCTCCAACTTCAATAGCTTCAGTAGCTACTTAACCCAGCTATGCTCAAACATAACTTGAGCTTAGCTGCTGTAACAACTTTGGTAAGCATATCTGCGGGATTTTGGTTTGTATGAATCTTTACCAATTTGACAACCCCTTTAGATACTTCATATCTGATGAAATGTAGCTTGACATCTATATGTTTGGTCCTCTCATGATGTGCTGGATTCCTGCTCAAGTGCATGGCACTAGAGCTGTCACAGAAGACTGATACTGACCCCTGTGTTTTTCCCAATTCAGATATCAACCCTTTAAGCCACAAAGCTTCCTTTACAGCTTCTGTTGCCGCTGTATACTCAGCTTCTGTTGTCGAGAGAGCAACTACATGCTGCAATGTGGCCTTCCAGTTAACCATGCATCCATGTAGCATAAACACATACCCAATCAGGGACCTTCTTCTATCTATATCTCCAGCATAATCTGAGTCTACATACCCCCACAACCTATCTTCTTTTCCTCTGCTTCTTCCATATACCAGCCCATAATTTAAGGTACCACTAAAATACCTCATAATCCACTTCATAGCCTTCCAATGTTCTTTTCCAAGTGAAGCCATGTACCTGCTAACAACACTAACAACACGTGCAATGTCAGGCCTAGTTAAGACCATTGCATACATTAAGCACCCTACTGCATTTGCATAGGGTATCTTAACCATTTTATGCTTTTCTTCTTCTGAGATTGGACACTGTGAGCTGTTAAGTTTAAAATGTGCTGCCAAAGGTGTCTGAACTGGTTTGGAATTCTTCATCTGATATGCAGTAAGTATTTTCTTCAAGTTACTTTCTTGTGACAGAAACAACTTACCATCTTTCCTGTTCCTTTTGATCTCCATTCCCAATATTTTATTAGCTCTCCCTAGGTCCTTCATATCGAACTCAGAACTTAGCAACAGCTTTAATCCATCAATCACTTCCCTATCCTTACTTGCTAGTAGCATGTCATCAACATATAAAAGCAAATATACATATGTAGTGCCCTTCATCAATTTGAAATAGACACAACTGTCATATTTGCACCTGGTGAATCCATTTGTCACCATAAATTCATCAAACCTTAAGTACCATTGCCTTGGGGATTGTTTTAACCCATACAATGATTTCTTTAACAAGTAAACATGATCTTTCCTCAAAGGGTCTTCATATTCTTCAGGTTGTGCCATAAGTATCTCCTCTTGGAGTTTGCCATGCAAGAAGGCAGTCTTGACATCAAGTTGATCAAGCTCCATGTCTTTAACTATTGTTAAGGCCAATATTACCCTTATAGATGCATGTCTGACAACAGAAGAGAAAACTTCTTTGAAGTCCACCCCTTCCTTCTGTGTATACCTCCTTACTACTAGCCTGGCCTTGAATCTTTTAGGTTCAGATTGGGTCAAGCCTTCTTTCACTTTGAAAATCCATTTGCATCTAATCACCTTCCTATTTACAGGTCTTTTAACAAATTCCCAAGTTTCATGCTTGTGCAGGGAAGCAATCTCTTCATCTATAGCCTTCTACCAATTTGCTTTATAAGGACCTTGAATAACCTCTTTAAGGGTCTTAGGTTCTTCAACATCAATGTCCTGTGCAGCAGCTAATGCAAAGGTAATCATGTCTGCATAACCAAATCTCTTGGGTGGTTTTACAATTCTTCTCATTCTATCACTGGTGAGTTGATAGCTTTGTTCCTGAGAGCATAAATCAGACTGTGTTGATTGTTGAGTTCCCATTGTGCTACTTGGATCAATGTTAGCATCCTCTGACTCTGCACTCTTTTTGGAGGTTTTATGACCAGATGACTCCACCTCAAATTCCACTACCTCAGGAGTTTTTACATCAAAGTTTGTTTCTTTAATAGACTGCTTCTTCACTGCTAATTCATTCTCATTGAAAATGACATCTCTACTTATTATACGTTTAAGCGGATTCAGTTCATTACACCAGATCTTGTACCCTTTCACACCTTCTGGATACCCAATGAATACCCCTTTTAATGCTCTTGGTGCAAGTTTCCCTTGACTTAGACATAAGCAGGGCATCCAAAAGCCTTTAGATTGCCATAGTTGACCAGCTTACCCCCCCCCCCCCCCACCCCCCACATCTCAAAGGGTGTTTTGAACCCTATTGCTGATGAAGGGCTTAGGTTCACCAGATATGTTGCTGTCATTAGAACTTCTGCCCATAGAGACTTAGGTAGTTTAGTCTGAATGAGCATACACCTCACTCTTTCCATCAGTGTCTGAGCTCCTCTCTGCCAGCCCATTTTGTTGAGGAGTTAACCTCACAGTTCTATGTCTGGCTATTCCCTCACTTGCACAATAATTCTCAAATTGTTGGTTACAAAACTCTCATTCGTTATCTGTTCTCAGCTTTTTAACCTTATTCCCAGTTTGATTTTCCACCAAACTTTTCCATTCCTTAAACCTTTCAAAGACTTGGTCTTTATGCTTTAAGGCATAAGTCCAAACCTTCCTCGAAAAGTCATCAATGAAGGTAACAAAGTATCTATTTCCACCCAAAAATATTTCTTGAGCTGGTCCCCATAGATCAGAATGTATATAGTCCAAAATGGCTTTAGACTTTTAAGCAGATCTATTAAAACTAGATCTTGTAGATTTCCCCAACACACAGTCTTCACAGAAGTCTATGCTTCCTACCTTGTCTTCCCCTAAAACTCCCATTTTTTCAAGCTCCTTGAGTCTCTTTTCACTCATATGACCCATCCTAAGATGCCATAGCTTAGTTTTGTCTATACTGCTACCTATAGAGACACCTGATTCCCCAGCTATGACTTTAGCATCCAGTATATAGACCCCATTTCGTCTAGTACCTTCCAAGACAGTAGTTGAGCCATTCATTACCCTTAGATTACCTGATTCAAGCTTAACAGTATAACCTATTTGATCAAACATCCCTAAGGAAATCAGGTTCCTTTAAAGATCAGGCACATGTCTGACTTGTTTGATTTCCAACACTGATCCATCATGTAATCTAAGTCTAACATTTCCCAAACCAATGACTCTACACATGGCATTGTTCCCCATCATTACTCTACCCCCATCAAATTTTTTATACTCAGTAAAGTAGTTAATAAAGGGACTCATATGAAATGTACACCCTGAATCTAAGATCCATTTACTTTTTTTATTACTGTCTGTTGCTACACAAACACCAACAGACTCATATCCTTCCTCTTCCACAATGGCTACATCTCCACTCTGGTTTTTAGATTCTTTAAGCTTGCTCTTTCTCTCAGGACAATCCCTTTTCAGGTGACCTTCCTTGTGACATTGAAAACATTTCCAAGTCTTGGTTTTGTTCTTCTGTTTTCCTTGTTTCTTTTTCTTGTCTTCTTTCTTATTAGATCTACCCCTTGTTGTTAGTCCTTCCCCAGTTCCATTTTCAAGAACATCTTGTTTCCCTTGTAATGCCCTTGTATTAAGTGCAGCCTTTACTTCATCAAGAGTCAGGGTTTGCCTTCCATACATCAAGGCTTCAACAAAATGTTCATCTGATTTCGGCAAGGAGCTGATTAACAAAAGAGCTTTTCTTTCACCATCTAAACCTTCATAAATTGTTTCCAAGGTATCACATACCTTATTGAATTCATTTATATGCTGCTCCAGAGACGAACCTTCAATCATCCTGAGTGTAAACATCCTCTTTTTGATTTAGAGTCTATTTGCTAGGGATTTAGTCATGTAGAGGTTTTCAAGTTTTGCCTATAACCCTGCCACAGACTTCTCTTTCGCCACCTCTCTGATAACTGAATTCCCTAGACTCAGGATTATAGTACTTATGGCCTTCTTATAGATTTCTGATAATTCTTCTGGAGTCTTGGATGATGAAGCCATTTTTCCCTCCTCTTTTGACACAGGTTCAATGGCATCTCCCAAACCTTGAGTAATGAGCAGGGCTTCCATCTTGATTTTCCATATGTTGAAGTCATTCTTCCCATTGAATTTCTCCAGATCAATCTTTGATGTAGCCATACTCGAGTCTTAATCAAGAATCCCAAAAGCTCTTATACCAATTATAGTGAATCGATCTGGTTGGCTCTGTGCACAAGATCATTCACTACCCAGAATCTTGAAAACAAAGACTAATTGATTGCACACTCAAGATTAATCAAGAAATGATTTGTTTGGCCTGCACCCATAAACCACACTCAAAGAAACGAAAGAAGAAAAAGAAAGGGACAGTCAGATTACATGGTTCAGTTGCTTCCAAAGATTTTGGAAGCAACTTACATCCACGGGAGAAGCCTTAATTGATTTCTTATTGATCAAAGATGAAGAATGATTACAGAGTAATATCTAGGATTACAGGGAATTCCCTTATCAGAATCTACCCCCCTTTAACATCCTCTCCTCTCTCACTTACTCTCTTTTTCCTTTAAACCAGATGCCTCTGTTACTCTCCTTTTATACCAGTATAGCAGCAAGAGTCATGAATCCAGGAAGCACAGCCTGCTGACGCATGGATAACTAAATTAACAGCCTTTGCCAAATTGCTCACATGACTCTCACATGCTTCACTTAAGTAAGCCATGAAACGACGAGTAAGCAATGCCGTTTCATGCAGTGTTAGATCACTTAAGAGGTACATCCGCTTTTCACGTGACTCCAGCACCACACCTCCTCATACACAACGTTGTCGTTTTGTCACCCAATTCATTGATTCACCAGCATCCTTCACAATAAGTAATTAGATTTTGTGGATAAATACACCAAACTTATTTGTCATTTTTACTATATGCTCATGTCACAGCAGGGTGAGAGATTCCCTGAGTTACTTACCTTTAATAAGAACCTTGTAAGTGACAACATTATGCCTACAGCCAAATAATAACATTTCTTGAATAAATTTGTCCTTCAACATGTCTTTTCTCCCTACAAAAAAAATCCCAGTTATTGTGGTAAATGTGACAATGTTGATACGAGATCTAGTACTAAAGATTGATCTTATACTAGCAAGGATTTCAAAAACTCTGCTAATACTAGAAATATAGTTAATTACAATGGTAACTGTGACAAAAGTAGGCCTTCAACCCAAATCAACCAACCCACTATAAAAACTAATAATAGTGACATATTCCCGTCTACAAGTAAAAGTACAAAGCAAATTGTTAAGATTGTCCAAATGAGAAACAGGACACATGGAAAGCATGTAATTAAATAAGGAAATTACTTCATCAATATTGAATATACTTAATTTGCATCGCTAATGCAGGAATTTGGCCGATTTCGTGTGAACTTATTTAATAAAAAAGGTTGTTAGAAACTTAGGGTATCTTATGGAAAATGTAAGTATTTGACAGACAAGAAAAATCGAGTCATTCTTTATCCAGTGAGAGAAAATTAGAAGGCATCATTTGATGCTTGAGTTGTGAGCTAGTATTATTTGCAAGTAGTTTTAAATGGTGACATAAATATCATTAACAAAACGATTTGGGTGTGTTTTCTATTAACTGTGTGTTGTCATCAATCCTACTTATTTGTGAAAAAGAGCTTTGCCAGCTATGCATCTATACCAACACTACTTATTACTACGTTGGAAAGAGTTTGGAAGGTTTAAGCCCAATGCAACCTCAAGATTAACCAAAATGCATAAATAGGTATATTCACTGTTCTTGTATAATGTGAGTTGTCATTTGATTTATCACATAATGTACACTTGTAAGTATACTCACAAGTGGACATAACACACTAATTGCTTTAAGTAAGGAATTAAACGTAATAACGTTCAAACAAATTCATTTAACCTTATAAAAAAAAGAGAATAATTGATATTTAAAAAATGTCAAATAAAGGTATATCTGATAATTAAAAAGTGTCAAGTATTCATGTATCAAATATGCTTATTTGTCATTTAGAGCCAAGGGGAGGATAGTGTGATATCTGATAAAGTGTTTATATTTTTCGAAAGTTTGTAGTATACCGAACGTCTGTTTATGCGGTGAGTGTTTTTGCCTAGGTAGTATTTGGATGTAAGTCCCGATTTGAATTGTAGGGCGGTTAGACCAAATCTTAGCCTTGGACTGTAGCCACGTAGATAGATCTAGGTCTACTGTAGATCTAGAAAATATGAATTCTTTATTAAATAGAACATCGTCCTTTTCTAGCTCTTCCTCTGGGAAGACTAGTGATTTAAAGAATGTTGTGAACTCAGAAGAGTTTATAATTGAAGATTTTAATAAAGCAATTGATTGTTGGGAATTACCCAAGATTTCAAAAGATTTGATTTACAAAACTAAAAAGCTTGATTTTCTAAAAAATAATTATGCTATAAAGACTGAGGAACGTGATATTACTCTTTCAAAGTCTTTTGAAACTATTCAACTGTTTTCAGAACAGTCTTTAAAGCAATTAAAGGACAAAAAGTACAATTATATTTATATCGGTCTAATCCAAGTAGGAATTAAGCCGTTGACTAAAGAAGGTCTAGATACTTCTATTTTAGCAGTCCTTAGGGATGCAAGATTCGTCAATTTTGATGATTCTTTGCTAAGCAGTGTCGAATCTAGCTTATGTAAAGGTCCCATATCATTTAGCTGTTATCCAAACATAACAGTTTCTCTTAAAGATAGGAACATCCTGAAAAGCATGATCTTACAGATCAAAACCCATAATTATCAAATGATTGAAGGGTCAATACCTGTAGCAATTATTTTTAGGATTTCTTATAAAGCCATGATTTCTGCCTTTGCTAACTCTCAGCATAGGTATCAGCCAAAGAAGGAAGAAACTCTTCTTTTGCAGACTGATTTGTCTAGAGCCAATACAGTTATTCCTAGAGCCATCCAATGGAAAGATGTCAACCTTCCAGAAGACTGGATCTTAGAAGGAGCCACTGAGCCCACGATACCAAAGCAACATGAACCAAATACAGAGTTACAAAATGTGACTCAGTATCCAGATGGTAGAGTAAAGCTATCCTTTAGAAGGTCAACCTCATCTAGGTTTTCAGATAGGGATTCTTCCACCTCTAGCATCCCTCCTCTAGAAAGAAAATTCACAAAGATACCTTCTCTTGTGAATGTTCCAGTTCCCTCCTTACAAAGCCAACCTAGGTTCTCCACTTCGGATTTACCTAGTTCTTCTATACGCTCAGTTGACTATGCCACTAGTATACCCCATCCAATCTACACCAGTAGCCACCAGAGTCAAAGCCAGGAAGAGAAAGAACCTTCTCCTCCAACTTCTCCCACGTTTTCTGCAGTAACAGAAAACATTTTGAATGTTTTAGAAAAAGAGTTCGTATTAGACAAAACTCTACTCCAGAAAGACTTCTATTCCAAAGCTAATAGAGAAAAGAGCCTTTGGTTCTTTAAACATTTCCTTGACAAAAGGAATGAAATCCAAGAAGAGTATTATAGGTTTGTCAATACTCATAAAGTCCATATTCTGTTCTTTGATTGGTTTGAAATATATGCAAATGATAATCACATAGATTATCCATTTAAAGAGTCAAACCCTGTTATTAGAAAGACTACCAATAATTGGACCCTTTCTGATGGTAGGACCACTGAGTCTGAACACCCTCCACTAAGGAGTATCACTATTGAAATAGGTGAACCTCCTGTCCAGATTAAAGCCTCTCCTTATAAGCTAGTAAAGCCTGAAAATAATCTAGAGACAAATATAGATAGCATTATCCAGCAGAACAATTTCTGCAATGCCAATCTCAACACAATAGGAAATCAGTTGACTAGGATAGAAAGTCAAATCCAACAGTCAACCATTACTATTTCCTCAACTTCAAAGTCAATCGTAGAAAAGACTAGTACTGAGAAGAAGGTTAAGGAACCAATCTTCAAACCTTTTCAGGTTTCTAGAACTAGTCAAAAGGCCGTTCATGAGTCAAAGTCTGACTTCGCCAAAGCCATTAAAGACCAACTAGATAGGATAGAAGCTTCTTCATCCACTAGTAAAGTCCAAATTGCCCCTGATACTCAATCCAGTAAGATAGGAGTATTAGATATTGACTATGACCAATCTTCTGTAGCCACTTCAGAAGCAGATGCCTTTAGAGAAGAACCTATAGAAGAACCTAAAGTCAATAAAGTCCATTGGGAGTTAGCCCTACCTACAACTAGGACTCCTCCTGATCTTACCATAGACAACAGACCTAGTGCATTAAACCAATCTAGGTATAATGCATCCTCTGTCTATGAGTGGAATATAGACGGGATGTCTGAGTACAACATCCTAGGTTTATTACAGCGAATGACCATGGCAGCTAATGCCTATAAAACCCAATCAGGAACCTCTGACCAAACCATAGCAGAGATCCTTATAGCTGGATTTACGGGCCAGCTTAAAGGTTGGTGGGATCATCTCCTCACCAAACAACAACAATTAGACATTTTAAATGCAGTCCAATCTAATGAGGATAAGATTCCAATTTTAGATGAATATGGTAATCCTATTCAGGATGCTGTAGCTACCTTCATTCTTACCATATCCTTACATTTTATAGGTGACCCTTCTCACCTTAGAGATAAGAATGCTGAGCTTCTTCATAATCTTAGGTGTAGAAAGCTTAGTGATTTCCAAGCCTACAAAACCACATTCTTCACACGACTCTTTTTGAGAGATGATGCATACCACATCACTTGGAAAAAGAAGTTCTTAGCCGGATTACCTACCCTCTTAGGAGAAAAGGTTAGGAACTCCATTAAAGCCCTCCATGACAATAGAATTCCTTATGATGAACTCACTTACGGTGAATTAGTTAGTTTTGTCAATAAGGAAGGATTAAAGATTTGCCAAGACATAAAGTTACAGAAACGGCTCAAATGGGAGCTTAGGAAGTCTAAGCAAGAATTAGGTGGTTTCTGTAAGCAGTTCAACTATGACCCCTTTAAAGCCTCCACCTCAAAAGATTGTGATGGTAGATGCCCTTCAAAGTCTTACAAAAAACATCACAAGTCAAAGAGGTATAGAAAACCCTATACAGTCTCTAGAGAACCTTACTATAGGAAGTCTTCAAAACCCTATAGAAAGAAACACTTCTCTAAGAAGAAGGATTTTAAAGCCAAATCCTCTGATATTAAAGCCAAGCCTTCTTTTAACTACAAAGAAGCAACCTGCTATAGATGTGGCAAGAAAGGCCACACTTCAAAGTATTGTAGGATGAGCAAAAAGCTCAACCAGCTAGGGTTAGACGAGGAAATCATCTCCAAGATCTCAGCCCTACTTATAGATTCCTCTGATTCAGAGTCTTCCATGACTGGAGACTCAGAAGCCTTACAGGTTGATGAGTTAAATGACTCTGATACCTCCTCCTATAGCAATTCAGATTCGGAATCTGAATCTTATCTAATTCCAAAGAATGTCAATGTTTTGACCAAGGATCAGGAAACATTCCTAGAATTAGTCAAACATATCTCTGACCCCACATTGCAAAAGGAGTATTTAGATAAACTTCTAAAAACTCTTGACCAAAGTAATAAAGTCGAGTCATCCTCTAAAGTCCCAATAGTCAAAAAGTCAGCCTATGACCTTACCGAGATCTTAGGAAAGAAAAAGCCAAAGAAACCAACTCCTTCTATTCAAGATCTCCAAAAAGAGATCAATGGTGTCAAAGCCGAGATTAGGACTCTCAAAGAAAAACAAAAAGCCGATTCTGATACTATCCAATTACTTCTGCAAAAGCAATTGGAAGACCATTCGGTCAAAAGTAAAGAATCAGAATCAGAACCTGACATAGATCCCAAAGAAGAAGATGACCAGAAAATAGATAGCTTAGAATCTCTCCCTGAGAATTTCTTAGCCATCCTAAAGCAGATTACAATTCGAAAGTATTTGATTAAAGTCAAGATTGCATTTTCAAAAGATTTTGAAATTGACACTGTAGCACTATTTGATACAGGAGCCGATTTAAATTGCATTAGAGAAAATTTTGTACCCAAAAGATTTCGCCAAAAGACAAAAGAAAAGCTTTCAGCCGCCAATAATTCAAAGTTAGATATTTCTTCTAAAGTTGATGCATGTATAAAAAATGATGATTTTGAATTCAGAACTACTTTCGTTGTGACTAATGACATACATCATGTAGTCATTCTAGGAACTCCATTCATAAACATCATTACACCATACACTGTAAATTATGATAGCATATCATTTAAAACAAATAATAAGAAACTTGTTTTCCCTTTCATTGAAAAACCGAAAACAAGAAATCTGAATCTGATAAAGGCAAGTTCTATTCATAAAAATCACATAAGTGTTTTAATTAAAACCAAACAAGATGATTTAATTGATCTAAAGAAAACCATACATTTGCATCGCATTCAAAACCAACTTGATGATAATTTTATTCAAAAAAGAATTTCTGATTTTAAAACCTTAATTGAAAAGGAGATTTGTACTAATCTGCCTTCTGCTTTCTGGAATAGGAAACACCATATGGTAGATTTGCCTTATGAAGTTGGGTTTGATGATAGACAAATCCCAACTAAAGCCCGCCCAATCCAAATGAATTTTGAATTGGAGCAACATTGTAGAGCAGAAATTAAAGACTTAGAGTCAAAGGGTCTCATAGTCAAATCTAGGTCTCCCTGGTCATGTGCCGCTTTCTATATGAACAAAAATTCAGAAATAGAAAGAGGAACCCCTAGATTAGTTATCAACTACAAGCCCCTCAACAAAGCTCTTAAGTGGATTAGATATCCTATCCCCAATAAGAAAGATCTCCTCCAAAAACTCCATTCTGCTTTTGTATTTTCCAAATTCGACATGAAATCGGGTTTTTGGCAAATACAGATTCATCCTAAAGATAGGTACAAGACTGCTTTTACTGTTCCATTCGGACAGTATGAGTGGACCGTTATGCCATTTGGTTTAAAGAACGCGCCATCAGAATTTCAAAGAGTAATGAATGACATTTATAACCCTTATTCTGATTTCTGTATAGTCTACATAGATGATGTGTTGGTCTTTTCCCAATCGGTGGACCAACATTTCAAACATTTAAAGACCTTTTACTATGTAACTAGGAGTGCTGGCTTAGCAGTATCTAGTTCTAAAGTCTCTTTGTTTCAAACAAAGATTAGATTCCTAGGTCATTACATCTCCAAAAGAACTATCACTCCTATTGAGAGATCTCTTGCATTTACTGATAAATTTCCCGATAAGATCTTAGATAAAACTCAGTTGCAGAGATTCCTTGGTAGTCTAAATTATGTGCTTGATTTTTGTCCAAATATTAATAGGATTTCTAAACCTTTGCATGATAGGTTAAAGAAAAAACCTGTTGAGTGGACTGATGAGCATAATAAAGCTGTTAGATTAATCAAAGAAAGTGTAAAAAGCATTCCATGCTTATATCTTGCTAATCCTGCTTTACCTAAGGTAGTTGAGACTGATGCATCTGACTTAGGATATGGTGGCATTTTAAAGCAAGTAGAGCATGATAAAGAACAAATTGTCCAATATGTTTCTGCACATTGGAATGATTGTCAAAAGAATTATAGTACTATTAAAAAAGAAATTTTGAGCATTGTTTTATGCATTTCCAAATTTCAAAGCGATTTATTAAATCAAAAATTTCTACTCAGAATTGATTGCAAAGCTGCAAAACATGTTTTGGAAAAAGATGTTCAAAATGTTGCATCAAAACAGATTTTTGCAAGATGGCAAGCAATTTTAAGTGTTTTTGATTTTGATATTGAATTCATTAAAGGTGAAAACAACTCTGTGCCAGATTTTCTGACCAGAGAATTTCTTCAAAACAGATAATGGCTCCAAAGAAAAAAGACAAAGGCAAAGGGAGGCTCATTGACCCGATGCCTCAACCACCTCCTAAATACCAATCTCCAAAAAAAAAAAAAAAAAAAAAAAAAAAAAAAAAAAAAAACCTAAAGAGAAATTGCTGTCCTCAGCAATGCCCATAAAGTCCTGGATTGACATAGTGCAAGAAGATGAAGCTAAAGTCAAGGCCCTTGCCTCCCAAGATCAGGTAAAGGAATGGATTTCATCCCTTTCCCAATCCCCTAAGCTTTTATTAGCTCTTCAAAGTTTTTCACAAAGCAAAACTCTTTCTCAGAAATCTGAGGAAGATGAAGTTATTTCTAAAGAAATTCCAAAGATTCATTTATCTAAAAAAGCAAGTTCTTCTAAAGAAATTATTCCAGGTGAAGGCTCATCTTCTCATATTGTGATTTCACAATCGAGACCTTCACAAAGAGGGGTTTGGTATGATAAAATCCATTATCAAAATATTATTTCTGCCGAAGATGGATTTTACCATTCTGATCCTTTTATTGCACTTTCAAAGACTTTCCCAAAGGGTTGGTTTTTCAAACCATGGGATTTATCAAAACCCCAACCCTATTATCAAAGCATTTTGGAAATTACCGAATCGGTAAAATTCAAACATTTTTTCCTCGGTGAAAACCATGCATCCCCGGCATACTCTACAGCAACCATCCTTAGAGTTATAAGCCCAAATCAATGGGGCGAACCCCTCCATAAAGTCAAAAATTTTCCTGTTTCTTTCAAAGCCCAATTAAACCATTCTCTGGCCTTTTCCTATTGGGATTACCAACAGGCCTGGTTTAATACCTTTTTTATCCAAAACCCAAAGAATTCCCACTCATGGTTATTTTTCTTTCATTCGAAAATAACCATACAAAGCCTTCCAAATTGGTTTCACCAATGGTGGAATTATTTCGGCCCATGCACCGAAATCCTTACAAAGAATGCCCAAGTCTGTTTAGACATTTTCAAAGCCCATTATCAGTCCTCAGATTCAGAGAAAAGATTCTCACCCTTTCTTTGTTTCTGTTCTAATTTCTTCTTACCATGGGTATGGATGTGGAACCTTCGTTACCAAACCCAAGAAGCCCAAACTATCCTTCAAAGAACATTTAAAGTCAAGTGGTGGTCTAAGTTCGATGAACAGTCAAAATTGACTGAGCTCATTGTCCTCAAATGGCTTTCGTCCCATGGCCATATGACTCCCACTATTGAAGAATCAAAAGCCCATTCCACCTTCTTAAGTCAGAAGTCGATGGCCCAATCAAAATTGGCCTCCGCCAAGACCGACGAAGAATATTTTAAAATCATGCAACAGCTCCTTTCTTCCAGAACTGAGTCTGCATCCTCCGCGGCCAAGTCTTCAGATGATGATGAAGAAGAAGCTGTATCTCTAGGTGATGATAACGAAGATGATTGTTTCGGTATCCTCACTACTATAAAGCACTGTAAATAGATTTTACTTCTGTAATTTTTAAAGCTCTGTACAGTAAAAAAAAAAAAAAGTATCTATTTTGTATTTGTACATTCTATTTTTGTATTTGTACATTTCATTTGTATATTCTTCCTTGTATCAGATACAAAGATACTTGTCTTCCTTCACTCACTACCCTCTACGGGAAAAGCTGTGAAGACAAATATTTTTGTCTCTTCGTAAAGTTGTCAAAGATGCTGGGGTCCCACGCACGTGAAGCCTCATCAATTAAAGCACCGTTTTTTCAAAGATGCTCTCTCCACTTGCGGAAATTGCGGATCTGGTCTCCTCCACCTGTCCCTCCACGTGAAGATAGCAATAATTTTATTTTGTTGTACAGGATCTGAGGTATATAGTTCCTCTTGACCTTCAGTTGAAGGGATCCGAAAAATTTGAGCAACTCTCTCCCTTCTCTCTTCTTTCTCACTCTAAAGCAATTCTCTCTTGTTTGTAGAACAAAGAACATCAAGGAAACATTTCCTGTTCTTAGTTCAAGGATCAAACAATTAAAGCTTTCTCTTTTCTTATTTTCTTTAAAGCATTCGGATCTTAAAGAAGTTTGAAGTTTAAAAGAATCATATGTAAGCATTTGATTTTATTTGGAGTTTTGATTTTCCAAAGTTGTAATAATTTTATTTTAAAGCATAGATCTAAGGGTGTATGATTTATATTTCTTATATCTGTTTTTATGCATGATAGCAGACTGATCTGTATCAAATCTGCCATATAAACTGTTACGAATCCTCTGTGGTATAGAGACCGGATCTCTCCCCACAGTTGTAAATCTTCTCTCTCCCCCCTTCCTCAGAGCACCATTTCTGGGAATCCAGATCTGGTACTGTGTATGCAAACCTTAGAGCCAATCTGTTGCTAGGCTTGCAATAATCTTATAAAGAACTTAAACAATACGGTATATTGGCTGGAAACCAGCGTAGTGCGGGCTGTGACAATTGGCAGTTATAAGTCCAATTGGGTCCTAAGGGAAGTTCTGAGTTTACTCGTCGAGCTTCATCGAACTGGTATGCAACAACGCCACGTACTCAGATTATAAAATAAAATTGGATAAGCCGAATAATTAGTTTGACTTATTTAAAATCTTGACTTGTATGCTTGACTGAGAACACTACCTTCGGAGGAGGAAATAGGATCGGAGGAAGGTAGTGTTCTCAGTCAAGCATACAAGTCAAGATTTTAAATAAGTCAAACTAATTATTCGGCTTATCCAATTTTATTTTATAATCTGAGTACGTGGCGTTGTTGCATACCAGTTCGATGAAGCTCGACGAGTAAACTCAGAACTTCCCTTAGGACCCAATTGGACTTATAACTGCCAATTGTCACAGCCCGCACTACGCTGGTTTCCAGCCAATATACCGTATTGTTTAAGTTCTTTATAAGATTATTGCAAGCCTAGCAACAGATTGGCTCTAAGGTTTGCATACACAGTACCAGATCTGGATTCCCAGAAATGGTGCTCTGAGGAAGGGGGGAGAGAGAAGATTTACAACTGTGGGGAGAGATCCGGTCTCTATACCACAGAGGATTCGTAACAGTTTATATGGCAGATTTGATACAGATCAGTCTGCTATCATGCATAAAAACAGATATAAGAAATATAAATCATACACCCTTAGATCTATGCTTTAAAATAAAATTATTACAACTTTGGAAAATCAAAACTCCAAATAAAATCAAATGCTTACATATGATTCTTTTAAACTTCAAACTTCTTTAAGATCCGAATGCTTTAAAGAAAATAAGAAAAGAGAAAGCTTTAATTGTTTGATCCTTGAACTAAGAACAGGAAATGTTTCCTTGATGTTCTTTGTTCTACAAACAAGAGAGAATTGCTTTAGAGTGAGAAAGAAGAGAGAAGGGAGAGAGTTGCTCAAATTTTTCGGATCCCTTTAACTGAAGGTCAAGAGGAACTATCATTTATTTTTGTCAATTAATAATAATCAAATATTTTTCATAATATAAGATTGTCAAATGTGTACAATACTTAATAATAGTCATATATGATGTCAATTGTCAAAATTGTTCAAAATTGTCAATTACAAATGACTTGAAAAAAAAATCAAATATTGTAATTTTTTTAAAAAAAAAGTAAATTACAACAGTGAAATTCCTTGTCTTGGGCTATATATTAGACGCATTATAATGTCAAAAACTAGATAAAACTCAAAATTTTTCAATTAACATCAAACACCACAATAAAGCATAGGAAACCTAAATTCATATTAACATGAACTTGTTTATATATGTGTAAGTATAAATCTAAAATAAGATGTTGTTTCTAAAACTACACATTAAAATAAGATGTTGTTTCTAAAACTTCACATTTAAGGCTATAGTTAGTATTCCACTGTTGATCCAACAATTTTTCATAGCAGTCTTATGCATACAAAAAGAAAAACCAAACAAATTTCCATTAACCCAATAGGTAATGAAAGGTGTAATACTTTATAAACCTTGTATCTTCTTTGATTATAAATGTGTCTTGGTTAATGAGATCTATATAACTCCCTGGTGTAGCCCTACATATCAAGAAACCAGGATTACGATTATATATTGTTGTTATTGTTTAAAGAATAGGCTGAAAAAGCCAGTCATAGTTACCAGCAGGGCATTGAAAAATTTAATTAACTAAGAGCTTTTTATTATGAATCTAACTAGATGATATAAAGAACTGCCTTATGTAATAAAAGAGTAAGATATCTATGCATAAGGAGAAGGAAAAATCTATGCATGAGAAATATCAAGAGTATTTGGATGAATGTAAACCTAACAATGTTCTTTACCTGCATTACTTATCTCTTTTGCACTTTTTCTTTTAAATCAAGTCACTAACATAAGTGGTCCACTTAGAGCGAATTTTGTTGATCCCATCTTCATTATAAGTATCTTTTTCATTAAGCTGACATAAAAAAAAAAAACCTATATTTATTTGTCACTCCTTCAATTGGTGGACATCATTTTAAACACATTTTCTAGTAGAATCTGCAATTAGTTTAAGCTATGTCAATAATCTAACATTTGCACAAAGTATCTGTGATCTGCAATAATCTCCTTCATAAATATCTTGAAATAGTAGCAACATTCAACATTACCACTATGTACAGGCACCTTAACACTATTCCATTTCAGATTAATTTTTTTCATTTGCTATCCTTTTTTGGCAAGAAACATTTGAATCCCACTACAAAAAATAACTAAACACAATAGTTTTATATATAGCAAAAACTACTAGTATACTTATTGCTAAATATCTTTAATACACTTACACAGTTACAATCTTTTTTATATCATCACTGATTTCATTTCTCATTGAATTCAAATAATCAACAACCATTGAGGGCAAGTCAATCACAAGCAAGATCCAATGACAACTATTCACAAATGAATAAAGAGTTAAAGAAAAATACTGAAATTAAAAAGTTCCCATATATAAGAAAATCATTAATTGCCCACGACAACATAGCCCGTAGGGTGAATAACTCTTCTCTATAAGTATCATAAAGTTATGCACCAGCTTCTTGCAAAGTTTTCAAGTCATTAATCAGTGGTGCCAAATACACATCAATATCATTACCAAGGAGGAAGGTTATAAGTAATCATAACAATTGGCCAACAACTATATGTACTACGAAGGTTTTTATGGGGATTTATCCCATCTATAGAAATAGCTAGCCGAAGATTTCTTTCTTCTATGCCAAAATTTGGCCAATTTTGATCTACTAGCCTCCACGATGATAAGTTAGCTGGGTGACATAGTTTGCCATTACTCACCCTATATTGGCATGCCAAGTTAAGTCTTTTGCAGCTCAAGGAGATTGAATCATCCTCTTAAACCTTAGTATAAAAGGAAAATACAACAAGATTTTAGTAGCAATTCCCTTACTTTTCTTGGTACTCTTCTATCTTGACACTCTACTAGTGGGACATGTAGATAAATACTTGTATTCTTTTCTATACATGATGTAATCATTAAGACATGCATGCATTTTTTCATATTCTGAGCCTTATGCAACTATAGTTTTCTTTGCTTCATATATGGACAAAGGTATTTTATTGTTATAAGAAAGCATGTATGATAAACAACTTATTAAATCTAAAAAACTTTTGTCTGACAGTCCATTTCTTCCTTTAATGTTGTAAAGCCTTATTATGACAGATAACTTAGTGAATTTCACACAATTAGGAAACAAAGGTTTTTCAGCATCTTTAAGTAGAGTTTCAAAAGACTTAGGATCACCATTACAAGTGTCAAATGCATCATTAACCATTTATATTGTATCAGCAGCTTCATCATCTTGTTAACTGCCATCAAATGAAACTTTGATATTTGATGGTTGTCTACTCGAAGCTCCTTCTCCATGCTAAGTCCATGTTTGGTAGCTTTGGACAATAACTTTCCAATAAAAATGATTTCTTATCTCAACAGGTGCATGAAAGACCGAATTACCACATGCTTAGCATGGACGTCTCAAGATTTCAGGATTACTAGCATAAACTACTACAAACTTGAGAAACTCGTTTACCTCATTCTCATATTCTATAGACCTTCTATCCATCAACATCCAAGATTTATCCATATTTAAGCTAATAAATTTCCTACATATGCATCACATTTTATTCATTCGATTTTATTAATATTGGAAATTGATATTGTTTGCAACCACAAGAACAGATAATAAAATCAAAAAATCAACAAAAAAAAAAAAAAACAAAGCAGTGAGATCACAATTTCACTAATTAAGCAACTAGTATGTCCCTAATTTAATTTTTGCTACTGTATCTCTGTGATTGTTAGGAATCTGACAATGCTATAAATAAATATTTGTAGTTTATTATTAATCAAATTTAACTTTCGGGATTGATTTCATCAATTATTTTTCATTGATTCAATAGATATAAGTTCAAAGTTTGATGAACGGCTTTATTGATTGAGCAACCAAAGTCCAAAACTTGTGCCTAGCCCATTGAATTGTTGCCACACAAATTAACATTACTTCTAATCTACAAGCAATTCAAAAACTATTGTAGTTCCGTAATTTTCCCCAATTAAAATGTATGAAGCAGACCAAATTGGAGCAAAATGCATTATGCTAATACTATTATGAGAGACATTTCAGTAAGATGTTTGCTAAAAAAATAAAATATTTTAAGAGACATTTTAACAAACAAATAATGTGCATTCAAATAGCAAAACACTCTAAAATCATTTCAAGAGGATATAAATCTCACATACCCATTACTATTATGAGACTCAAGTAATTTCAACTGAAAATATTACACATTCAATTATTATATGAAATCAATGTCGCTCTTAGTAGAATCAAGGAGAAAGTATTGTTCTCAATGTAATCAATTAGAGGAGCAATGCTATAATTTGCTTGAAGAGAGGAATGAAAATAATATCTTAGGTTAAATAAACAAAAATTGAAGAGAAGTATACTAACCGAAGATAAAATAAATTGATTCTTTCGAAATTGAAAATGAACATGAAAATTATCTGTATGTTCTTTGTTTTTTGAATCGGAACAGATATGAGACTTAAAACATCAAATCAACCTGAAATTGATTAAAAATACAATTAATTCAAGCATAGCCCTAAATTATCAAAGTTAGAAGGAGAGAATAAGAAAATCAAAATTAAAAGAAAAAACACCTAAAATTTAAGAAGCAAATGAAGCTGCAGCAAAGCTTAACTTGTTTGCGTGTTCATCTTCTAGAGAGAATGGAGATGAAATTTGAGTTTGTTCGACTCAAAAGATGGAGGTTTGACACTTTAATATTTGCTATGGAGAAGCTTTGATCGGAGTAAAGAAGTGGGGACGGCCAAGAACGAGCTTTATTGATTTGTCATTTTGTGAAGAAGAATTTGCGTTTTGCATTCTGTGAAGAAGAGAAATGGACATAGGACAAATCAAATGTTTATTTGTTTTATATTTCACTTTTTTGGGAAATTTATAAGAATAACTTCAAAATTTTTTTTATTTTTGAATTTAGTTTCCTAAATTTTTTTTTTTATCATAATTAGCTAGTTGTTAATTTTTTAGACTAAATTATCCTCACCAATTTAAATAAATTTACAAACCAATGCCACATATACAGTCTTCACACTCTCTACACTCTTAACACTCTAAAAAAAATACTACCAATATTCTCTACAAATCATCAAGTCTCATTAAATAAGTGTTGTATAACTGAAGATATAATCATCAATTGATAATTGGGAAGCTTCTTGAGGTTAGTTTCTATTCTCGCACAATACAAACCTTAAGGCGAAATTGATATGGTTGTGTTGTAAATGTTGTTATTTTTCATTCATAAAACAATATAATTTGTAAAAGTGCTTACTTGGAGTAGAGAAACTTAGTTTAAGTAGAGAAATCGAGAAAAAAAAAGTCAGAAATTCGAAAAAAAAATGAACCCAGATTTAGTGAGGCAGGCAGTGGGACAGGTGCCTGTCTCAATAAATCTGAGATCAAATTATGTGCGACAGGCATCTGTCCCACTGCCTGTCGCACTATGTTGGGTTGCATTTTAGTGGGACAGGTGCTTGTCTCACTAAGTGCATGTGGGACAGGCGGTGAGAAGGGCCTGTCCTACTGCCTGTCACACATGCACCTATTGAGATAGGCATCTGTCCCACTAAAATACAGCAAACATAGTGTAACAGGAAGTGGGACAGGTGCCTGTCTCACTTCCCGTCGCACGTAAGCATTTTTGCATTTTGGTGAGACAGGCTCCTGTCCCACTGCCTATCTCACTAAAACAGCATGTCTCACCAAATTTCAGATATTTTTTTAAAGTTATAACTTAGGCTACATGTGTCTGTTTAGAGTGTATAATATACCGTTTCGAAGCTTGCGTAAAGATAAATCAAATCTAAAATCTTGAATTGCATTGTATGAAATGGTTGGACTAAGAATTTGTCTAAATTTAATTGCGATGGGCACGTATATATAAAAAATGTGCCGCAATTCTCTTTATCATATTTTGTAGTTTGTAATCTTATTTCTTTTGTTTTTTTAATGATTTTAGGCTTGATGGATTCGGTTGTCCTTCAATTGTGTTACGACGGTTGGTGGGAGACGTTGCCAGATAGCCGTATGGAGTACGTGAATGCTAAAAATACAGCTTTTTTGGTTTGGAAATATTGTACGTTTGATCAGTTTCTGGCAAGAGTGTATGAAGTTTTACAGATAAATCCTAATAAATATATTATGACAATGAAGACAACTTTGAGGTCTAACAACACAATGTATCATGCATGTTCACTACCTATGGATATATTTAATGATGAAATGGTAAAGGTTGTATTACATATGGCCTCTGATGTGGTCAACTATGGATGTATCCATGTATTTGTTACCATATCTCCTCGAGTTCCAGTTGAAGATCTTGAGCCATTTGTAGAAACTGAATCTTCTTTTAGAGCAAATGACTCTGTCCCCGATATTGAAGAAGAGGTGTTACCACAGCCGATATTGGGGCAGCAACATTACTCTCCACTCCATGAAAACAATAATTTCATTGATGAGAACAGTATTATATTTGCCAATATTGAAGAAGAGATTTTACCAGTAACGACATCGTTAGAGCAACGGTAGTCTCCATTCCACAACAATGATTTCCGCAACAATGATGATTCTGTTGATGACACCAACATCACAGAAGCTGATTATGTTTTTGCAGAACCGTTCAATAGTGCGAGGCCCACTGTGTCCAATAGTCCAATTGATAATCGGAACATCGGTCATTCCGATATTACTAGCAATGATGAGGATGAGCATCAACATGATATTCCCACTAATAACAGAGACAGCCGATCTATTCCTCCAATGGCCCGTTCGAAGAGAAAGGTAACAGTTGATCCCCTTGTGAGTCTTGCTCCAGTTTTGCCTTCAAACTTGGTCGGTCCAGACTTAGTTAGAAGTTGTAATTCTGCTAATATTAGCGTGGGTAAGCTGTTTGCTGAAAAAAATAAGTTAATACTAGAACTACGGAAAGCTGCCTTGAGGGATAAGTTTGATTTTAAGATTACACGCTCCATAACGTCACGCTTTGAGGCCAACTGTTCATCGGAATCATGCAAATGGCGTATTTGAGCAACGAGAGGTTCGAATGAGCAGAATGTTCCTTGGGTAGTGAGAAGAGTTGATAATGTACACACATGTTCTAATGAGGGGTTGCCTTGTGGTCTTTGACAAGTAAGAAGTAGGGTTGTTAGTCATATTATCGCCGATAAATTTATCCAGAATAAACAGATATACACTCCGAATGATATCAGAGCAGACATGCAGCAGGAGTACGGTGTCCAATTAACATACCAGCAGCCATATCGGGCGAAAGAAGTTGGTCTCGAAATAATACGAGGGAATCCTGCAGAGTCATACAACTTACTTCCCAAATACTCTCACGTTTTGACCAAAGCAAATGAGGGCACAGTTATTCACCTACAGCAAGATTGATAATTTCTTATACTACTTTCTAGCTCTTAGATCTTCCATCAAGGGTTTCATGCAGTACATCAGGCCAGTAATTGCTGTAGATGGTACTCATCTAAAGGGGATATATCGTGGGAGCATGTTTGTGGCAATATGTCTGGATGGAAATAATCAACTGTATCTGTTAGCCATTGGGGTCATGGATTTGGAAAACAATGATGCTTGGGAATGGTTTATGACAAAGCTACATTGAGTGATTGGCGACAGACCAGAGTTAGTAATTATCTCTAATCGGTGCACTGCCATTAAGAGAGCCGTTCTGAAAGTATTTCGCATTGCTGGCCATGGCATTTGTTTTTACCATGTCAAAGGTAACATAAAGTCTAGATTCAGAATGTCTAAAGCTATTTGGGATGAATTTGAGCATGCCTTTATTAATGCAGCAAAAATATATGGACACGAAGATTTTAAAAAATAACTAGAGGGGTTGTGGATGCTCCATTCGGGGGCGGCTGATTACTTAGAGAATAATGTGGGTACGTGTAATTGGGCAAGGTCTAAGTTTGAAGGTAGAAGATACAGCATCCTCACCGCCAACATCGCAGAGAGTGTGAATTCATTTATGAGGGAACCGCGAAAATTTTCGGTTACTCATCTTGTTGATCACTTTAGAAAAACATTGCAACAATTGTTTTATGACAGAAAAATTGTTGCTGAATCAATGAGTACTTGCCTAACAACATGGGCAGACGAAATAGTTGTTGAAATGAGAATTTTGGTGGAAAGAATGACCGTTCGTCCAATATCTCAACATCGATTCGATGTTCTGGGTGGTGGTATTAAGGAAAGGATAGTTGACCTATGTAACAAGACTTGCTCTTGCAGAGTATTCGAACTTGATCAGCTTGTCTGTGCCCATGCAATTGATGCTTGTCTCACCGTCCGAGTGGATTACATCAGTTTTTGTTCTAACTTTGACTCGAAGGAGTCGTTAGTCATGGCATATACGCAACCTGTAGAGCCTGTTGACGACATGGAAGATTGAGAAATTCCTCCAAAAATTCGGGACATGAAGGTTAACCCACCGATCGAAGCACCACCAGCTGGTCATCGTCAAGAGCTCAGAATACCTTCTATTGGTGAGGATGCAAACCAGAGGACTGTGAGATGCGGGCTGTGCAACCAACTGGGCCATAATCGCAAGAGATGCAAAAATCCCATTGCTTCAAATCCAAACTAGTCGCATCATTGTTTACGATAGTTGACTTTGGAAGTGTTATCTTTGGTGTATTGTACAATTATATAAAATGAAGTATTTTATTTTGTGTAAAATTACATATTAACTATTAAAATATATCACCGAATATGTGTGTCCGAATGTATTATATTCATACATTATAATTCGAATGTCTACAATGGCTTACAGTCCAATATAGCCATTAAATATATCTACAGCAATTTTCTTTCTAAAGTACTGCCCATGGCTACTATCAAAATTAAGTTTGAGCCCAAACATTAAATACATCGTAAACATTAACAAAAAAAGGCCACAATCGCCACTTCCAATCTCTTGTTGTGGCACGTCCTTGACTACTCTAACTTTCCAAGAGTTCGCACTCTACAGGTCAGGTCGGATGTTGTAGATTCCAACAGCCTCAAGCCATTGAGGGAATATGACTTTCAATGGTTTGAATTGATGTAAGTATGTTTTATCGTCGGCAAATGACAATAACGAGTCATAAATCCGCACTCTTTTGGCCTGAAGGTCCGCTTGAGCCAGTACCCAATGATCACCGCCCAGATTTATAGGAATAAATATCTGCATATACAGCATCAACATAAATTGATAGTCTTCGTAATATAAAAAATTTAAACAGCATAAACATTGAGCAGTAATACGCACCACATCGACTTCCGTGAACGGTTTTGACATGATATCTTCTCGTCCATCAATATAGCTATTAAGGTTACCTCCATATTGTAATGAATGGACATCACACTGACTGTTGTTCCATAATTGTTTCAAGAACACCCAATAAGCATATTACACGAGGGTTAAATTATTAACTGTGATATCGCCATTAAATAACGAGATAAGAAAATAAATCCTTGATTATTAAGTTTTGAAAACTCGTTACCCAAAAATAAGTGTTCGTATGGGTGACGCGCTGAGGTAAGGCATTCGGATACTGTCGTTGTTTTTTACTAATCAAGCGAAAATAAGCGTGAATATGCTGCAAAATGCAGAAGAATAGAAACATGTCAATTGATAACATAACATAATATAGAAGAAAGATGAACAGCAGTACAAGAATAGAATGTGTGGTTTTAAGAATACTCATTTCGTCACCAAGCCATCTCATTGAAGCGTTGCCCAAGAGTATGTCGAAGAATTTTTGCGACTGTTGGACAAGGCCATCCACGGTGATTCCGCCAGCAAACCATTGATCAAACTCCTAAAATAGTCGTGAATCTTCTAGGCCCCTAAGCGGATTTATATCCATACTCGTTCTTTCATCAATGTCTGAGTCCGTGATTTGGAGTGTGGGTAGAGGCCTAACATTTCTTCCTCTCTTGAAAGGAGGAATTAAGTAAGGACTGCTAAACAAATATGACGGTCTGTATGGACGTCCAAACTTACTTACGCCAGAAGGCACCTCTGTGATGATCTGCACACTGTCACCACTGACGTCTCCGTGGAAACTGTAAAACGACATGGGGGTGTAATCATCCTGATTGCCCGGGGCCTAGCGATTCGGCAAGATGAAGAGATTAAACTTATATGTCATTTAAAACAAAAAAAAAAAAAACGCAACAGTTGCATTTAAATATGCTCACAGTATACGAGCGTCCAATTGGAGAATCACCATGTGAGCGCTTGGAAGAACTATCACTGAACGAGGCCATAAATCTCATTACTGCTTTTCTATACTGTTGTTGTTCTCTGCGCTCTGCCTGAAAATCCGACCTTAGTTCAGAAATGGAGTGCTCAATGTTGTCCATTCGTTGAATGAGTTTATCATAACGGGACTTTGTCCTCGGCTGTTGCCACCAAACCAAGACAAAAATGAGAGAGTGTTCAAATCAATTATGTATGATTACTATGAAAATGGAATTTCAAATCATAAGTCACCTCTAAGGCATGTGTGTCGTCAGAATCATGTGCCGATTCATGACGGTCAACAGCGCCAACCTCATCCTCAACGGGATTATGCTCTACCTGTGTTCGGGTCGTGAAGTCGTGATCCTCCTCTTCTGTCCTTGTAATGAGTGGCGCGCTAATTGAAGGTTGATGCTGCACAAAGTTACATTCAAATTGAGTAAAAGATACCTACATTACTGCACAAAATGAGTAAATTATCACTAAACGATACCCACATTTAGGACCCAACTTGGAATATATGGCACGTAATCCTCCACACTCTTCCAATATTTTGAGGCTTTCTCCTTTGCATCCGGTTTGATTGTTTGTAAAATGTTTCCCTGTTGTAATTAATACCAAAATTTAAATTACTGCAATTATATAGTATTTAGTAATAAAAAAGCAGCTATATACATAGGTACGCATATATTACTTACAAGACGAGAGTTGTCATTGAAATATGAATGCACTTCAGCAAAGTTGATCTTAGAAGAAGCCATGGGCTTCCACTGTACGATCCGAGGAATCTTCCTTTTAGTTTTCACGATCCAGTCTGATGGCGGTCTGCCAATTGCTTCAAAAATCCATGCCTGCAACAACGAAATATATAAACTCATAAAACGTATCATTAAATATTCATTATTTAAAATCTAAAATATCAACGAGAATATCCACACACCTGTACTCCAGACGTAAAACCATAAATATTATATTTTTCAATTTTATGCTTTGGGTTTTCGGCGCAAGCGTCCTTAAATTTCTTGGCTTTCTCATTCAATGCATTGTCAAGACTTTCATATATAGTTTCCCATGACAAACGACCCCATGGACGACTTTGAAAGTGATCTATGTCATCTACATCGTTAAGCAATAAGAAATTAATTTGACAATGATCTTTTCTTCCATTCAATACTCTGTCTGCAAAGTAAAACAGCGCGATCTTTAGCGCATCATTGTCATCCATGGCTTTGAAGTCTAAGTCCATAAATCTTGACTCGAAATCGGCAAGATTCATTTTGTGAAACAAACCATCAAAATACTTGTTAAATAACCTGTGCATTGTTTTATGCTCCCTCAGCACGACATAATGATCATAGCAAAGTCCCGTAACTAGGCACCACTCTCCAATAGATAATTGTATCAATTCCTCACTAATATGAAACCATAACTGATTATTGTTCTTACTTTCTCCAAGTGCCACTTGCCTAAGCAAAATATTATGCACAATTACACCACTGAATGGAAAGCTTCGGCAGTCAATGAAGTGCCCAAATATATCATCCTTAAATAGTTTTAATTGTCGTTTTGTTAATTTCTCTCGGATGGCGTTGACTACTGTATCTAATTTACACATACTTGTGATATGCCCGGGAAAGTGATCGGCATAAGGTACCTTCAAAATTGCCGGTTCTTTCATTGGTCCGGCTGGATTATGCTTCTTAATTTTCAATTTCTCCATTTATCTGAAACAAGTAACAAAATAAAATTGTTATATGACATAATTACATTTTAAAAATCCCCAACATTAACAACAACAGTAAAAAAAAAAAAAAAAAAATTCTGGCTTTTGGTGCAACAGGTGCCTATCGCACGAAGAGCCCCTGGCGCTTGGTACGACGGGCCAAGCCTGGCGCGCGCGGGCAACAGGTGCCTGTCGCACGCATCGCGCTCGCGCGGGCAACAGGTGCCTGTCGCACGCACCGCGCTCGCGCGAGGCAAGCGCAGCCTGGCTCTTGGTACGACGGGCCACCCCTGTCGCACCGGTAGACAGGCACAATGGGGCACGCAGTGCACGCCTGCGGGCTCGCGCGCGCTGTGCGTACGATAGGGGCTGTCGCCCGTGCACGACAGGCCCCGTCGCACGCACAGCGTACCTGGCTCTTCGTGCGCAGGGTGGCCCATTGCAATAAGAGCCCTTGGCCTTTGGTGCGACGGAGGGGTGGTGCGCGCGCGCGCGACAAGCCTCGTCGCACGCACAGTGCGCACACGTACGATAGGCGCCAGTCACATGCACCGCGCTCGCACGAGGCAGGTGCGCGCAACACAGGTGCGCAGCTCACGCGTGCGTGCAACACAGGTGCGCAGCTCACGGGCGCGCGCTGTGCGTGCGACGGAGCCGGTCGCCCGCGCACGCCCCACGTCGCACCAAGAACCAGAAGCTCTTAGTACGACGGGCCACCCTGTCGCACGAAGAGCCAGGCGCGCTGTGCGTGCGACGGGGCCTGTCGCGCACGGGCGACAGCCCCTGTCGCACGTACAGTGCCCGGGACGCAGGAGCGCAGCTCGCGCCCGTGCGCGTTGCGTGCCGCATTGTGCCTGTCAACCGGTGCAACACCCGGCCTTGCATTGTTTCATCCATCACTAAATGCACTTCATATACGCAAAACAATACATACAACTCAACAATCCCCTCATCAAAAATTGATTTTATTAAAACTAAACATAAATTATCTAAGAGAAATTTCATCAAACACCTGATATGCACTACTTATAATCATCATTCTAATTAAATTTCACTTCATCATAACACTCCAACAACCTATAATCTTCTAAAACACCAATCAATTTCACGCAAATTATTATAAAAGGTTGAAGTTTGTTACCTAGGGTTTGAACTCTTTTTAAAATCTTGGATTCGTTTACGGTTCCTTTAGATTATGTGGATCCGGTTGGATATTAAGTCACCGAGCCTTCGTCGTCGTCGTTGATGTTGCTGTTGCCGTCGCCGGTTGCCGGATGCTATTCGCCGTTAAAGAGGATAAGTTTTGGGTGGAGCTTAAGTGATGGTTTGGAGTGGAGAAATGTTGAGGGTAATTTGGGATCAAAATTTAAGTTTTGGCTAGTTATGATAGGAATTTATTTGGGTGGTTAAATTCGAAATTTGAAAAGGTTTTTAGGTTATTTTTGTAAATTTCCCCACTTTTTTTAAGTAGTATTTTACGGGTAATTAACAAAAATAAAACCAAAACCTTTGTCTGTTTACAATTTAACCCCTAAAAAATTTTCCTATCATAACTAGCCAAATACTAGTTTTCTTAGACTAAATAGCCTCATCACTTTCAACAAATTTACAAACAATGCCACTCTTTTAATTTCCCGGTTTAATCAACACTCTTAAGAAACCTCATCACTCTCAGCATAATAGAAGATATAAAATCATCATTTGGAGAGCATTATAAAGGTTAGTGTATGTACATACACAATATGAATTTTTAATGTATTAAATTTAAGGTTTAAGCTCGAAATTGATATGGGCTTTATTATAAATATTGTTATTTTTCATTCATAAAGTAATGTGATTTGTTAAAGTACTTAGATTTGAGTTGAGAAATTAAAAAAAAAATCATAAAAAACAGTAGAAATTCAAGGTAAAAACAAAACCCTGGTTATGTGCGACAAACTGAATTATGTGCAACAGGCTGGTGATAGCTGCCTGTCACCCCACATAATTCAGGCTATCGCATATAATTATAATATGTACGATGAGTATTTTTTGGAGATCGTAACTTGGGCTACATGTGTCCGTTTTTGGTGTATAATATACTGTTTCGGAGCTTGCGATGAGATGAGTCAAACTAAAACCTTTTTCATTGTCTTACCTCATGGTTGAACTAAAAATTTGTCTCAATTTAAATGCAACAAACACCTATCGTATATAAAGTTGACTCTCTCACATATTCTTGCTTTGTGTGACATCCATGTAAAACGTGTTGACTATTCACTTAATAATGTTTTGTGGTGTGTAACCATATTTCTGTTTTTTTCAATAATTTTCAAGCTTAATGGATTCAGTTGTGCTTTAGTTATGTTACGATAGTTGGTGGGAAACATTGGCGAATGGGCATATAGAGTATGTGAATGGCTAGAAGATATTGGATTGTACAACATTCGACAGAAACTGCGGAGTGTTGACCCTTGGAAAGTCAGGGTACTGAAGGATGTGCTGCAACTTCAGTTGTGCTTCAATTGTATTACCACAGTTGGTGGGAGACGTTGGCGGATGGGCGTATAGAGTACGTGAATGGCTAGAAGATATTAGATTCTACAACATCCGACAGGAACTACAGAGTGTCGACCCTTGGAAAGTCAGGGTAGTGAAGGATGTGTAACAACCAGAACCTAGAAGCAGTGATTGCAGTGTTTTTCTGTTGATGTTTACCATGTATTTAATGTGTGGACTTAGATTTGATTTCAGTAGTGGGCACGAGCAGTACTTTGGGAAGAAGATTACTGTGGACATATTTAATGGCGATATTGGATTGTAACCCGTTGTAATCATTCAAATGTTGATGTATGGATTTTTTTTGCCTTTTTGAATGTACTTAATTAGATACAATTATTGGTTATTATATTACAGTCTAGTCACATGGTAAACAAATGTAACAGTTATACCAATATTTTTAATTATAAGTAATTCTGGACCTAGGTGATACAATAATAAATAAAATAAAATACTTTATTATACGTAATTGTGCAATACAAAAAAAATAAGAGTTCAAAATACATAATTACTCAGAACGATACAACTGGTTTGTATTAGAGACAATGGGAGCACAACTAATTCGTTAAGCTTGAAAAATATTAAAAAACAAAATAAATAATCAGTTCATATCCTCACTGGCAAAAGGTGTCCTGAGCTCTCAACGATGACCAAGTGGTGATGCTTGTACTAGTGGATTAATTTTCATATCTTGTATTTCCTCTAGAACATCCCAGTCTGCCATATTGTCAACTGACTCCACTAATTATGCATATGTAACAAAACCTAAACCATTTCATCGTTAGATATACCCACAGTAGTGAACATGTACGATAGATTGTGTTAATAGACCTCAAAATTGTCTTCATCGTGATACTATTTTCGTTAGGATTTATCTACAAAACCTCACACACTCTTGTCATAAACTGATTAAATATACAATCTTCCCGAACCATGAAAGCTATATTATTAGCATTCACGCACTTCATACAACTATCCTCCAATGTCTCCCACCAACTATCGTAACACAATCAAAGCACAACTAATTCGTTAAGCTTGAAAAATATTAAAAAACAAAATAAATATGGTTACACACTACAAAACATGATAAAGTGAATATGCGGCACATTTACATGAATGTCCCACATATTGTGATTATATGTGATAGGCAACTTTATGTGTGATATGCACCTATCGCACTTAAATTTAGGTAAATTTTTAGTTCGACCACAGCGCCAAATGGCATAACAAGTTCTCACTTTGATACGCCTAGTCGCAAGCATCGACAGTATATTATATGCCCACAATGGACACATCTAGCCTAAGTTATGATCTCTAAAAAGTATCCGTCACACATACTATAAATTTGTGCAACAGGCTGAATTTTGTGCGATATGTTGGGCGATAGGTATTTTTGTGCGCCAGGCATTTGTCGTGTAGCATGTCACACATAATTTGGGTTTCATTTTTTCCTCGAATTTCTATTTTTTCAATGATTTTTTTTTTTATTTTTCAACTAAAATCTTAGTACTTTAGAAAATCACAATACTTTATTATGAAAATAACAGCATTTATAGCAAAACCCACATCAATTGATGATTTTATATCTCAACAAACTTAATGCATTAAAAATTTATTGTGTAAGAACATACACTAACCTTGAAGATGCTCTCTAATTGATGATTTTTTATCTCCAGTTATGCTAAGAGCATTGAGGTTTGTTGAGGTCATTGAAACTGTAGAGGTTTGTTGAGAGTGTTGAGTACAACTTGGAATTTGTAAGAGTGGCATTGTTTGTAAATTTATTAAATGTGATGAGAGTTATTTGTTCTAAAAAATTTGCATTTGGTTAGTTATGATAGAAAAAGGTTTGAGGGGTCAAGTTTAAAAAATTTAAAAAATTTGTGGTTACTTTAAAAAATTTTCCATATTTTACTACTTTTCACTTAATAAGGCAAATCGACTTTCTTTTTTAATGATTTAATACCTACTACTTTATTTAAAGGTGGTCAAATATGTTTCGTGCTTGCGCTAACTGTCATTTATTTTTTAGGCATATAAAATATTTAATAAACTGCTAAATATATTTGACAATTTATAAAAACTATCACATAATAAATGTGAAATACACCTATATTTGTTGTAGTGTAAGAACCATTTCTTTATAAATTCTCAGGGTGTAATACCTGAAAATTAAGTAATTATTAGTATTACTTTGAATTCATTTTTGTGATTAATAATTTATTTTTATATTTGATTTTTAAATTTTTTATGTTATGTCATTATTATCGTTATTGTTATTTATTACTGCTATTAATATTAGTGTTAATATTAACTTTATATTGTGCTTGGACTTATTTGTTACTAGGTCTAGTTTTGGCCAAGCCCATTTTAGTCATTTCATCTAAGCACATTAGGTAAAAATCCTAGGTATAAATAGATAAATTAAAGAGATAAAAAGAGAGCTAGCTTCTTCTTCTTCATTTTGTCGGGTAGGAGAGGTTTATTGACAGAGGCCAAAACTTTTCTTGGTTTTTATCTTTTAAGTGCAAAAATTGTTGGGAAATTGTGGAAGTGTTTAAGGTATGCATTTTTAAAACAAAAATTATTGGGTTTGATCTCTATGATTAAGTTTTGGAGGTTATGACTCTTGAGGTTTCTGTATGATTTTCATAGTTATTACGTATTGTAGAATTATTAATTAAATGAAAACCATGAGGATTAAGGAAATGTGTCGGATTTATATGACAATCACTCACTCCGAAAATTATTTAAAATTTTTTATTTTAAGTTATAAAAATATGTCTATATCTAGCGAAACTAGACATCTTGAGGGCTAATAGAATTTTGTTTCATCCAACAATGTCTTATATTCTATTTTTAACAAATTTTTAAATTATGTTGTATGATTTTGGAAAATTCACATTTCCACAGTGTTGTAAAATCTAAAAAATGTTTAAAAAGACCAAAATTTCTCAAAATTTATGAAACTTTCTAGATCAACTCTTATATATGTCTAGCTTATCATATCCAAAATTGTGGTCCTAATTCCTTGCATTTTAGTGACGGGTAGATTTTCCATACTTTTAAGACTTTCATGCAGGAGGTGATAAATACCATGAATTTTTAACTTGCTTCCTCTCTTTTCTGTTAGAGAATCTGTCAGCAGACATGTAGATGACGAGTACAACTTGGCCAATGTGGTGAACTTCTTTGAGGTTAGTTTTAACCTGTAACTTGATGGATTAAATATTGATAGGTTATTAATTGTTATTTTGGAATGAATTTTAGCTAAGAACATTAGGGCTAAAACCAAAATTTGTAACTAGAACAAATAGATTCAGAATTTTTATGCTTTGTCATTCCTTGCATGGTTCATCAATATATAAAGTAAATGTTACCACATCGGACTTTAAATCTTGATCATCTATCTCTGTCAAAAGCCTTTAATCAAAATCTCATAGATAACCACAGAAGGCCTACAATCGAAAAAAAAAATGCATTTTCTTAAACAGCTCAGTGGAAGTAACAAGGATTTTCCTAAGTTAAATTCTAGTGTGCTCAGGTTTGCTTTTATTAATAATCAGTCTTTTTAGTGCATAAATGAGTAACAAAATAGTGAAATCAAGTGGGCCATTGGGTAAATTTTACCTAGCTTTAAGTTACATTAAATGTAACTTAGGAAAATCCAAATAATAAGGATTTTCCTAAATTATATTTATTGTAACTTACAATCAGTCTTTTCAATGCAAAAATGAATAACAAAATAGTGGAATCAAGTGAGCTAATACGTAAATTTTACCTAACTTTAAGTTACAATAAATGTAACTTAGAAAAATCCAAATAATAAAAGCAAACCTGAGCACACTAGAACTCCCCGTTTTAAAATAAAATAATAACCTCATAATTACTTTTCCTTACAAAGCACAAAATAAAGTATTGAAATTTGGCAAAGGAGGAGAGGGCTCTACTATCAAGAGAACATCTCAAACACTTGCCTTAATTCGATTAAAATTGACAGTCGACATCACTGATAACAAAAAAGCAAAAAATAAAGATAAAATAGTATGAACAGGACAATAAAGATAAAACAAAACAAGGTAAGACAAATTTTCAAGAGAGGCAAAATTAAGGAAACCTTTGACCAAAGTCATCCACTGAAAGTATGCTGTATAAAAGTTGTTTCTTGCAATCTGAGGTCAACCTTGTTCTCACCACCACGTTTCTCCAAGCATATGGATTGCATCGAAGCAACTAGAGGCATAACTGATTTTAAGAAAGAAAACTTATTGGAGGAATGAAATTTGAAATTTCAATAGAACTTTTGAAATTCATACTTATAAGTTATTCAATTCATATACTACATATGTGAGAAAAAACAGCCCTAGTATCTCTAACAGGAATAAAATTATTAAAAACCAAATTAGCTAGTAGATTCACAAAGACAATAAAAGATTCTACAAGTAGTAGGAGACAAGAAGGCGGACACTTTCTTTTTACATCATTACATGTTGCTCAAGTTCACACAGGCGACACCAATCTCCTTCAGCCAACTATTCAAATAATAGGTGTGAGCATGTTCGTGACAAGCGCACTACTATTAATAATTGAAAATTCTGAATGAGGGGAAATGAGCAGATGTAAGCATGTACAACCACTTGAATGTGATCTTCAGATCAATTAGATGATAAGAGGCTTTGTGCAAGTTAGACACTGTAGCATCGCAGTGGCATAGCAACTACATAATAAAAACTTAGAATCAATTAGCTAACATATGAGATGCTTGGATGTAACACGAGGCCCTAAAACTTCTTTAATAAGCATACAATATCCCAGTTATTTACAATTCAAACAAGAATATCTATGTAATACAGTAGACTTTCACATGATATGTGATCTGTTAATTATGATTTTATGCATTACATGACAACCAATTTGCAACATTATAGGTTAGCAGACACTTTTTAATAAACTTTTATCAAACTTTAAGCCTTTCATATGTGAATGGAACTTAAGATAAACTTTTATCAACCTTTAAGCCTTTCATATGTGAATGGAACTTAAGAATGGAGATTAGAAAACAAGATAAAAAGAGGAATGCATAATCAACAATCATCCATAAAATAGTACAAGCATGCTAGTATAGATGATTATAGAAAATCAGAAGCAATACAATCTTGAGATTATTATTGTCCCTTTGGAAGACTCATGTAAATCAGGAAATACTTTTTTGTTTTCTATTCTATTTAGACTGACAAAACATTTTCATTTCTTTTTATCATATTATATTCAGGGGTGAAGGTAAGAGTGGACTAATCCCAGTTGCAACTAGGGTAGGTTTTTATAAAAAAAATTAATAAATTATAAATTTGCCTTTATTAAAAAATTATAGAAAAAATAAAAATAAACCTAATAGTTGTAGACAATTTCTATTTTCCCAACTTATAAAACTCACCTGAGTACCCAACTGAATACAAAATCTAAATTCCCCAAAACTCACCTATTCGAGTCGTCAAGCGATTGCCTCATGAGTGACGCCTAGCCACTGCTGCATGGGCTGCACTCGCATGCTTAGTCCCTCACAGCACTCCAAGTCCCAAATGCCCAGTCTTTGTCCCTCGATGCACCGCTTGGCATGAGTCATTTTGTATTTTAAATTTTAATGTATAAAATAGAATATGATAAATGATAATTATGGCATACAAAGTGGAAGGCCAAAAGCTGTTGATTCATCTTCTTAAAGTTATAAAATAATAGATTAGTAGATTAATAAAATATGATAATAGATTTATAGAATATGATAAATAATAATGATGCCTACAAAGTGGAGCTACTGATTCATATTTTTAGAATTATAAAATAATGATGGCATGCAAAGTATGAGTGAATAGACTAGTAAAATAATTGATTGTTGAGTGCTGACTTTTATCAAATTGGTTTTTAGCTTATATTTTTGTCAAATTTTTTAATAAAATAATTAATAATTCTCTAATATTAGAAAATAGGTGATGATCAATCATCCACCAAGTTTTTATCTCCATCTCAAGTTAATGCACCAGATTCCAATGAGCAACATACTTCTAAGTCTTAAAGGGTTAAATATAAAGAAACTAAAAATACTTATCTACAATGTGATCCTAGATTACGTTATCAAAGAGGGACATATACAATGAATCAATGTGATGATATTTGAAGGGAGTACATCAAAATGGGACAGTGTCAGTCTAAACTATGAGATTATCCACTGACTAATGATGGCATACAAGAATGTAGATTTTTTAGTACCATTGGTTTAAAAATTTTCCATGGCTTGAGTACTCTGAGACAAAAAATAGTGCATTTTGTTTTACGTACTTTCTTTTAGATGAAATGCCATTGAACAATCCAAAATTCGTTATTGAAGGGTTTTCAAGTTGGAAGTGAGTCAACAATGCAAAAAAACTGTTCTTTTTTTATAGCATGAAGTGAGTCTACTATCTCATCATAATAAGAATATGCAAAGTTGGGGTTGCCTGAGCAAACCAATTCAACACATTGATAGATTAATGAATACCTAATCTTCACAACAAGTTTTGGAGAATAGGCTACAATTGAAGATCTCAATTATTTTTGTTCGATGGTTAGCAAAGCACACTTGTGCTTTTAGAGGTCATGATGAATCATTTAATTAAAATATCGGGGAAATTTCATAAAGTTGATAAAGTATTCAGTGGAGTGGAGTGTAGTAAAAAAATTGCTGATGTTGTCTTAGAAAATGCTCCTTCATGTGATAAGTATACATTGTCTGACATTCAAAAGAAACTTTTAAATATTCTTGCAAACAAAGTGCAGAACAAGATATGCAAGGAACTTGGAGATGGTAAGTTTTGTATTTTAGTAGATGAAGCACTTAATGAATCTTATAAAGAGTCAAATGGCTATCATTTTAAGGTATGTTGATTGTGATGGGTGTATTCGAGACCTTTTTTTTTAAGTTGTCAATGTCACGGAAACTACAACAATAACATTGAAAAAAGAAATATATAATGTTCTTGCGCAATATGATCTTCCAGTGGAAAATATCTGAGGGCAAGGGTATGATGGTGCTAGTAACATGTGGGTGCATGGAATGGATTGCGAGGATTATTTTTGAAAAACTATCCATATGCATATTATATACATTGTTTTGCACATCAACTACAACTTTCTTTAGTTGGAGCATCTAATGATGTGCCAAATGTATAGCTTTTCTTTTCAGCATTGGGTTCAATTGTAAATGTTTTGACTTCGTCTGCTGAATTTCTTCCTGAGTTGAAATCTATTTGAGAAGTTAAAATCACAGACTTGATAGCATCAGGAGAAGTTCAAACTGGTACAAGGGCCAATCAAATTTATAATTTGCAACAACCTCGAGCTACTTGGTAGAGCTCTCATTTTTGTTTTGTCAGCAGGTTGCTTGATTTGTTTAGTGTTGTTCGTAAAGTTCTTCGGAAGTCAGTAGAGTGTAGGCCTAACAATGGCATACATGGAGAGGCTAAATGTGTGTGGCGTGTGAATCAATGACATCTTTTAAATTTGTATTCATTTTGCATTTATTAAATAAAATTTTGGGGGTGAGTGATTTACTTTGTCAACCATTACAAGTGAAATCTTAAGACATTTTAAATGTTGTGTACTTAGTAGTATTGATGCAATTTTCTGTCATGACTGCAGATTTGGGCTATGCCTTTAGGTTCAAGTATTGTTGCTGATTATGTGAGCTGTTGAGATTTTGGTATTAAGCATGTGTTTAGATTCAATTTGAGCAAATGTAATTGTTCCTTTTAAAGTGATGTAATTCGTGCAGGGAGAGGATGTAATCTTGAATGATTTAAGGTTTCGAAAAAAGAAATTTTGTTTATATTAACTTGGAACAGTATGTATGTAAATTTGTATGATATTAGCAATAGTTTTTTGAAGGGTATGATATTAGCAATATTTAATAACAGAATAATTGAAATATTTTTAAATTGCATTGTAGTTTTTAAAAATATTTAATGGATAAATGATTTTATTATTGTAAGGGTACTACAAATATATGGGTTGTTGGTAATTGAAAAAAAAAAGAAATTAATTATTTTAAAATAAATGATAATATTGACCCAAATTTTTTACCTAAATTAAGCTTGAAAAATTAATTAGCATAAAATGTCACAAGTTATTGATAAACATCATTCATTAATTTGTGATAGAATTATAATATTACGTAAGCATAAAATTTATTTATCATGTCAAATGTCATGTTTGAAAAATAAGATAATCATGTTATCTGTCATGTCAAATGCCTTTGTAAAATAAGATATCATGTAATTTGTCAGGTCAGATATCATAGAAGTAAAGAATTGTAACACAATTCTTTAATAAAAATATTTTGTCACTAATTATTGAATTTTCTATCACTATATTCTAACAAGGGCTTCTTTGATAGAATAAAATTATGTCAGAAGCATAATTTGTGACAAAATTATTCTGTCCAAAATGCCCAATTTTGTGGTAGTGACGATTTACAAACTTTTGTTCCCACAGCATTCATCATATTTCTGGCTTTTATAATTCCATACCCTGCTTTCGTTTCACAGTAACCATTCAATTCCATATTTTCATTATTATTTTTTTTTCCCAGTAGAAGTAAAGTCAGGCTCATTTTCATGAGTCCATGTCCCATATTTTGCAGAATTTGATGAGCTTGAAGATCCACAACTAATTCTTGGTTCAGATATACATATGTTCCCTTGTTGGCTACGATAACCATGACTCTCATATGTAGTACTTCCAGTAGAACCTTGACCATAGGAATAGCCATTTGAGCTGTTCATCAATATCTGGTTTCTCTCGAGTTTCTTCAGCTGGTACAGGAGAGGCACCACTTCCTGACTGCATAATAATTATGTTTAATTACTGAATGCCGCCTTTAGAGCTTTTGTGTCCTTTTCTTCCCAGATGCAATAACTTTTTCAACATTCACCGTTAGGATCCATTTGGTTTCAGGCTATTATTGGGATCGGATTGAAAATAACCCTATCCCAAGCATATCTTATGTTTGATGCAATTTTCAAGTGGGAATAATTTCTATGGGGTCCCATTTGGGACCAAGTATTTAATGAAAATCAGAAAAACTTACTCCGAACCTTCGGGGTAAGTTTATGGTGCAAGTTTGATAAATTATTTAATTATTTTTAATTAATGAATTAAAAACTTTTGGGAATAATTAATTAAAATATTTATTACTAATAATAAAATTTAACATATAATAAAATAAATAAGTAAAATCATATTTATAATTAATAATAAAAATATCTTTTTGTTTAACTAAGAATATAAAATATATATTGCAATATTATAAAATATATATTACCATAAGTAAAAAACATTTAAATATTTAAGGATTTAAATAAAAATAATTATTTATGTTTTAATAAAAAAATTTATCATTTACAATGTAATCCCATCCGTCACTCTACCAAACGCAAGACAATATAAATTATGATCCAGTGTAATCTTATCTAATCTAATTCAGTCAAATGTACCAAATAGACCCTTAGGGCTTGTTTGGTAATATTATAACTTTTTAAAATAAATATTGTTAGCTGTACTGTAAAAATAATTATCTTTGAAAAGAATTAGTTAAGCGTTTTGGTTAAATTTATTTTTAAAAGTATTTAGTAAATCTTACTGTTAAACTGCTGTCAGAATGTAAATGATTGAATTGAACATAATTTTGAATAAAATATATTTACATATTTGTAAGTATGTTTATAAAATATTTTCTTCTTATTTGTATATAATAATTGATAACTAAAATAAATATTTTATATTATTAATTTTATTTTTTATTTTGTTATCTCAATATAATTGATCATTAAAACAACCTCTTTAAAGTTATTGATTTGATTTCCTAATTAATAATAATAATTTTGGATATATATAAAATTGTACTAAGTATAAAGCTAATTGATTCCTTCCTTATTTTTCAAAATTTGCTATAGAATGGGATAATTAAAGTAATTTTTTAAAAAATTTACTAAACACCAAAATTAACTTTTAGATTTTTCACTTTCAAATCTCTTAAAAATAATCTCAAACAGACTTTTAGTGTTCAACTACATCAAAAACCAGTTAAATAATGCTCAACAACTATTTAAAAACATATGTAAAGAGCTCGTCATGGCCATTGACAAATGTCGAAGACCTAGATTTGCAGAATGAGTCTGCAGATTTCCAGAAGTTAAAGCTTCACAAAAACCGATAATCATCTAAAATTTCCACTAAAACATGTGAACCGTATCAACTTGGCAATTATGGAAATTGAGCAGTTTCATATATGAAGACCTTAATGACCTACGCATACTTCAGTTTCCCTTTTTTTTATGTAGATTAGGAGTCCATATTATATTAGGATTAATTTCCTTATTAACTAAGGTTTAGGGCTTTTATTTTCCTTTCCAATTTAGGATTTTGTTATCCTTTTATTACATGATTTAAGATAATTACTACTAATATAAATAGCCTCTCTTGTAGCCTTTGAAGGTAAATTTTTGAGTTCAATAATATTTTCAGCTTTCAAATCTCTGTGTGAGTATTTTAATTTAATTAATTCTTGGTATTCTGCGGAATCAACGAGTCTTAACCCCTAAATTCACGGTATTCTTTGAATCAACGAGTTTTAACCCCTAAATTCACGGTATTCTTTGAATCAACGTGAATTTAGTTTATTCTTTTATTCTAGTATTCTCTCGAATCAACGAAATATTTTGAAGTATAACTTCCGCTGCATCAGCTTTGTATCAGAGACAAAAGCTTGGATCTCAACTGTTTCTAACACTTATCATTTTTTTCCCAAACCCGTTTAGTTTTCCAAAAAAAAAAAAAACCAAAAAACCAAAAAAAAAAAATTTCCAACAGCTCCGCGTTAGCCACCGTCCACTACTGTCGGCACTGATTTTTTGACACTAATCCAGTCGTAACCACCACCATTCGAATCAGAACAAGCCAACTATCAAGACCCAGCCTTGAACGCCGTCGTTTCACTGCTGAAATTGCCAGAATTTACCAAAAATTGCCGCGAAAGCCGCCGCTGTTGTCACTGATTTCCGCCATGATTTAGCCGACTCCACCACCACCAATCAACTTCTCTCCACGAGCCCAACCTTTCTCACTACTTTCCACCATCGATCGACTCACCGATCGCCGGTAATCAAAGCCAACACAAAACAGCCGCCTTTATCTTTAAATTCCGGCCAAAACACCACCTTTTCAGACAAACCACCACCACCATCGCACTTACCGACCCAAAATCTTTTAGATCCACCCATCCTTGCTTGATTTCCGACCACCGTCACCGAAAACCTAAACTTTTACTTAATTATAGTTTTGGCCCAAATTTTTATTTATTTTTCAGTTTAACCCTAGACCTTTTTAAAACCCAAATTTAGAAAATGCCTCCAAGAAAAGGCCGTGATACCCCTCGTGCTACAACTTACGATCATGATAATGTCCCTAGACATGAAGCCCTAGTTAGCATGACAACCATGATTGATATGTTAGCTGCAAAAATGGCACAGTTGACAGAATTACTTGCCGAACACCATCGTACCCATTCCATGACCTATAAAGTCTAGACCCATATGTTCTCTATGGGCAATTCAGGACTTCCTATCAGCATATTTATTGCTGGAGAAGAAAGGGTGATCCAGCTCAGAACATTCAAGCCAAATCAACTTGCTTTCCCTCCACAGTGGATCAACAAGTACGAGAAAAACAACATACCATAGCAAGTCCATGAAATTCCTAAGATGGATAGACTCCAGGATGACAGAATATCAGTCTCGTTCCCAAAAGAGACTAGACTAATGTATCCCTGTGAAAAGTGTCAGATTGAAGGAAAACCACCTTCATCTTGCACCCATATCCCAAGAAGATCGTGCTCTGTTAGACTAATGGGTCCAATTACTGTAGTAAACACTCCATAAGTTGATAATGAATTTCTAAAATGAGTGTCAAACGAGTTTGCAGTAGTCAAATGGATAGTTCAGAAATCAGACCCCACAGAGTTCAGTCCAATTGAAAAGGCAATCAATTGGAGCAACATTAATGCCATTGAACAGAATAAAGCATTGGATGAGATCTTGACTACTCAACACCAGATCATGACCCAGCTACAGAATCTGGAGAGACAGATTAAGAGAACGAGAAAGTCTTATAAAATGACTAGCAGGCAGCTTTCGGAACTCCATGAACAACCCAGACCAGTGACTATGATAGTCAAAACTGGTGTGGATGATGATGCAGAAAGACGAAGGATGCTAGAATGCTTCAGACCCATCTCTTGGAAAAAGGACATGCCAATAAAGACATGACACATATGGGAAGAAAGCTCGACAGACAATAATCCAAAAGTATTTTGGAGAAGCTATGAAATGCCACAAGTCCAACCTTGGCCAGTTAAAGCTTCTAGATGGGGATTGGAGGATTTAGATTCAGATGACAAAACTGACTCCTCTCCTGAGCCAGAACAACCGAGGGGATTTCCCATCATGGTTGAAATAAGGCCCAATCCTGTCAATCCAACCTATGTGGATACTAGAAGGAGATTTGGTGCATCAATGTTTGAGTCAGGCCAGACATCTGCTACTCCTGCACCAACCCAACAGAATCCTGCAAGAAAAAAGCAATGCACTGCTCCCATAGAAGAAGAAGAGCAGACATAGGGAGTAGAATCAACCAATCCAGCGGGCAGACCAAGAAATGTCCTTACCACTGAACAAGGAGAAGACTATGAGCAAGGAGAAAAATGAGAAACTAGAATGCACATATCCCATTCTCCGGGAGGAAAGATCTTCTGGAACATCGACAAAATTAAGCCTAAAGAAAAATTGGCTTATGTTGAACAAATGATGTCGTCGTACGAAGAAGAATGTCAAAGGGCACCCCAGCTGACAAGAAGAGCTGCAGCACTAAGACTTGTAGCAGGATTTACAGGATCTCTCCGAAGATAGTGGGCTAAAACTTTGACTGCTCATCAACCAGAGTATATGCTTAGTAAAGAAGACCCATGTGGAGCTATTCTGGATAATTTGGTTCTTGATTTTATAGGACCAAGCCAGAGAGACGAGGAGATGGCTAAAAAGTAATTCTTGCAGAATAAATGATATGATGTCAAGCAACTCGAAGAATACTATATGGAGCAGGAACGACTGTATTATCTGCTCCATAAACCTACAGATACTATCCACAGAACTTTTGTTCTCAACATGCCAAAACCAGTAGCTGAGATGATGGAAGCAAAGTTCAAATATGATGTTATTTTAGATTTGTCTATACTTAGCCTCGCACAACTATATTAGATTGCCATGGAACTTATCCAGAACCATTGTAGATCCCAAGACCTAAAGAAGCACATGAAACAGGTTAAAGGTACTTCGCTACAGAGGTACCGTAATGACAAACCCAATAAGTTTGGGTGCACAGAAAGTAAAAAACCTATTCATGCAAGCATAAGCATTCTAAGAGGCACAGAAAAATGTAGAAACCATACAAGGGCCAAACCTACAAGTATGTCAGGAAAAGGAAAAGTCCAAGAAAAGCGGGAATATATTTCATTTGTGGCAAAAGGGGACATTATGCCAAGCAGTGTAGATCTAAGAAGCGGATTCCGGCTAAGTTACTGCAACTTATTAAGTAACCAGATTTTACTGATTATGATTATTCTTGGAGCAATATTCCAAGTAACACATTATTGGCAATTGATTTGCAACCTGAGACTGATGGTAGTAGCATGTCTGATACAACTGAATTCTCTACTGATGACGAAGTACCAGTCTTAATGTTCGAAGAGCAACCAGCTGGTCCATTTGATCTAACCATACATTCACCAGCCTTTTTCCTACCATACATCAAGGTTGTTCTCCAGGCATCGGACCAAGAACAAATTGCGCTAACAGCACTCATCGATACAGGTGCTATCAGTTCTATCGTCCATGAAGCATGTCTAACCTGACATTGTTATGTCCCTACGTAGGTCTCTTTTTCTATTGCCAATGGAGAAAATTTTTACAGCCACAAATATACAAGGCATATCGAAGTTGCCCGCTTTGGCAAACGCCACAGCTTCTTCACCTTTGATCATTCTAGTGAAGATATTCTCTTAGGTACTGACTTCCTTAGCCTCCTTGCACCTTTTACCTTTTTTTCCCTAAGGGTTTTCTGATACTCTTACTAGCCCTATTAATGGTACTACTCATTCCTTTCTTACCACTTGGGTTAAAGAAGTCTCCCTTTTGGGAGGGGTGAAAAGAGAAAAATTAGCAAAAAGTTAATCCAAAAATTTAAAGCCCAATACAAACAACTCCTGGAATGCTGTGCAGAAGTACCAAATCAGTTTTGGTCCAGAGAACAACATTTTGTGTCTCTTCCCTACAAAGATGGATGGGTGATGCCCCCACCAAACAGCTTCTCATCCTTGAATGCCTCATGACGAAGAACTGTGCAAACAAGAGATATAGGCCCTCTTGGATCTCAAGCTCATAAGGCCTTCAAAGTCCCATTGGTCTAGCCCAACATTCTATGTGAATAAACATTCAGAACAGGTACGCGGAAAGAAAAGATTGGTGATCGACTACAGGAAACTGAATGATTGCCTGCAGGACATCAAATATCTTATTCCACCTCGGATGCATCTTTTAAAAAGAATAGCTGGTGCAAAAGTATACTCAAAGTTCGATATGAAATCTAGCTTTTGGTAGATTGAGATAAAAGAAGGAGACAGGCACGAGACAACCTTTGTACTCTCACATGGCCATTATGAGTGGAATGTCATGCCGTTTGGATTAAAGAATGCTCCATTAGGATTCCAGAATAGGATGGATGAAGTCTACAAACCTATTTTAGAATTTTGTCTAATCTATATGGATAATGCTCTCGTCTTCAACAATAGTGAGGAGGAGCATGAGGAGCATCTCTCCAAGTTCAAGGAACTGACGTACAGGCATGGACTAGTCTTGTCCGAATCAAATATGAAGATTGGCCTCGAAGAGATAGACTTTTTGGGATTACACATTAAAGATGGACACATCATCCCTCAGTGACACATTGCTAAAAAAAAATCTTAGTTTTCAGATCAGCTGCCAAGAGAAAAACAGATACAACAATTCTTAGGGATTGTTAATTATCTAACAGATCATATCCAAGATCTTTCAAAGATGATGAGTCAGATTTCCAAGCATCTAAAGAGGAATTCCCCACCATGGTCTGTGGAAGCGACAAGAGCTTTAAAAAAATTAAAGTAAAAGTGCCAGTCACTTCCGCCTTTAAAGATTCCTGATAAAGGCCAGCTCATCTTACAAACTGATGCCAATGATAATTATTGGGGAGCACTGTTGATAGAGGAATCCCATAGAAACAAGAGAGTTTGTGGCTATAAATCAGGGCAGTTCAACGACACTCAGAGTCACTACCCATCTTCAAAGAAAGAAATTCTTGTTGTGATCAAATAAATAAAGAAATTCCAGTTCTTGCTCTCCCTACTCCAGTTCTTTCTCTCCCTAACACCTTTTATAATTGAAACAGATTATAAATACTTGCAAGGGTTACTCCAGAGGAAAGAATGAGAGATTCTTGACCCTCAACTTGCTAGGTGGTCAGAATCCTTGTCTCGGTTCAAGTTCGAAGTCAAGCATATTAAGGGAGAACCAACATGGTTGCAGATTTCTTATCCAGACCTATAACCATGGCAACCAGAAGACTACTAGAAAGTTGGCACACAGAGAAAGTTCCTTTCTTGTATAATCTCTCAACTCTCATCTCGTGTCTTCCACCAGAAATAAGAGAAATAATATTCTAAAAGGTTGTTGATCACAAGGAGAGCACCAACAACGAAGCACTACATTGGCGAGTTTGGATGCTAATGCGAATACAGGAATTCCGACAAGCTCACAGAGGATTAGACCAACGGCCATTTGAACCATTCCATGAACAAGACCAAATGCATGAAACAATGTTCAAGGTAGGGCCTACGTTCCATTACGTAATCGATGAAAATACCAATTGAGGACATTATGTCATCTGTGACATAACCCCTCAAGCCTACTACATATTATGGTATTAGCTGAACATAAACCCAGTGGCCATGTTATTTGAGCCAAACCACATCCACACCAGCAAACGGTACGGCAGAGGATGGTGGTTCGATAGGATGTTCGCCTCAATCTTTGAAGACATCCCGACCTTCAAATTAATCAATGGGTTCCGGATCACTCACAGTACCATTGTCATTGTACAACTCACGGATATTTAGAGAAGATACAAACCTCCTATGGTCCGAGTTGTCGACCACGACCATCACCGGGATGACACAGATTCTATGTGGATAGGATGCCTATGTGCCAGAAAAGCATTAGTAGAAGTCTATGGAACAGAACCCATGTACATTACTCACAGCCCTATCTCACCACGGGTCTTAAGCACACTAGATCTTTACTACAGGGGGGAAATCAGGAATGATCAACTACATGAAGACTAGCAGTCTGAAATCGAGTATCGAGAAAGATATAACGACTGGTTAAGCCGACAGGGACGGCAAAGTGACATGCTCGATCCATGGGAACCCCCATTGGATGCATGGGCAAATGAATTTAATGAACTGAAAGAATGGATTAATAATGACCAGTGGCCACAGCCTGACCATTGGCCATCTCCAGGAAACCTCCCACAGAAAGATGACGACTGGCAAGAACTAGCTGATAGACTGGATGCTTTGGAAGAAGATAGAATAGCCAACAGATCGGACATGAATACTCCTGACAATAGTTCTCAATGAGTGGAAGCATAGTGGACTCCACAGTGGAAACAATAGCAATAATAATATTGACACGTGTCCCACGTGTCCCATGTGAGATTTCTTTTAGATAAGGATGTCTTATAAAGTAAGTTGTGAGTTGTAAAATGGATTCATTAGTGATAAGGATCAATAATGCAAATAGTATATGAACATGATCTCCCTTGTGCCTATAAAAGAGAGCCCTTGGTAAGTGAGAAGGTAGAGTTGGCGAAAGCCTAGCAAGAGTCTTGAGTTTGTATTAGAGTACGTAACCATCCAATGTTATAATATAAGCTTCCAACCTTCTTCAATAAAATTCTAGTTTTTTATTATTATTATTATTATTATTATTATTATTATTATTATTATTATTATTATTATTATAAAAATAATAATAAATAATGACAATAATTAACTAAGGTCAGTTTAGCAACTTTTAGCAATCCATTCCCATTACAAGAGAAAGTAAACACATCAATGGCAATACAGTTCATTCCGATTTCGATGTAAACAATTTATTCTGATTCCCATTCCCCATTCTAATTCCAGCTGATTTTGATTCCACTCCATTCCGATTCCAGCTGATTTCGATTCCACTCCATTCCGATTCCAGCCTATTCTGATTACTGATTAGTAAATACACCATCCAAGTATACTTTTTATGGTCTGGTTCCGAATTACCATATTAACCAAAAAAACGCCATGTCAAGCTGTCATCAAGCACTCGCTATGCGTCAATATGATGCATACTAAAAGAAAGCACACATAAATTTAAGCCTATATTCTACAAAATAGCCAACAACAATCCCCCCCTCCCCGACTACAGCCTTGTCTTTCAACGATAGAACAATTGGCATATTGTAACTTAACTCAGATTCTCACCATTTGCTGCTTTGTCATTTTAGTTTCACACAAGAAAATTACTTTTGACTTGTGTGAATGCAGAGCATCGAAAGTCCGGATGTTCCCCAAGCCCCGGATCTTCCAACGTAGAAGCTTTATTTTTCTCGGCGGGGGTAGGTGCCAGCTATGGGTGTTTAGAATCCAATCCAATCCCTTCAATTCGTCTAATCCGTAAAAATCTGGTTGTGGATTGGTGAATTGGATTGGATTGAAAATTTAAAAATCCGTAGTCGATGGATTGGATATGGATTTACTTCTGTAAATCCATAAAAATCCACGAATCCGTAAAAAAATAAAATATATATATTTAGTTAATAAAAAAATAAAACTTGTAAATGTGGCTAAGTTAAAATGTAGTGACATTAACACTATACATATATTATCCGATAATAATATATAATAAACATAATTAAATAATTGAATAATTAAATAAACAAATATAGCTTTCTAAATAGTTAATTTATATAATTTTAGTTAATTTTCATGTATTGATTTAAATAAATGAGATTTTTTCTTTTCACTATATCATAATTTGAAACTTTAACTGTATTATTCTAACTTTATTTAGACACTTAATTTATTTAAATCTTATTTAATTTTGATTTTGATCGGTAGTAAAATTACTTTTATATTAGATTTTTTTATTTAATTAGTTCGTAGAATAAACATAATTAAAAATTTTTAATCCACAAAATAGTAGATTGGATATGGATTTGGTCAAATCCGCATCCGATCCATAGACATATAGATTAGATTTGAATTGAATTCGCTAATCCGTGAATTAGATTGGATTAAAAATTTACAATTCGCAAAATTATGGATCGGATATGAATTGATGTCCAATCCGTAAAATCCGATCCGTGAACACCCCTAGGCCAGTCACTGTCGTTGAATCAATTTTGTGAGAATGCTCAGTAAAAGAGCCTTCAGTAGAGTTTGGACAAGAAGAAAAAGTGTTGCCAATAGACATTCTACTGTTGTCGATTCAAAGGAGGGTTATGTGGATAAGTAATAATATAGCTACAAACTCTTATGCAAATTTATTTTGTACAAACTGATGTGACATGATAAAATTGGTTGAATTAAATATCTCTTTGCCCACATAATTTATTTTTATTATTTTGTATTTTCATTCAACAAATGAATTAATGCAAAATCAGTTTATACAAGATAAGTTTGTACAAGAGTTTGTAGCTGTATCATCACTCTATGTGGATTGAGGCATTTTCGGATTTCCATTGGGTTATGAGGCGTTTGTGGCGTGAACCCTGAAACACTTTGTGAAGGAGTGGAGCTTTTAACACTCTCTAAAATTCTTATAACAGTCATTCTAAATTTTATTTTCTAAAATATTCTGGATTTAAGTTATAAAATATTAATCATATATTAAAATTAACCATTTTATCATAAATTTTTCCTCTAGAAAGAATATTTCTTTTAAGCTTTTATATTAAAATACATAAAAATCTTAAAATTTAAAATTATTTTTTTTCTTATCATATGCTTTCTATCTCCATAATCCTAAAATCTTTATAAGTTTCTAACAAAATAAATATTTTCAATGAAAATTTAAAATATAATCTAATTTATGAGATGAGATGGGTGTAAAACAAATTTTAAAAGAAAATTTTATTCAAGTGTGTAATTAAATTTTTATTTAAAATTAAAATGAATTAATTTAACTTTAGTTATTTATATAGAGATTTTTATTTCCATATTAATTTATGTGGAGTTTGTGAATGTAATTTCCACGTTAAAATTTAATACAATCTCAATTTAAAATGAAGATATAATTGAGATTTTTTTCCTTTTTTTTTTTTTTTTTCAAAAAAAGCCCTTTTATAGCGCTTCGACTAGTGGGGAAAATAGCATCACTTGTGTGGAATGCATACAATAATTTTCTGAATTTTCGAATTTATTCATATATTACTATTTCATTCATATATTACTATTTTCATGTAATGACGTTCACCTTGCATCCGCACCTCTACCAGGGCGCGATTACGTCTCCCACTACTAACCACACATTAAGTTCATCATTTAAATCAAACGATTCCAAACCGTTGGATTGGACTAAAAATTTTTGAGAACACAAATCACGAGGCACATCGGCATAAAACATTCATCATAGTGGAGTTTATTCTCGGTAATTATCAAATAGATCCCTAAGGTATGGTATTTTCTTAAATTAGAACAAATGTTGTCAATTCGTGTTAAACAGATCCGCTTCTCCTTCAAAATGACCATAATACCCTTCCAGTTAAGAGTTATCTGCCAGCGTTTGCTAACTGCTGGGCAAAAATCGATGATATTTACGCTGGGTTGCCGGTTACGATTACTTTAGGTTAAGGACTTATTTACTAAATCTGAAAAACCATCTTGCTTAAATTTTGATAAACTATAAAAATAAGGGAGTAGATAATAAATTTGATAAATTATTATTATTGTTGAAAAGGCGTTTTACTCCTGTTGTCCCATGACAGGCCTGACCTGAGAGAGAGTGCAGGCCAAAAGTGAAAATTTCAAAACAAAGTAACTCCCCAAAAAATTGAAAATAAAAATTCTGAAATTGTTTTGTAATGTGTGATACTCTGTGTTAGTCTCCATTATGTGATGGCTATGGGATCCACATCCAGTCTTCCTCCCTTGGATTTTCGTGCCCTCATTTCTTCGTCTTCGATCTGTAAGTATTTATTTTGAAAATATGATTCAGTTTTTCTTTTTTTTTTTGTTATTTTTGAATCTATGGGTTATCTTTTTGTCACTTTCTTGAATTTTAATTATGGGAGTGTGAATCTCGGGTTTGGATAGTGTTTTGTGTTTTTGAATTTCTAGGGTTTTGTTTGGGCAACTGGGGATCTTTGCGTCGGCGGATTTGATTTGTGAGTAGTTGGAAAATTTTCTGGGGTTTTTCTTTTTTCTCTTTGATGTTTGTTCGGTGAGAAAATGTGCGAAATGGGGGAATGGTTTCACGTCTTCAAATTTGTATTTTTGTTTTTTTTTCCAATTTTGTTTTTATTTTATTGGGGACATGTAAACGTCACCAAAATAAGCTAAGCATTACTCAATATTCTAGTACTCTAGTAAAATTTATATGCTGCATGAGGATTATAGCTGGGGCTTCTTTGGTGGTTGAGGCTCACAAATTTATGTAGCAAAGGTTTTGAAATTCATACCATTGTGACACTAGGATATGCTAAGCCTTATGTTGCCCATTATCAGCTTAGTTTGATAAACTCATATTTTGTTGGAAAGCGTAACAATGGACAGCAGGATTTGAGACTTTTTTTTTCGTTTGCCTTTGTTTCCATAGTTTTCAGCATAACATGACCTGACATAGTGCATCTGCTGTTCTCAGGTTCAGTGGATTCTTCTTTCTAGTATCTGCTTTTTATCTGTAGTCATTGATAATGGAAGACACAGGCACAGTTGATGTGATTCTGGAATTTTTGAAGAGAAATCATTTCACGAGAGCTGAGGCAGCTTTGCGCAGTGAGCTTAGTAACCATCCTGATTTAAATGGATTTCTTGAGAAACTTAACCTTGAAGAGAAGGATACAGCTGAGGTGGTGCAAGAAGAGCATGTAGGCAAATTGGCTAGTAAAAAACAAAGTTCTAGTTCTCGTAATAGTGGTGAAGTTTCAAAGGAACTTATTGTGAAAGAAATTGAGTGTGGGACTGGTAGAAATGGTTGTGAAAGCAAATGGAGAAACACTGCTTCCACTGGGGAGCAGAATAAGCCTAATGAGGCTAGTGGGACTAGTAAAGACAAGAACTTTACTTTCTCCAAAGGATCAGAGGATACTGTACTTGATTTGTACTCTTGGAACTGTATTTCTAACAATGGTCTGGCAGATCCTTACAGAAATGATAGTACCCATAACTTCTCCGAGCTTCAGACTTTGGAGCAATCAAGATATTGTACAACTGAAATTCCTGGCGTTGGTAAAGTCAAATTGAGACCTCGAGATTCGGATTCCAGCGAAGAGATTCTCTTTTCTGGTGAGAAGAAGACCTCGTGGCTTGAAAGTACTAGTCAATCTAATGCAGAATCCAAGTATGAAAAGATTCAAACCAGTGAACCTATGTTTGTTGATAAGCAACCTAAGACTAGTAGCACATGCTCGAAAGAAACCTTTGCTGATAACCCATGGTCAAGAAATGAGGAGCCTGGTAGTTCATCTTCAGAATTGTGGAAAGATTGTTCTGTCAAGACTGTCTTTCCTTTCTCTACGGGGGATGTGTCAACCAGTTGTGACATTGGTACTGGATCTGACAAAAAAGAAGGAAAAAGGAAAACGGACACAACTGATGTGAGGGCAGCAATTAAGCAGCAGGTGGATGAGGTTGGAAGAGCTTTATACTTAGGCAAGTCTCAGGGGAATTCTGAGCAGAAGAATATTAGTGTCGGTTTTCCTGTGGTGACTGATAATCCAAGGGAAGAGTTCCCTAGATTGCCTCCAGTCAAACTCAAGTCAGAGGACAAGCCACTCAATATTAATTGGGAGGAAAAATTTGAGCGCGATATATCAGGTACAAAGCTTATGAGCTCTGATAATAGCCTACTTATAGGGAGTTATCTGGATGTTCCTGTTGGGCAAGAAATCCACTCTTCAGGTTGGTGACATGGTGAATGATTTATGTTTACGTTTAAAAAATAGTGTGCATTGATTTCACTTTATGATTGTACTAGTTGTTGATTATCTGGAGTTTGTCTGACTTTAATAATTTCTGCCAGCTTATTAGATTTGGCAATATTTTATTTTGTGTGGCTCTTGACTTTTGAAACATAAAAGGAGGATTTAATTAACCTAAATTATGTTTATGCCTGAAAGCATCAGTAAATTTGAATTCCTTGAGGTGAGTCTTCTCTAACGTTAGAGTAGTCAATGTAGAGTTGGTTTTGAAACCTAGGCTTCTGGAAAATGAGAGTTTCAAAAGTAGTTGATCTGAGTGAGTAACCTAAAAGTCGCAATTAGGTATACATCTCTATATCTTTGGTGAGATAGCATTGTCTATATTGATTCAGACTTGCTTGTTTGATGCTTATCATATAATTATGCAATTTCTAGGTCATGGGGGCATGCCCAGTTAAATATCGTGGACCTAGCTAGAACTCCGAAGAGAACCCGAGTAAGCTAGTTGGCATATTCTACTCAAGTAGTATGGTACTAATTTATTTGAAAAACATTACCCTGTCATGGGAATCTGATGGTTGTCTACGTCAGACAATATTTTATGTATAAATTCATTCACATAGTACTGTCTGTTCCCTTCTGAACTGTAAGCTGACTTTTTCATGAATATGCTCATGAAAATAGAGTAAGTGAACTCCATTCTTGTGTTAAGTTAGGAGGATGCAGCGAAAAATGTTGTTGTATGCATTTCCTTTGTAATAGTATCGATATGGCAACTTAGGATTTTATTTTGTGGGCTGAATATGCAGTGGCTGATGAAGACAAGACTTGTGTGGTCTTCAAACTGAATATTGTTAAGGATCATATCAAGCTTCTATTTAGTTTTTGAAAAAATAGAAATACGAATTTTATGATTAGTGGGACATGGATGCATGATGCCCTCTCTCATTCTCTTTCTGTGTGTGTATATATATATATATATATATATAGATAGATAGATAGATTTCTCTAACTAATGGCACTGCTCTTAAAAAAATAATAATGATAAACGGGCCCCTAAAACCCAAGTTCTGCATTCCATCCCCAGTTCTATCAATTCATAATGATCACAAAGCCATGTACTTCAGCCTTGGCATTCTTTGTGAATCAACCATCAAGGTGACCTAAATCGTATAATATACCGTTAACAATTTTCCTCCAATTCATCTAAACTGGGAAGGGATGTTGGCTTAATTTTGTGTTTTTTGGTTTGTTTTTGTTGTGAGATCCCATAGTCTTGTAGATCCTATACTTATTTGGTAATCTGATTAGCTGTCAACTGTATAGATATTTTTGTGATATTTAGGGGCTTTTTGTGGACTCCTTGTTCACTTTTTATACATGTTTTTCTTCTTAATACAAGTTTCTTTGTTTCCTATCTACTGTTATTATTTTTCCTTTTGGTAACAATTGCTGTCATGAAATTACCGTAATTGCTTCTTTTGGATTCCATGATTGTTTCTTCTGTCATATGGTGAGTGCGTGGCTGAGTGTTATTCCATCTTTAGTTAAAATCAGCATGCTGTTTATGTTGCACAACTTTACTCAGGGCAGACACACCCACAACGATATTTGTGCAGGCAAAACCTCTCAATCTTATAAAAAGTGCATTGTTTCATCTATCTTATATTGGATATTGTAATTTTATTAAAAAAAAAAATCAGATATTAAATATTTATGCTAGCGTCCATTAGGTAAATGGAAATTCAGGCCCTTCCTAAGTGCATACATTATGCTTATATTCAAAGTAGCAAACACATCTATTGAGCACATGATTGTAGATGACTATCTTATTAAATTAAAATAGTAGGTGCATTCCTTCTTACTAGTTTATCAATGATGCTGCAAACTTCTATCACTTAGTTAATGATATTGAAGATGATGTGAAGGTAAACATGCACATTAAATTAAACTCAAGATTATTTCAATCTATATGATATTGTTTTGACATTACCTTTCAGAAATTGTTTGGGGCTGCTTGATTGTTGGTTACATCCCGGATTATGGTATTTTCCACCTGTTATTGTTTGCTTTACTGCCTTTTGGAATGAGTAATTTTTCTTGTGATGACTTAGGTGGAAAAAGGACTGGTGGAGGCAGTTGGCTATCTGTAAGTCAGGGGATTGCAGAGGATACATCTGATCTTGTTTCGGGTTTTGCTACAATTGGTGATGGATTAAGTGAATCTGTTGACTGCCCTCATGAATATTGGGATTCTGATGAGTATGATGACGATGATGATGTTGGATACATGAGACAACCTATTGAGGATGAGACATGGTTTCTGGCTCATGAAATTGATTACCCTAGTGATAACGAAAAGGGAACAGGACATGGCAGTGTTCCAGACCCACAGGATAGAGGTCCAACAAAAGATGAAGACGATGATCAGTCATTTGCTGAGGAAGATTCATATTTCTCAGGTGAACAGTATTTTCAAGGTAAAAATGTGGAACCAGTTACAGCTTCGGATGACCCTATAGGGCTGACAGTGACTGAAATGTATGAGAGGACTGATAATGATTTAATGGATCAATATGATGGACAGTTGATGGATGAAGAAGAGCTGAATTTGATGCGTGCAGAACCAGTCTGGCAGGGATTTGTCACTCAGACAAATGAACTCATCATGTTAGGAGATGGCAAGGTTGTGAGCGAGCATGGGAGGCCGCGGTTGGATGATATTTGTATGGATGACGATCAGCATGGCTCTGTTAGGTCAATTGGTGTGGGGATCAACAGTGATGCAGCTGAAATGGGCAGTGAAGTACGTGACAGTTTGCTTGGAGGTAGCAGTGAAGGGGATCTGGAGTATTTTGGTGATCATGATGTTGGAATTGGTGGATCCAGATTCTCTTACCATGAATCTGACAAGAAATATATTGATAGAAAAAGCAAGGACAAAAACAAAATGAGTAAACAGGAGTTCAATAAATATATCATTGGGAATGATAAAGGTAAATGTACGCAGGTGAAACATCTTACTGATGGGGGTTTTTCATTTCCTCCCCCACTGAGAGATGGGCAGTTGGTTCAGAAAGGTTCTAGTAAATCATTATGGTCGAACAACTGCGATCCTGTTATTAGTGATGAAACTGATGACGGTTTGAAAGCTTTGATGGGGGCAGATGATGTGCTTGCTACTTGGAGGCAGAAAAGCACTGATAGTTCTAGGGATGAAAATAATGCAAATGTAGTAAGATCAGCAAATTCTTCTCCTTCCACCCTTTCGAATTATGAACGAGAGCATGCAAAGAGAGAGGAAGATGAAAAAATTAGTGGCATAAGGGAAGAGGATCCAGGTGCATCCCTCGAGGATGAAGAAGCAGCTGCTGTGCAAGAGCAAGTAAGGCAAATCAAAGCCCAGGAGGAGGAATTTGAGACTTTCAATTTAAAAATTGTGCATAGGAAAAACAGGCATGTCTCTTCATATTATTAGCTGGTTAATTTTGCTTCTTCAGTCACTGTTCCAGATCAAACTTTAAAAGGCTGTTATGCAAAAGCTACAGTTTCTCTTTTCCCCTTTTATTTGTTTACTAAATAGATTTAAGTCGACAATATTGCAAATACTGTCTTTCTTTATCTCCTTAATTTTGAATCTCTCTGATAACAATCTACCTGAATTCTCAAACATGCTAAGATTTGCCGGGCGGGCCCAAATTGATTGTTTACTCATTTCACCTTTCTTCCTAGCTTCTAATAATTTTGTTCAATGTAATCAATGCTCTGGACTAATCAATATCAACTGAAATGGGTATAGTGGTATATCAAAATTTTGAAACTGATCATACTTTTTTGAACTTCATGGTTACCTAATTACAGAATTATTTGTTTTCTGGCAGCTAGATGTCTTATATTCAGTAAATGATACTTGTGCTTTCTCATTTCTCTTTTGGTTTAAATTTTCATGAACCACTTGGAATACTTAATAAGAAAAAACACGAGCATAGAACAGAATTACATGTGTTCAGTTTCCACCTCGAGTGTAGAGGATAAAAAGGAGATCACTAGGATTTGCTTGAATTGGTGATCACTCGTCTTCTCATTAAAAGCAGAGAAACATAATATTTCTTAGCTAGTGCTCCTAAATGCATAGAGTTCTTGTGGAGTGGACAGTTCATCATCTTTGCCTTATTTCATTTCATTTTTGGTACACAGACATAAATGACTCGATTTCTTTCTTGAGTTGCTTGTCATGTATATGCTTTCAGTAAGTAATTATATTTAGTGTGTGAGGAATGCAGTTTCCTGCCTATTGAATTCTACTGTTATTGGTTTCTTCAGTCGATTCCAATACCCTGTATTTGACTGAACTAACTGGTTTTTGCCCCACAGAACTGGCTTTGAGGAGGACAAGAATTTCCACGTTGTTTTGAATTCTGTCATAGCTGGGCGTTATCATGTTACTGAGTATCTGGGATCAGCTGCATTTAGCAAAGCTATACAAGCACATGACCTTCACACAGGCATGGATGTTTGTGTGAAAATTATTAAGAACAACAAAGATTTTTTTGATCAAAGCCTTGATGAGATAAAGCTTCTCAAGTATGTCAACAAGCATGATCCTGCAGACAAATACCATCTTCTGCGTTTGTATGATTATTTCTACTATCGAGTAAGCAGTTATACTTAAATTTGTGATGTCAATGATTTTATAAATTCTCTGAAGTAGATAAATTTTTGTATACCCCCAACGCCCACCACCCTTTTTCAACACTATCATCACTACTAATTTGAGTGAGGAGGTTCATAACATACAACTAGCTCCTGGCATGTGGTTGGTGGTGGTTGCTTGTCATAAAACAGATTGCAGTAAACTTGTGCCCTAGTTTGATAATTCCCTTTTTTGTTGGTTCTTTAGCAGTTTAGAAAGTTGCATATTTTGTTTAGGTTTTATTTTATCATGAATGTCCCTCCCATAATGATTTCAACATCACTTAACTGTATCTAGAGTTGGATCTCAGATTTCTTTTAATAAACTGACATTCTTCAGTTGATATGGGAAGCCAAGGAGCAAAATACATTCTATTCTCTCTGTTCACAGAATGTGGCATGTTTTTTCCTAATAGATCCTTATCTCCATGAGAAGAATCTTCTTTTCTAGTTCATATACCATCTAGTGAATTTCCTGGCAATAAAATATCCAATCTAGTGAATTGTTCACCGTGGTCCTTGCTTGATGAAATCACACAAAATAAGTCTGTAGTGTATGCAGAATTGAGTAATAGCTGACTTGCTTTATTCTTTAGGAGCATCTGCTAATAGTATGTGAGCTCCTCAAGGCGAACTTGTATGAGTTCCATAAATTTAATAGAGAATCCGGAGGAGAGGTCTATTTCACGATGCCGAGGTTGCAGGTTTGTAGGATGTCATTTTCACTCTGACAACGTCTTTTCATTTTATTGTTACGTTTATTTTTCCCCGTTGACTAATCTGTTGGAAAAAATTCTGTGCAGTCTATTACTATCCAGTGTCTTGAAGCTCTTCAATTCTTGCATGGCCTTGGACTTATTCATTGTGATTTGAAGCCTGAAAACATCTTAGTGAAAAGTTATAGTAGATGCGAGGTGAAGGTCATTGATCTTGGGAGTAGCTGTTTTGAGACAGATCATCTCTGCTCCTATGTTCAATCCAGGTCCTATCGTGCACCGGAGGTTATCCTTGGACTGCCATACGATAAGAAGATAGACATATGGTCACTTGGCTGCATTTTGGCGGAACTTTGTACTGGAAATGTAAGTTCTATCCTTTCAGAAATATCAAATTTTTGTTTTGTTTTGTATTTCTTCAATTTATTATGTTTTTTGTTTTTTGTTTTGTTTTTTTTCTTTATTGTGCATGAGGTATGAGTGAGAAGGTAGGAGATGTTTCTTTTGCTTCAGTGTCTTTTTTCTTTTTCCACATTCGGTAATTATTGTAAACTTGTTTGTCAAAATTTCACAAAGGCGTATCTTAAAGAGCCAATTAGCAGCTATGCAGAAAACTTGAAATAGATAGAAATTCAATTGTTAAAATGCCCATTAGTTGAGGCCTGTAAATATACTCGTGTTTTGTCCTCCCTTTTTTGGGTCTGTTTTGTGCTACTTGGATGTTTCAATTTTAACAATTGACACTAACTTCTTTGCCTTATTTAAGTTGATTTTGTGCTAAAATTCTATTTCTATAGGCTAATGTCAATGCATAAATTAATTCTACTGTAATATGAGGCTGACAGCCTGTGAGGCAGTTCCAGGTAGTTGACTATGATGTTAAGCCAGTCAAGTTGGTTTCTGTTGGTGATATTGCATGACAACCGAATTCATTGGTGGTTACTTGCATTTTGTTATTATCTATAATTGTTCAGCAAGGACTATCTACCGTATGTGCATCTCCATTTGCCTGGCAAATTCAATTGCAGTCCTCAATATTTTGAACATCTCTCTGTTAATTTACCTATGACTGTTCATGAGTTACTTGTTCTTGCAGCTAATTGTTTGAATAAAATTTCCTTCATTGCAGGTTCTCTTCCAAAATGATTCTCCAGCAACATTACTTGCACGGGTGATTGGAATCATTGGTCCCATTGAACAAAGCATGCTTGCTAAAGGACGGGATACATACAAATATTTTACTAAAAATCACATGCTTTATGAACGGAATCAGGTAAAAGCCTCTGATTTTCATGGTCTTTTGGTCTCTATTAAAATGCAGTTGAATGTTTTGCTTGTGTGGCCAACATTCCTGTCAGTCCAAAACAAGTAAAAGTAAAACAGTATATAAATAAATAAATGAAAAATTGCACGCCATGCACATTCATGTCGATAGTATGAATGTTGCACAGACTAAATAGTGATTTTGTAGTAATAACCAGTGCGTTTAGCCTATGCTACATGTGATCTTCTGATTACTACAGGCATGCTGAATTATCTGTTTATGAGATGAACTGATCACAAGGGATAATCTTTTCATGTTTTGTAATGTATTTACACGGGTGCCTCAGGTGATCTGATTTTTACAATGAATGTTTTTGACACCTTATGACCTGGTGTAAGCAATATCTCCAACATACCATCATATTTGTGGCAACCTTATGACATGTCATGATGCTGATGGTGTTTTAGATGCAAGTATCTTATCATATTACTTTCGCTCGGCAAATATGTGCCTTCTCTACTGAATCTCTGGATTCTGGAAAAATACTGGAAAGTAGTCCCTTCAGTGTCTGACCTTATTCTAGATTTCTCTAATCAATGTATCTGCTTGCTTCGGCAGTCTATCAGGATATTAAGAAAATACTATCCACATAATAGCTTCAAACAAATATCTACTACTTCCCTTTTAACCTTGAACTACACTTTCTATGATAGCATTTTAGTGCAGACGTGCTTGTTTCATTGTGATGCCCATTTAACAAAGGTTTCATTTGCTACATAATGATAAAGCTCTGTCATCAAACAATTTAGTTTCCTTTTCATGTTTTCTTGTTCCGCAAGTCATTTCTGTATTTTGATCAATTGTTGGATAGGATTTAGCAGGTAATTTCTAGGTTTTTAAATGCTGGTTGTATGCCTGCTTACTCACAATTGAAGTGGTGCATTTTTTTTTTTTTTTACTATTCAATTCTTCAGGAAACCAACAGACTTGAATACTTGATACCAAAAAAGACATCTTTACGGCACCGATTGCCGATGGGGGATCAGGGCTTCATTGACTTTGTCGCTCATTTGCTTGAAGTAAATCCTAAGAAGCGCCCTTCTGCATTGGATGCTCTGAAGCACCCGTGGCTATCACACCCTTACGAACCCATATCAGCTTGAACAATCTAAAGAATCTTATGGTCAAGACATTTTGCAAGTGCCCCCAGTGTTTTGGGTTTGGGGGTTGGGGAAGGAGCCACATTTGATTACTAACTGAACCGGTGATTTATTTATAAAGTGATCTTGAAAGCGTTTTTGGTCCTTCACATGCCTGCACAATGCGTCGAAACATGTGTTTCGTCTGGTGGTCGTGGTATAAGTTTCCTTCACCTTGCCAAGTTGTATTTCAATTAACCATAATTGAAGATGTAATCTTGCACGCACTGTGTATTCTTAGGTTTTTCCTTCATCATTGCATTGTGTAATCTGGTGGTAGAGGAAATCTGAAAATCGTGTTGTACATGATGTGTGATAATTCTTTTAGGTTATTTAGTAATTAGCTTGTGAAATAGCTGCGTATCCAATTTTGGTTTTGGCTTACTACACAATTTGCTGCACCCGATCAACTTTGGAGCATGCCCCAGTGAGAAATTGAGATATGTTTCCCGTGATTGAACTTTTTAGCCTCTTTTAGGTGTTTAATTTTTATGTATTCTTGGCGCTCTTGACACCTGACTTCTGCCATTTGTGCACCTTTATTGGAACTTTGGATTTACAGTGATTCTCTTTTCTTTATGCATCGGGATAAGGGGCAGCGGGACAGAAATCATTGCTTGGACTGTACGATTGGCAACTTATGAAAGAGACGTTAGTTGGAAGCTTGAAAAATTTAATCTATATATAATTATAGGGTTTGGTTATATTGAAACTATTTTATGGTAAAGCATTGATAATGACTGTACGAAGATAAATATTAAAATTTATATTATTATGATTTTTATTAATATTAAAATTTACATTTATTATTATGATTTATATTTATTGATGATGACCGTACGAAGATAAATATTAAAATTTACATTTATTATTATGATTTACATTTATTATTATGATTTGACGATTATCATCGTAGATATCATTGTTCTACAATGGAGTAGGTACACTGCTGCCACTGCTTTAATTATGACTATAAATTGGAGCAGTTACATTGCAGCCACCGTTTTAGTTATGAGTATAAATCGACAATAATCTCAACTTCTCTAGTTTAATTTTATGTTTTCATTTTCATTACCTGTGGTTCAATGGTAAATCAGTGAATTGTAAGCAGATTTATCCTTTAATCCTTCGTTTTGCTTAGGAGAGCTAGCTTTCAAAGTTGGCCGACCCTTTTTTTTTAATTTAATATTATTTGAATAAAAATATCAAATATTAAATTATTGGCTTAATTACATTATTGAATAAATTTAATAATTTTGTTTACAAAGGGTGCGGCTATGTTGGGACCTTACGTCCCTAGCGATGGCAATTGGGCGGGTTCGGGAGCGAATCACATTCTGCAGACCTAACCCGAATTTATAATGATACCCAAACCCTTCTCCATACACGAATTATGGTAATTGGGGTTGAATAGAGGATATCCCTGATAATCTCCCAAATGGGTGAGAAATTAAAAGAGGTCTAATCCCCAAATATTTAATTTCTTATTTTTTATGTTGCAAATAAAAATTGATAAATTTAGAAACTAAACTAATAATAATAGTTGCTAATAGAGGCAAATCGTCTACAACATTGAACTTCTAAATAAATTAAAAATTTTCTCTTTATTAATTTTGTTTCTTTGATTCGAATAGGGTTCGGGACCCTATAAAATTTCTAAACCTGAACCTAAATTATTTTGGGGCTTTAGGCTTATCCCCAAATTGAACTCGATTATATTTTTAAGGTTTTTAGGGACCTATACCCAGAGGCAGATACACTATAGGATCAACGGGGGCTCAAGTCCTCATTGGAAAAAAATTACTCTTTTCTGTTTAAAAGAAAAAATAATAAATTTCTAAATAGCCCCCATTAAATTATTAGATAGTTTCATTCTTTAAAGTATAAAACATAGTTCCATTCTTAGAAGTTTAAACTATTATTTTAATAATTTTAAAGTCATAATTTGACTTGAGAAATACAAAGCCCACGGCCCGAAATGTTTATAATCCGAATACTAAAACCTGAGTGCCACACTTGTAATTAAGGGTTGCCTCGAACAAAAATAACAAGTTGCAAGTAGCAGTTCTTCGTTCTTTATTTTCTGAATGACAGTGAAGAAAGCAAAAGGAGGAGTGGTGTGATTTATTGATTGTTGTCGGGTTGGCTTGGTGGGACGTGGGACCGGCAAGTGAGTTTGCATTTACATAAATTTTCCATCAGGTAAACATGTTCTTTTCGGGTTTCAAATTTAGTTAATAATTTAGTATTTTATTCCTTTTCACATGTCAATACATCTCTACACAAATTGTAATTGTTTAAGTGACTAATTCTAATTATAATTTTTTATTTTTTTGGTGAGTTTGTTTATAACTATTAGTAAATCAATCTTTTTTAATTGTAATTAACTTATTTTTATATAAGTACTCACATATATAATTTTGAAACAGATATGGAAAAATATTTTAAAAGAAAATCAGTGATCCTGCCATTTCCAAAGAAAAAAGAAAGTGGTCTAGAAATACAAAATAAATTTGACTTAAAATTGTCAGAACTTCCTTCTAATCCTGGACAACGACCCCCAATTTCTTCTTACAATCCTAATGTTCGAGTGTTCGTAGATCATATTTATAAATGGGTCTTTGCTAACCTAAATTCCACAATTTTTGTTAGTCTAAATTTAGGCAACAACATCGACGATTCAATCCTTCATGGTTTAATAAATAAATTGGTTAGAATTTAGTATATCAAAGAATGTTGCATATCGTTTACGTTGTTATCTTTTCAAACCAGAAATTGGTGAGCAAGCAAGTGGTGAGACATTTACTAGGGGTGGGCACAAACCGAACCGAAACCGAAAAAAATCGGTTCGGTTCGGTTTTTTTCAATTTCGGTTCGGTTTTTGTAAGTTAAAAAACCGTATTTATAAATACCGAACCGAATAAAAAATTATAAAAATTATAAAATTATAAAAACCGAATTGAACCGTTATTAGGTATTTTTGTAATTTTACTACAACATATATAAATACAAACTCACAAATCACCTTTTTTTTTTTTTTTTCTGGATCTCTCTGACTCTCTCGTCTCTCCCGATCTCCCATTTGCTCTTTACTTCTTCTCTATCTTTTAAGCTGTAACTATCACTGCCGGTGGCCGGAACTACCTCACCCTTGTTGCCGACTTGCCGCTGCCATTCCTTCCATCGCTCCATCGCCAGCCACCCAACCAGGTAACTTGCTCTTGCTCTTGCTCTGCTTTCCTTTTTTTTTTTTTTTGGAAATAGATCTGAGATCTGTCACTTTTGTTATTTTATGTTTGTCTTTTTTTATTATTATTACATAAAATTATTGATAATATTTAGATTTATTATGCATGTTAGGATGTGTGTATGTTACTGTAATTTTTTTGGATTTTTTATTTTTTATACTGTCAACTGAGCTGCTGCTTGCTTGGCGAAGAGAGAGAGACGAAATGTTGAAGATTATGAAGAGATATTATCACGTAGGTCCCTATATTTTTTAAAATTTTATTACAACCCACTATTTAGAAAATGTTTGCGTATAAGAATTCTGTTGTGGCCTAATTTGTTTGTAAAGTTTTTAAAATGGTCCTTGACCGAAAGTCAATGCCGTGAAATATCATTTTAGTCAAGATATGCCGCATAAACTTATTTTATTTTATTTGTACTTTGGGCCAAAACTTTTGATATTAAAAACAGTAACTATAATTTTAAAAATTTTTCATTTTAGTCCAAAATTGCTGCAATTTTTTTTTTTTTGTGAATACAAATTTGCTAATTATTTTATTTTATTTATTATACATTGATTATGGTAGGCCTTGTGTGCAGAATGGAAGAAAATAACAATGTTGTAGAGGAGATTATGAAAGAAGATTTTGAGTCTATGGATGTTGTCTTGGATGTTGCATGGATGTTGTTGCCTTGTTGGGTATTTGATGGTCTTTTATTTTGTTTTGTGTCATTGTTGAAATTTGTTTTTTTTTTTTTATGTTGTCATGGACTAATGGATTATATTAAGTTAATTTGGTGATGATGATAAATGATTTGGTAATGGTAGTAATAAACTATAGTATATTTTGATGATGTAGTAGTAGTTGACGAAATTGTGGATTAATTGATGAAATCGTAGATTGTACATGCTCTGAATATATGATACAAGTACTAAAAATGAGAAAATTATTGTACAAGTTTGAAATAGAAAAAGCTCCGAAAAATCGAACTAGAAACTGAAGCGGAATTAGAACCAAAACCAAACTGCTAAGGTGAACCGAAACCGAATTGAAACCGATTGCTTAAATAAAACTGTTAAGAGAACCAAAACCGAACCGAAATCGAAAATCGAAACCGAACCAAAACCGACTTATTGGTTTTGGTTCGATTTTTTTTAAAAAAAAAACCGAATGGTTTTTTTAATTTTCGAAATCGAACCTATCCGAAACCGAACCGAACCGAACCGATGCCCACCCCTAACATTTACAAAAAATGGATTCTCAAATTGGAAGAATCTAGAAAGATTAAAAGAGCATGTTGGATGTCCTAACAGTGCTCACGACAAGGCCGTGGGTTATTGTGAAGATTTAATGAAACAAGAGCAACATGTTCGAATATTTTTCAACAAACATTCTGATCAAGATCAAAAAGATTATCGAACTCGCCTATTTGCATCCATTGATGTTGTTTGGCTTCTTTTAGAACAAGGACTTCGATTTCGTGGTCATGACGAATCTGATAATTCAAGTAACCAAGGAAATTATCTTCGAATTTTGAGATTTCTTGCCAATCACAGTGAAGATATCAAAAAAGTTACTTTGAAGAATGCTCCTAGAAACAACATGTTGATTGCACCTTCAATTCAAAAAGATATTGTAAGGACTTGTTCTATTGAAACTACCAATGCTATTATTAGAGACGTAGGTGATGCATTATTTTCTGTTGATAAATCCTATGATGTAACTATAAAAGAGCAAATGGCTGTTGTATTGCGATATATAGATAAGAATGGATATGTCATTGAAGGTTTTATAGGTCTTAAGCACGTTAATAGTACCACTCATATGTCTCTCAAGGAAGCTCTTGATAAGTTATTTTCTAAGCATGGATTGAGTATATCTAGGTTGCATGGGCAAGGCTACGATGGGGCTAACAACATGCAAGGTGAGTTCTAAGCTTGGCAATTTGTCGGGTCGCAAGCCCGAGCCCGATAAAAGCCCGAATTTTCATTTTTCGGGCCCAACCCTAATCGGGCCCAGGTCGGGCTCGGGCTTTGTCCGAACCTGACCAAATATATATTTTTAAAATTTTTTTTAATATTTAAATAATTTAAATTTACTCCCTAATATATTAAAATTAAACATAAAATTACTTTAATAAATAATTCAACCATAAAATCATATAAATAACTAAACATAAATAAAAAAAAAATGTCTAATTCAAATAAAAACACAAAATTCAAATAAAAAAATATTTATTATTATTATTATTATTAAGCATTCGGGTTGGGTCGGCTAAGGCCCGAACCCGACCCAAAATTGATTGGGCTTTTTTTTGTTAAACCCGAGCCCGAATTTTGACCCTTAAATTCGGGTCAAAGCCCTAAAAATTCGGGTCGGGTCAATTGGGCCAAAATTCGGGTCAGGCTTTTTTGCCATCTCTAGTGAGTTCAATGGTCTTAGAACACTTATTATGAATGAGAATGAGTGTGCTTATTATATACATTGTTTTGCTTGCTCACCAATTTCTGGGAGATGAATGGATGAATGATAATTTGATTGTTATGTAGAAAAAGATGTATTTAATAGTATTGATAATGAGTCTATTGCACAAAGTTTTCAGAATATGAAACCACATAGAAAATAATTGTAAATGTATTACCAAAAATTTCATATATTCAAGTTTCAGTTTTTATATTTTACTGTTATTTAATTTAGCCCTCAGTAAATTATCTTTCTAAATACGCCACCGTCTATACCTGCCCCAAATTAATCTGGCCTCTATGGGTTTGGGGACTCGCTGGGATTGTTGCCATTTCTAAATGTCCAGTATGACGCTGGGCTTTCTTAATGTTGTGTTTTCTTAATTGCATTAACCGGTTGCTCAATTAAAATAAAATAATATATTAATCATATAAATTTAAAAAAAATAGTATTGTGCGATCTAAGTTACGTGATTATCGTTCTGTATTTTGTGTTTCTTAGTACTTATATTGATGTTTATTGTTGCACAATTTACATCAAATATTGTTTTTTATTTCATGCATAAATTTATGTTTCAAGTTTACGCAACCTGCTGCTTCTTTGAAATTTAGTTTTTCATGTATGAAATGACACCAAAATTTTACTTTTTCCCACCATTTCATGTTTGACGTTCGTTTTTAAATGTATAGAGTTCGTTATTGCATGTTTGCACCATAACATATTATGTAGCAATTGTTGCATAGTTGACATCATTGTTACACATTTTATGTTTCATGTATAAATGCCATGTTTAATATTTACGTCAGATGTTGCATGTTTGGGTTTCAAGTTTTATGTTCCAAATACTCAAAAAAAATTACTGGTTACCCTGATTTCACGTTTAACCATTTCGTTGTACATATGTGTGTGTGTGTGTGTGTGTTTGTGTGTGTGTTTAGTGGTACATGTTTAGATTAAAATATAGTATGTTATGTCGTTTCATGTTAGATGTTTACTGTTGCACAATGCACATCGTGTATGTCTCATTTGTCGACATATTTTGTGATGATAGCAGAGCCAAATTCTGATTGATTTTTTAAAATACACGGGCAAATAGGTAGCATAACTCAAAAGTAATTTTGAGCATGCAAATTAACACCAAAGAAACTAGTGTGAGAGTCGATTCAGGGGAAAAGATTTAAATTGTTAAAATTTGAAATTCTTCTAAAAGAAATTATGAAAATAAAATAATTAGAGTTATGGATCTAGTCTTGGTTTTAAATATAATTAATACATTGCATAAACGATTAATTATATAAATACTAATTAATTATATTATGGATCAAGTGTATATTTGGTGTGGTTATTTAATGATCATACGTATTTAATTAATTCTATAAGCTCTTTTTAAAATTTTTTTAATTAATTCTATAAGCTCTTTTTAAAATTTTTAGAATTGTTTGGTGGTATTTTGGGTATAGCATTTGAGATAAAAAAGTTATTTTGTCTCTATAAGCAAAATCTCAAATTTTTTATTTTTGGGAGTATATGTTGTAGAGATTTTTTTTTTAAGAGTTAAATTATCTAAAGTACCCTCAATTTATTTCATAATCTTATTTCGACATTTTTATAAAATAACTTTAAAAAATCTTATCTAATAAAATAATATCATAATTTTTAATAAAAACTTCATTAATAACTAAAAATTCAAATATTTTTGGTAAAAACATTATTTATAAAACTCTACTTAAATCAATTCTATTTGAAAAGTTATACTAAATGAAACCAAAATTTCAAAAACAATTTTACCACATCTTAATTCTTATATTATATAGTATTACGCATTTATCATGCTAATCTGGCAAACTTCCTTGTTGTCTAGGATGAATCAAAATTTCAAAATATAAAAAGTGGATAAAATTTAATTGAAAACAATTAATTTTTATAAATTAAAATATAATTTAATTAAGTCATATTTTCTACCAAGAATTTCACCTCCACTTAGCTTGAAAGTTAAAATAAACTAACCTCACATACTAGAAAATAAGCATGCATTATCTGTTATTAATTATTTTACAAAAATAACCTAGAAAAGAAAGAAATTAAAACTAATTTTAAAAAAGATTAAAAGGAAGAAAGAAGAAAGAGGATGAGAGAAGAAAGAAGTGTTGCTCTCTCACTCCCCCAATTTCTCACTGAAATTTTTCAATTTATGGGCAAAATCTCAATCCTAATCCAGTGCATGCAGGCGTATAATAAGCTTGGTGAGCGCATTTATCAGCAATTGATGGAAGATCTGTGATGTCCTTTGATTCAAATACCCGTTCAATTCCCTCATATGCATTTTTAATTAAATCCCAGAAATAATAACTTAAAAGGCACAGCAAAATTTTACCTTCAAAAAGTCCCTAAAATTTTATCAAAGCCACCAACACCATATAGTTAGAACACCCAATTTTTGCATAGTTTCATTAAGAAACTCAAGGATTTCGAAAAAATCCAAAGACTCAAAACTTGACCATCTTAGTTGTAGTAAATATTATCAAATACTCACCTAATATTTTCTTAAGTATACATACATACATATATATACCCACACCACTAGAAAATTATTAAACAATGATGGTTTTAAAAGAGTAAAAACCATCATCTTAAGGAGTGACATTAAAAGGGGGTCATTTTTTAATATTGTTTATGAACTGTCATCTTTTTTAATTTCCAATGACGATTCATTAATTTCCATCCAATTTTTTAAAAAACTCTATTTTTAATTACTGTTCTTTTTAAGAACTACCACTAAATGTTGAGCTTTAATGACAGCTTTGTGTTATAACTTTCATTTTAATGTGAGTAGTATGACTAGACATACAAGATCAAAGTCTGCTAGGATACCCTTGCGAATGAACGCAGGATAGATATTTGAATGCTCACTCGGGTTAACACCGGGTTTGCTAAATCGACATTATTAAATAACACCTTTTAATGAAAGATACTCATCAGAAATACATATAAAATTGGTATGATGATAAATCACTTGCATTATATAAACACCATCATCAATTAGAATCCATTCTTGGTCTGACAATTTAGATTCACACATTGTGCCAAACAACTATAGTAACAAAATCTTATTCTATGCTCCCTGCATACCTTATGTTCCTCTTCATTGATAGAGGCTGCATTGTAATCTTTTTGCCCTTGTCTTATTCTGTTTTACAATTTGTGAAGGTCCTATCTTTATAATATCATCCTGCTGTTACGTTGATTCAAAGTTCAACTATATATTTTTTTTTTTGTGCATTGATAATTAAAGATACCTTTTTTTTTGCTATAACAGATCATCAGGCATCTCCATTAGAATTTGAGGGTTCAGTTTGGACTCTTTCTTAGAATCACAGAGACTTTTTTAGCCAAGTGTATCATTTTTCTTTTTGTTGCCTGTCTCTTTATGATTGTTCAGTATTGGCAAGTCCTTTTTTGTTGTATTTTCAAGCATCCCGTAATTCTTCTTTTTTAAATAATCAGGCTCCTACCAACACAATCGGTTAGTTAGTTTGATATATAAATCCATAGGTGAACACAATCGATTAGTGAGTTTGATGTATAAATGCATAGGTAAACAATTATATATTCCTATATTTCATAATGTTTTGCACACATGTTACTAGAAGTCTTTTTTTTTAAAAAAAGAAAAAATAACGGCAAAATGATCAAGCTCTTACCAACATGATTGCCTAATGAACGTGGTATATAAATCCATAGGTACACATAACTGGTTAGTGAGCTTTGAATATAAATGCATAGGTAAACAATCATATATTCCTAAATATCAAAATGTTTTGCACAATATGTTATTAGTCTTTAAGGGAAAAAAGTCAGTATCAAAATAAACCCAAAAAGAATAAAAGATACCAAGAAACAGTAAAAAAAAATCCAAAATAGCATCAAAATAAATCCAAAAATAGTAGAAAAACCCTAAAAAATAGTAGAAAAATTTTTCAAACAAAACAAAAATAAATGCAGAAACAATACCAAAATGCCTAAAAAAATCATGAGTATCAGTAAGTCATACAAAGCAAATCAATTTCCATACTATGACATAAACAAACTGACCTTCGATGTTTCAATAGCTACTTCATTTGAAACATAGTTCATGCATCATCCTCAAGACCACTATTGTTTTGACCAACTATATGTGTAGTTGGAACTTGCTATATCTGAAAGGCAAAGTGTTTGTCTCAATTCATTTTTCATTTCTTCTAACTATCGATTAATTGATTCCCTGCATAATCAGTAGGCTTTTAGAAGGCTTTAAAGTAATAGATGGGTTACAAAATTGCCCACTCTTTGCATATGATCGCTTCTTAGATATTTTCTCAAAGATTATAAGAGAATATCGTTTTTTTTTATTAGATGACCACAACTTTTCTTTCTTAGCTTTCATCTTCAGCTTATCCTACCATGTTAATGAATTAAGTAAGTTAATGTTATCAAAGTACAAGTAATCACATAATAATAATTAAATTAAATAGTAAGCACAACTTTCTCACAATCTTATTAACAATTGGTTTAACATTGGGCAGTATCATTCATTTTTCATTTGCCAGGTTCTCTTCTAAAGAACATTCCTATCGACTTCTTTTTCAATAAGGCCCGTTTCTGAGTAATGTCGGATCATAAATCACAAAAATTCTCATCCATCACTTTTTGTTTGATAAACAGCTTTTAATAAACTAAATAAAATGTAAACAACAAACTAGCTGTACATATAAATTCTTGCATTTGCCCAACATAACATTTTTTACTTAGGCAATGATTGAAATTTTGTGCCTGCATCTTTCTATTCACACCACTGATTCTCTGCTTAAAACAAACAAGCAAACAAACAATGGATAAACAAAAGCTGAAAAATGACATAAACATGAATATTACTAATAATTAGATTAGTACACTCACTTGAAAACGTTTAGATAATATTTCCTTCACAAACCTAATCAAAATTTCCTTATAAATGGTGACGTGTAGCGTTGGTGGTCTGAAAAGCCTTTTACGATCATTAAAATGAGGTAAGATGTGCTTCCTTATTAGATTGCACTTCAAGTTTTGAAATGCAGTCCAATAGCTTATAATACTCTATTCTTATTTCAAGGATGAACGATGAAGTAAATTTTTAAGTTTCAACAGCTGTAATTCTCTGATGAATGAAGGATGTTCCACCACATCTTCACTTCTTTGTGTGGGTTTACCTTTACTAGGCATTTGACATATGATAACCACTTTTGATCAGGTACATACAAAATTTACTTGGCTTGAGAAGCCAAGATAAAAAGATTAGATTTATGGCCCAATCGTTAAAAGCCCACTAAAGTAAATCCTAGACTATCCTTCATAACTCCACCTTTGGAATGTACTCAATCACACTTCATCATCAGGATTGTAAATATAACGTAATCTAGATTCGAAATCTCTCTAATTACTCCTAGTACATCATGTTAGAAGTGATTGCATTTTTATCTTTTGAACAAGCGACTAAAACTATTTGTGCAACCAATGACTTCACTATTTTAAGTAACCCTATTTAAGTTTTGATCTCATGTAATAAAGCGAAAACCATTTATGTCATCACTAGGATATTTGAAAATATAAGGATGAGGCCCTTGTGATAACCAACAGATTATTTGTGAAACACTATGACCATTCTCTATCAACATTATTATCTAAAATAAGACAGAAATATATTTCTCATTTTTCATGGATAAAAAAGTTATAGCCAATCCATATGCTTACTAAAAAGCAGTTAAAGAGAAAAAATTTCCAAGTTCCTAAACTACCAAAATTTAAGATCAATATAATGAAATTACACAAGTTAGATAACATCACCTTATGTAAGGCTGAATTTCTTCAGAGTTAAGCAAAACATATAAGTGTGCTTGATCTATAAAGTTCGATCAACTTGCAACATTTGTCCACCATTCATAGGCTTATCAATTTTTTAATTTTATAAATGTCCAATTGGAACCCGATTGTAGCCATGTTTGCCATGTATTATGCACAAAATTGTAATGTTTCCTCTACAATATAGCTCTCTACTCTGCAACCCTCAGGATAGTTCCGGTTTCAAGCATAACCTTTTAGATTTCATGTATGGCTCAAAAAGAACATCCACCAAAGATATAAGGGGCCACATTTTCTTACTTCATTTACTAATTAAACAGTGAGATGGCCTATTATGTGAACGAAAAAGAAGGGAAAAACATTTTTTAAGTAAGCACAAAGTCTCTACAAGTTCTTCTCACTATTCGTCTAGTGTTGTCACATAAATCACAGTTGTACACAACAAATTAAAGAAGAAACATAACCTGGTAATAGCCTTTTTAACTTGTTTTAGACGCACACACCTTACGACAATTTGGCAAATGTTACTGTATAAGAACATGACTATCATGGGACTTAAAGATTTCTAATATTTGAATTGTATCTAATAGGAACCTTGATACTTTTCAAAACTTTATAGAACCTTTCTTTTTCCTCTTTAGTTAAGATGTAACAAGCAATAAGAAGCTATGTACGATTGCTTTTTTCCTTAACTTGTGGTGCTAATTTGCCCTTAATTTTTACTGCCATGAGATCTATTTTTGATTTTCTTTCGTCTTTGGACTTTCTAGGAATATGCAATAATGTACACAGATGCTCTAACACACCTTTTTTCAATGTGCATAACATCTAATTGATGCCACATAAGGGCTTCCAATACTCTAAATTATACAATATGGATTACTTCTTCCACCATACTTGATCATCATCTTTGGCTTCCAATACTCTATAGTACTTTTCTCCCTGTTCAACAATTCTGGAGGGGTATCCTTATATACACTATTCTCAAAGGCTTTCGCTTGGAATCAAAATTCATGACTAGGAAGCCAAAGTTGATGCCCAACGCATGTATTTTTGCCAATGTGTTCAAATCTACATTTTGGTGTTTCTATGCCACAATATAGATAGGCATAATACCCTATAACAGTGCATCCCATTAAATTCTCGTATGCTAGAAAGTCATTTGTTGTCTATAGTAAAATAGCGCACAAATTGAATTACTTATTTTTGTAGGCATTATATGCCTCCACCCCAACATCCCATAAAATTTGCAAATCCTCAATAAAAGGTTGCAAATACACATCGATGTGATTGCTTGATTATTGGGAACTAGAAATCAAGAAAGACAACATAATGAATTTTTATTTTATACACAACCATTATAGAAGACTATACATTATAAGAACTATTAGCCAATAGCTATATGTATTGCTAAGAAAGCTATGTAGATTGATTCCATCAGCTGATATAGCTAGATGAAGGTTCCTAGAATCTGATGTAAAGGTCAGCCATTTCTCATCTATTAACTTCCAATGTATTGAGTTAGTCAAATGTTAGAGTTTATCATCAACCTGCTCTCTCATTTTCATGTCAAGTCAAGTCCCTAACAATTTCTACTGACTAAAACATGCGCCCAAACCTAGCCATAGGAGGAAAATATCATAAAACCTTTGTAATTCCTATATTAGTCTACATTACTATCGTTTTTCTTCCATTTAAATAACCCGCAAGTAAGACATTCAGAAAGTCCTTCATACGCTTTTCTGTAGAGTGTGCAATCATTTGGGAAACTATGAATTTTAACATATTTCAAGCATAAAGCTGATATTGTCCTTTTGGCCTCATATATAGAGGTTGGAATTTCATTATTTTCAACTAAACTATCGACTAAAATATTCAATAATGTAGTAAACCTATTGTCAAACCACCCAAATCTACCTTTACATCGAACAAATTCATTAAAAAATCTAACTTAGTTAATTTTGTACTTCCTAGGTACAAATGCTTCTCAGTTTGTTCTAGCAACTCTTTGAATGTCGTAGGTGTTGGTTTAAAATTACTTTTGCAGCGAAAATAATTGGATCGCATTTCTCATACAATATATAAAATTATCATAATCTATAAATCATACATTTGCTCTTTTATAAAAGTAATCTAGGCTCTCAAGTCACGATCTACACCACCAAAATTGTTAGATCACGATCCTTCACCGACGATCTTCCAGGTTATGACTCAAGTTTGATCTACACTTGACGTGTGGGTGCCTTTATCACTACTGTAAGCAACTAGTAAGAAAAAACTCATTTTTCTCTGATCTAAATATTGTGGCTGCCTCTTTTTATTTCTAGAAAAATAAGCCTTTTATATTGCCCTTAGTGGAAACCCTAGGCTCCCTTTTCTTTTTCTCAACCAAAAGTGGCGTTTTCTAATTCTTGTTATAGGGGGCCCATCTTATAAAATAACATAAGGCCCCTTATACACAAGCATATTAAATGGAGCCTCCCACCAAATAATATATTTAGGCTTTTGACCCAAATTACTAGTTATCTTACTTATCAATCCAATAGTGGTATAACCAATTAAATGAGCTAACCTGGGGATCATATGGGTCCATACAATAGTGGCTACAATAATTATGCCTGTAATTAAACCAGCCAGATTATTTTATTCCAAATCTACTCTACTAAAAGATTGGAACTGACCTCCATAACTGTATGCTATATAGGATAGTGTTCTCGAATAATAATTGGACCCATGTCACATTGATTTCTTTATTGAACAATCCTTTGTACCACATCGTTAATTAAATTGATATCTCAACTGTCCAATCAATTTAATTACATATTGTTCCTTGACACTTATTGGCTTTCTCTAATGATCATTTTCAACATACTAACTATGTTGACACACTCTGGCCAGAGAATTCTATAATCAAGTACCAAAAACTCGTCAAGAGATGTGTTGTACACATTGTATATTGTTAATCTATAATCTCACTGCTCATAATTGCTTCCACCAAGATACCGGGTAATCTTGACTACGAATGTATGTCGCGTCCATTGGTAACTCAAATGAAATGACAATCACAAACATGAAAATTATAATTAACTCAAGATTGAGATTGCAATAAAATCAATGCCTATGAGATTTAATAAGTCTGATAGTTATTTTAAGGTTAATTAAATCTCATATGTGATCTAGTTTAATGTAGTCAAACTACATCAGTAAATTCATACATGATTAAGACAAATTATTTAATGAATTTACTACAGTCTAAACATAAATAGAGCGCCCAACTCTATTTATCAACTGCGAACTTAATTTATTTAATCATAAGATAACTTGTATTTATGTCTTCTGTGAATCCAGATCACATAAAATACATATAATATGATTAAATAGACCTTATTCAAAATATTTATGCAATTAAGATATCTGAAAATGTATTATTAATCAGAAAATAAATAATTACATGCTTTAAAGAGCACATAATCCCAACAGTAGGTCCCCACGACGAACCTTGTAAGCATCATTAACTATTTCTACTTCATTACCATTGCCAAAGTCCATATTTTGTGGCGTAAATTGGTTATCTCTCCTGATGCCAAAATTAATTGTCATATTTCACATAAAAATCATGCATATACAAATGATGTTTTACAATTGTAGAGGTTTCAATTGATAAATTCCCATAGTCAAAGCATGGACGCCTCATGACAGTACTACCTTCAACATTTTTTGTAGTAAATTTTATAAATTTCTCAACACCATGCTCATATACTAGTGACAATGGAATCCAAGACTCATCCATTTTTGACTTGACAATTAATGCTCCCATCATATATAAAACAAAAAATAACATAATATAATCAAATTGTTTTTCCAATGTCCAAAAATCCATGTGAAACAAATAATATTTAACCTATTTAATGTCATTTAAGCTAAAACACAGTTAGGCCCACATGATTTTCTTTTTCATATTAAAGAAACAACAAAATAGAAATGCATGGTCATGGGCCACAAATAATTTTAAAATGAATACAACAACCAAGAAGCCAACAAATATGTTCTACATACTTTTCAAAAATTCATTTCCCTACTATATTATAAATTTAACAAACATATCGTGGTCCACAACAAACATATTATATAGAATCACAATTATAAATTTAGAAATATGTAAATATTAAACAAATGTACAACAACTTCCAAAAAAAAAAGGTCAAAAAATAAATAATAAGAAATAGAACTTACTAGATTAAGCACAACAGTCTAATGCTTTATCTAATTCCAAGTGCAAATACAACAGCAACAGATATTACTGAAATATATTTTAAATCAGTTGATAGAGGACAAGAAATTCAACACAGTGAAAAGCAATTTCAATTTATTAATTAATTTGCTTAGGTTTAAACGAAAAAGAACTATATCTAAATACATAATGGACAAAAATGTTAGCCCATATGTGTTAATAACATTATAAGTAATTTCCCTCTCATGTCTCTATCATAAACATTACAACGAAAAGATCAACATATGCCCCTATAATAAACTAAAAAGACCATCGTCTTTCACTTAGCAAGTTTTCTGTGCAAAAGCATGCATGACAATTACATGCTCGGGCTACTAAAATCAAACACAAACAATGTTATTTAATTCCTTGATCCACACTAAGTTCTAACATAAAATTAATTTTCAAACAAACATAATAGCACATATACAAAACCAAGGAGACATGGCGATGCGGAAACATAAAATTGATAAAAGATAGAGAAACAAAATTTGTAATTAATTGAAATAATATTGAATAAAGTAGAGAAACAAGAATTATGAATAATTGAAATAATATTGAAAAAAGTCTGAATAAAAAACATTACAAGAAAAACCATTTTTTGTTATAGTTGAATATAGTCAAAACAAATGAACAACTATTGTAAATGTGTTTTTTCAATGGCTCAAGATAATCACTGAGCTATCAATAATACCTAGGTTAGAAGTACCTTTTTTTTCCAACCGACCACGGTAAATATGCTTGCTTCGAGCAAAATTAACCATGGAAAAATGATAAATACATATTAAAAATAAGATGGACACACAACTAATGAATAATTTTTATGGCCAATTTGAACCATCAAAAATACTATTTTCAATTGGCTCTAGCGGTAGCTTTTGTAATAGCAATGTTAATTAATTATGATCACTGAAATTATATTAATTTTGAGTGGTAGAAACAAAAAAAAAAAAACTAAATTATTGTTGGGAAAACATATTGTTGTTACATAATTTTACATCAAAAGGACTAACATATTAGTTGAAATAGTATATTTGGAAATTTGATTTTTCTGTTATAAATAATTATTCATTGTTAAAAAAATTGGACTTCTTGGCATAACTTTTGGCAATTCGCTATTTTTAACAAGGATAGACATTGAAATAATGTATGCATTGGAAATATTGTATGCAGTGCAGTTGACACACCATGGTAGTACCAACGTGTACTGTTCATCCACTTTGCAGCTGCTGTAACTACAGCAGCTGCAAGGTAGGGGGACCCTTATTTAATTGTCACTTTGCAATTGGAACACAATTGTCTCAACAGTTTATACAATTTTTAAGAACATATAACTGTTGAAAATAGATTTTATTCAATCAACATGATTATAAAATGAATGAATTCCTAAACAATTCACAAAATTGTCACCATTCCTATTGTCTAAAAACATTTCATAATAAAGAATAAAACATTATTACACTATTTTGAAATGATATAAATCATAGAAACATTAAATATCATCGAGGCCATTTGAATTAGTATCGCCATCGTCTTTTGAATCACCACGACCATCATCATCTAAATTTACATCATTGTCTCCTCTGAATTAGTATCTAAATCAGCATCACCATCATCATCAGAATTTACATCACCACAGTTATCAAAATTTGCATCACCATCGTCATTTCCATTCAGCTTTTCAATTGGATCCTATAAAGAGAAATTAAATGAGTATTTAAAATAATTAAGTGATAATGAATCATATAAATTTAAAAAAAAATTGAGATTAAAAATAAGAAGACAATGCCACAATAGGTTGAGAGTGAGATTGCTTTGCTTTTAAATCTTCTACCTTTTTCTATACAATAGCAGTTGCTCTTGCACCACTTGCTAAGTACTTAAAAAAAAAAAAAACCCTTCTCACATTGTTTATAATTCTCTTTGCTACAAGGTCGGCTTGAAGTGGATCCATATACATCCTTAGTTTTGAGGCCTCCAAGAGCATGGCCTTGCTTAGCACCGCATGTTACATTAAGATATATGTTGGGAAAGAGACCCACACAACTGCTGTAAATTAAGTATAAACAAATCTTTTTTCCTATTTATGTGATTAAAACAGGATGCATACCGCAAAATAAATAGGCAGAAAGTAATTTAACACAATTCAAAGTAATAATCCAACCATAAGAGATACAAATTTTTAAGTGAAAAACCCAAAAGGAGAAAAACTATAGAACCGTAGTCTGATATAATCTTCCACTATATTAATGGAATTACAGAATAAATTTTTCTATAGATAACATTAGAGGCTAATGACATTAATAATCTCAATAATTTTAGCTGACAGTAACAGCTTAATATCTATCTCTTTAACAAGTGGGTATCTTAAATAATATCCAACAAGAGGAAAAAATAAAAATTAAGACAAGTAGGATTATGGAGGGCGATTTCAGGAACTTATCCTCCAAATTTGAAAGAAAACGAAATTAAAATTGCATTCCAATTGTCCAATCAAAAATTAAAAACCTTATCCTCAAAAGGAAAGAAATCACCACTGTTTTTCTCTCCATCTCTCATCTTTTTCTTCTCATAATACGTGATGGCTACCGCTTGCTTTCTTTATATAGTGTTATCAAAACCTAATTTCAATTATAATTTATGTGGGCTTTGGGCTAACTACACGAGTTGAACCCCACAAATCTCCATAGATTTTCATATTCTCCTTGGGTAATAATTTTGTCATCATATCTGATCCATTCTCCGTTGTGTGAATCTTCTCAAGCTATAGTTGTTTTTTCTCAAGTACGTCTCATATTGAGTAATACCTCACATTGATATACTTGGAATTTGAATGGTAAGTCAAATTCTATGCCAAGTGAATGGTACTCTGACGGTCGTAGTACACATTATAGTTATCTTTGCAACCTTCAGTAATCACAATATACTCTGCTTCAGTGGTAGACAAAGCAATACACTGTTGAAGTTTGTACTGTCATAAAACCGTTCTCCCTGCAAAAATGAGCAAATATCTTGATAAGAATTTTCTGGAATCAGCATCTCTTGCCATATATGTATTTGTGTATACTTGTAATACTGGTTGTCACCACTAAAATATAAACATGCATTAGAAGTGACTTTAAGATATCTAATAATCTACTTCACTACTGTCCAATGTTCTTTTCCCAAATTAGAGAGAAACCGATTGACAACACCAACTGCATGAGCAATATAGAGTCTTGTACAAACCATGACGTACATCAAACTACTAACTACTGAAGCATAATGAACTCCTCTCATCTCCTACTTCTCTTTCTCACTTGTAAGACAAAGCTCAGAACTAAGCTTAAGATGGCCTACAAGTAGGAACAAACAGATTTTGCCTTGCCCATGTTAAATCTTTCAAGAACCCTTTCAATATATGCTTCTTGACATAACCATAACTTCTCAGATTTTCTATCAAGGAAAATCTTTGTGTCAGGAATATATTTTGTTGGTCCTAAGTCTTTCATTGCAAAGACTCACTAAGCTCTTTCTTTAGATTATCAATCTTATAGCATCCTGGCCAACAATCAACATGTCATCCACATAAAGCAAAAAAATGATAAAATCATCATCATCAATTTTTTTTTACAAAAGCACAATGATTACACATAGTCTTGCTGAAATCATGATTCTCCATAAAAGGACTAAACTTCTTGTACCACTATCTCAGTGCCTGTTTCAGCCTATACAAACTTTGCTTTAGCTTGCATACAAGTTCTTTTTTACCATTGACACTGAACCCTTCAGGTTGCTACATGTGTATTTCCTTTTCTAAGTCACCGTGTAAGAAAGATGTCTTTCCATCAAGCTGTTCAATCTCCAAATTCAAGCTAACTGTTAATCCTAAAATAACTCAAATAAAAGGCATCTTCACCACAGAAGAAAATATTTCTTTAAAATCAACACCTTTTTTCTAACTGAAACCCTTCACAACCAATCTAGCTTTGTACTGCTATTGTGAGTTATATTCAGTTTTCAACTTGCAAATCCATTTGTTCTTTAGTGCCTTTTTTTCCTTTAGAAAACTTTATTAAGTCATAAGTATATTTCTCATTTAAGGATTTCATCTCTTTTTATATGGCTTTAACCTACTCACTTTTATGCTAGTAATATATGGCTTCTTCAAAATATTCTGGCTCCCTTTCATCTATCAGCATCACATATTCATGTGGAGGATACTAGTAGAAGGTCTTTATTCTCTAGTGGTATATGTAGTGCTAAATGTGCTTGACCATCATTATTATCCTCTCCAGCTCTCGACAATCATCATGAACTACAGGTGAAAAAATTGAAGTTGAAATAATAGGAATCTTTAGAGATGACTGTGGGTCATCACTCTTCTTTGCATCACCAACTATCTGATCTTTCAGAAACACAACATTTCTATTTCTGATTAATTTCCTTGTCATTAGATCCCATAATCTGTATCCAAATTCTTCGTGTCCATAGCTTAAGAAAATGCATTCATTGGCTTTATCTTCAAGTTTCGATCTCTTATCTTTAAGGATGTGAATATATGCTCCACAACCAAACACTCTCAAGTGTTTATAAGAAACATCTTTCTCTATCCAAACTCTCTTAGGTATGTCACAATCTAAAAGAACTACAGGAGAAAGGTTAATCAAATCAACAGTAGTACGTATAGCCTTTGCCCAAAATGATTTCAGAAGCTTGGCATCAGAAAGCATACACCTGATCTTTTCTTCAATTATTTTGTTCATCCTTTCTGCAACACCATTCTACTGCGGAGTTATTGGTACAAGCTTATCAAGTCTGATTCTATTATATCTACAATATTACTCAAATGGCCCTCTGTACTCACCATCATTGTCTGGCCTGACACGTTTTAATTTTCTTCTTGTTCATTTCCCAACATAAGCATGGAAGAACTTAAACGGATTGAGTACTTGGTTTTTAAATTTCAAAGTAAAAACGTAGCACATTTTTAGAACAGTCATCAATAAAAGTCACAAAATAAAGTGCACCTCCTATTGATCTACTTTGCTTTATGCAAACATCAATGTGAATCAAATCAAGAATTTCTTACTTTCTAAATGGAGAAAAGCTTTTAAAAACTACTCTGTGTATCTTTTCAGCTAAGCAATAAACACAAGTCTTGAGGGATATACCTGCAAAGCTAGGTAAAAATCCTTTTTTAGCAATAATTTCTAATTCTTTCTCACTAATGTGACAAAGCCTTTATGCCATGTCTCAATAATAGAATTTTTGACAACCACATTCACATCTTATTTCTTAATCTTGGCTTCTATCATATAGACGGTGCTCATTTTCTTTCCTTTAGCTAGCACTAGAAAACCGTTGGTGAGCTTCCATTTTCCTTTACCAAATTAGTTAGTATAACCACCATCAACAAGTTTGCCTGTAGAGATCAGATTAAGGCAAATATCTAGTACATGTATGATATCTTTAAGCAACAACTTACAGCCAATGTTGGTTTTCAAGCAAATATCTCATATATCCACAATTTTGGATGCCCCCTCATTTCCCATCCGAACATGGCCATAATCACTAGTAGCATAGAATGTGAAGTAATCACGATGTGCAATAACATAAAACCAAGCACTCGAATCAATCACCTAATTGTTGGTATGACAAGTGATATTTACAGAGCTCTCATCATAAACAATACACATATCACCATAAACTATGGTTATAATGTTCTTTTTGTCATTTTTATGAGCATTACCCTTTTCTTTAACCTGTTTTCTTTTCCACAATCTACACTCCCTTTTAATGTGACCCTATTTTCTGACAATAAAAGCACTTTATGTTTCTCCTCTGGGATTTATATCTTCCTCTGGGTTTATCATTATTCTGCTGGCGGAAATTTCTACTTTGGCTTCTCCCCTACCTTTCTTGCTTTTCTCAAACAAGAGCATCTGACTCAGAAGAAAGCACTTCAATGCTTTTTCTTCTAGAACACTAAGACACCACTAATGTCTCTCAATTGTCAGGTAAAGAACTAAGCAAAAATAATGCTTGTAACTCATCATCTAAAACAATCTTCATAGTAGTCAACTGATCTACCAAGCTCTGAAACTCACTAGTGTGTTCAATTATACTATACCCCTCCTTGTATTTCAAGTTAACAAGCCTTTTTAGCAAATTGGCTTTGTTCTGTGCTTGTTGGCTGCTCATAAATGGTCTTTAATTTCCTTTAAAGAACATCAGCTTTGGATTCCTTTGTGACATAGTGGTACACACTTTGATCAATCTATAACCTAATAGTACTCACTGTCTTCCAGTTCAATTGAGCTCACTTTTTATTATCTAAATCAACGGGTCTAAGTTCTTCGCCTTCAATGGGTTCATGTAAGTTTTTCATGTATAACAAATCTTCTATCCTAAACTTTTAAATACTATAATTCTATAGCTTTAATTTAATCATGCATGCCGAGGACTCCTTCATCTCAATTACACAAGTGAAAATAAAAATTATACAGCCTGACGCTCTGATACCAATCTGTTGGGAAAAGAATCCACACAAGCAGCTGCAAATTAAGTAAAAATAAAACTTTTTCCTTCTTTGTATGATTAAAACAGAATGTGTACCACAAATAAATAAGCATAAAATAATCTAACATAATTCAAAGCAATAAACCAACCACAAGAGATACAGATTTTTACGTAGAAAATCCAAATAGGAAAAACTACGGGACCGCAGTCCAATATAATATTTCACTATATTAATGGGATTATAGCACAAATTCTTCTCTAGATAACACTAGAGGCTAATAATATTAAGAATCTCAATAATCTTGGCTTACAGTAACATCATAATATCACTGTAATAAGTGAGTATCTCAAATAATAGCCAGTGAGATGATAAAATAAAAATCAAGAATAGAGGGCGAAGCTAGAAACTCATCCTCTAAATTTATAAAAAAACGAAGTTAAAATCGCCTTCTGATTGCCTTGCCCCTAAAACCAAAGAAATTGTCATTGTCTTTCTGTATGTCTCTCGTCTTTTTCTTCTCATAATACATTATGGCTGTTGCTTGCTTTTCTTTATATAGGACGCTTATCAAAACCTAATTTTAATGGAGAATTTCATGTAGCCCCTTCAAGTTCTTTTTAATTATAATTTATGTGGGTTTTGGGTCAACTACATGAGTTGAACTTAATAATATATATCATATTGTTTTCTTAATAGAACCACATATAATGACCCATGTAATTCATTCTTGTTTGATATCATTTTGTCTTGTCAAAATATTAACACAAAATTATATAAGTATAACGATCTATTAATTTAATATACACATTTTTTGAAATAAAAAGAAAAACATTAACATACATGTAGTTCCTTAGCTCTGTCATTAGGCAAAGTTCCATCCTTTTGAACATAAAACATTTCAAAAGAATCTATTGGACTAGACTCATTTCCATTTTGCTCAGCTTATCAATACAATAACAAATATAATTCATAATAACGTTACATAATTAATTAATTTATATTATAAAAACTAAAATATTAAGAATCAAAATAACTATTTTATAATAGCAAAGTAAATCTTTTAAAAAAAATTCCCATCATAAAATATAAATATAAACAAATTTAGGAGAACTGTAATCATTTTACTAGTTTCTTTTTCTTCTTCACATCTTAACTGATCTTATTGTATACACTACTTTAGATGGTCTGTTACAGATCAATGCACTTGTTCTAGTAGATTTCTACATTAAAAAAAGAATGATTCATTATATTCAACATTGTAAACCAAAATTATTTCATTAAGTTGAAATTAAAATTATTGCATGAAATTTAAATAAACTCAATTATTACATTCACCTGCACAAATCCAACCCACTCAACTTAGTCAAATTAATTTCAAACTGAGCATACAAATTCATATATAACATAAGTGTAAACGAAAAGATCACTTCTTATATAAAATAAGTAAGAAGGAAAAGATCACTTCATCATGATCCGATTTTTAAATGGATCCAACCAGCTTGCAACAATTGCAAGGTAGCACAGCTTTTGTCTTGTTTTTGACTTCAGCTCTTCACCATCTAATTTAATGGAAAAATAGTCTTGATGGTAGTGATGTAATAATTTGGTAAGTAACATCGTAGTTCCTATTTAAAAAAACAAATTCAAAATATCAAAAAGTTAAAACTTTTAACACATAAGTCTAAATTATTTTAAATTTGTAATTAAGCAAATGAGTAGCAATCAACACTCGTCGAAGTAGTCATGTGCTCATCTTCATCCTCCTCCTGCTCAAATTTATTATTCCCATTTTGCCCTAACTTTTTATCGATTCCCTAATATACCCTTCACCACTTCCGTTTAACGACGAACTCACCGATAAAAAGCCACATCCTGGCGCTGCTCCTACTGCTTGCTATCGCTGCTGCTGCCTGCTGCCATTGCTGTTGCTGCTATTGCTCACTGCAGTGCTTCTCACCACCATCGCTTCTCGTGCCGGTCATATTAATTGGATCTAGTTATAAATAAATTGAAAATGAAAATGAAAGGAAAGGGTTAAATGAAATTTAGTGTAGCAAAAAACAAAAATGAGGGGTACATTTCTCCTATGGCAACATAAACATAGGGATGGCAGAAATTTCCACGGGGATAAGGACCCTTAGGGATTTTCCCTATTCGGGGAGAGTACGAGGACGATTTTATACCCAATTTCTTAATTGGGGAAGGAACGGAGATAAATTTTTACCCAATTTTTTATTCGGGTAAGGGATGGGGATGAGGTAGAATCCCCATCCCCTCCTCATTTCCCCATTTCCTCATTTTTATTTTTAATTATAATTTTTTTAGAATTATTAATAGATAAATAACAGAATTTAAATTATAAAATATTAAATATTAGTATAAATAACAAATATCAAAATATTTATACAAATATATTATAAAACTTTGAGGCCTAATTAATTAGTAGTGGTCTTGAATTACTATTCGAGCATACCTTATTTCAAAAGTCTTGGCCCAAAACTGTTTTAAATTATGAATTACATTGCTCATATTATTTTTATTGTTTTAGATTTGAAACTTGATGCTATCTCTCAATTTGCCACATTTGAAAAACAGAAGTAGTAGGAGGTACAAGAGTAAATTATTAAAAATATTAATTTCAGCATCTATACTCATTTCATTTATTTCATTATTGATATAAAAGTAATATTTTTTTTCTTTTCATTATAGGATTATGAATATTGACGAAGATAATTATTCTGATAATTTGTATTTTGAAGTGTGATTTTTGTAGTCGATTAATGTTAACATATAATATATTGTGAAATATTACTTTTGTTTAAGTTTTTTTATTTTAGTATGATTAAATCAAGTTCAAAAATTAAAAACATATTGGTTATTCGGGAATCGGGGATCCCTCGTTATTATTCAGGGAGGGGACGGCGATCCCCTCAAGCAATTTTAACGGGAACATGGACATATGCAGAATATCAGGGATGGGTACAGAGATGTTGGTCCCCTCCCCTCCCCTCCCCGTTGCCATCCCTACATAAACAAGGCCTAATCAAATTCACCATATATAGAGAGAGAATCAATTTTAAATTTTTAGTAGGGGTGTTCAGAATCCAATCCGATCCACACAATCCGTCTGATCCACAGAAATCCGATCCGTAAAAATGCGATCTGTGGATTGGTGGATTGGATTGGATTGAAAATTTGAAAATCCGCAATTGATGGATTGGATATGGATTTACTTCTGTAAATCCGCAAAAATCCGCGAATCCACAAAAAATAAAAAATGAATCTTTATTTAATTAAAAAGCTTGTAAATGTGGCATTACTATTGACTAATAAATAAATAAGTTAAAATGAAGTTACATTAATAATATACATATTTTATCCAATAATAATATATAATAAATATAATTAAATAAACAAATATAGCTTTCTAAACAGTTAATTTTTATAATTTTAGTTAATTTTTATGTATTGATTTAAATAAATGAGATTTTTTTCTTTTTACTATGTTATATTTTGAAACTTTAACTGTATTATTCTAATTTTATTTATGCACTTAATTTAGTTAAATCTGATTCAATTTTGAATTTGATCGGTATTAAAATTATTTATATATTAAATTTTTTTATTTAATTAGTTCGTATAATAAAAAGAATTAAAAATTTTTAATCCACAAATCAATCTGCAAAATGGTGGATTGGATATGGATTGGGTCAAATCCGCATCCAATCCACAGACATATGGATTGGATTTGGATTGAATTCGTCAATCCGTGGATTGGATTAGATTTAAAATTTACAATCCGTAAAATCATGGATCGGATATGGATTGATGTCCAATTCGTAAACTCTGATCCGCGAACACCCCTAATTTTTAGCAAAAAGTCGATAAAAAAAAAGGAAATAAATTGGTGGTCCCAAGTATGTCTTCTATATATTATAATTTATATTTTCTCATTCATCATCTTAATTTGTCTCTCTACAATCTCTCCTCCGCACTACCGTATTTATCAGTCACTGTATTATTGTGCTGCTACATCTGATAATAGGGAAATTGTGAGGGGATTTTTATTTAAATATCCTATGTTTGCCTTTAAATATCAAATGTATACCCAATTACATACATATGCCTCATGAAGGTGAGAAAAGTCAAAAATACCCTTAAAAAACTTATTCTTCTTCTTTATCTTACCATTCATTTCTCTCCTCACCATTTTTTTCCCTCTACAACGGTTCCCTTCTCTCCCACCTTCTCTCCCGCCATTTCATCTCTTACCACCATCAATACAAAGTTTTTGATAAAAGTAAATTATTCAAAAGCTGCATTGTGAAGTGGTGTATTAGGTAAGTTTGAAATGCAACTTTTTTGTATGGTTAGGGTTTGATTTAATTTCATTATAAGTATATTTACTAATGATTAATGAGTTTTAATAGTGCATTATTCATTTTTGTGCTTGCACATACACATTGCATAAAATGTAGGGCTTTAAGACCTCAATTTAAGTTTCAAGTGATTGAAAAATCAGTGCAGAACGAAGTCGAGTAAGTCGAGAATTTAGTCAAGTAAAAAGTAAAGGAGATGAACAAGTCGAGAATTTAGTCGAGTAAAAAGTCGAGTAAGTATATTAAATGAGTCAAGTATTAAGTGGAGTAATTTTAAAATAATTTTGTAAGTAAATTTTTTGAACAAGTCGAGTAAGAGTTATGTAATTTTTAAATAGATCGAGTATGAAGTCAGGTAAATTCAGTATTTAGTCGAGTAAAAAGTTAAGGACATAAGTTAAGTATGAGGTTGAGTAGTAAGTTGGGTAAGTCCATTAAATAAGTTGAATACTAATAATTTTTTAGAAATTTGAATAAAAATCTAGTGAACATTTTAAATAGGTCGAGTAAGAGTTATGTAAGTTATTAAAGAAGTCAAGTATGAAGTTAGATAAGTTAAGTGCTCAGTCGAGTAAGAAGTGAAATGAGTTGAGTAAGTCTAGTATGTAGTCGAGTACGGCGTCGAGTAAGAAGATTAAATAAGTCGAGTATTAAGTCTGGTAATAGTTAGGTAGATTTTTAAAGAAATCAAGTATGAAGTTGGGTAAATCAAGTAATTAGTTGAGTTAGAAATGGAGTAGGCGAGATGAGGTCGAGTATCTATTTGACTTAGAAGTCAAGTAAGTATATTGACTGCATCTAGTGTTAAGTCAAGTAAAAATCTAATAATTTTTTAGCAAGTTCAACAAATGTCAAGTAAATTTTTTGAACAAATTGAGTAACAGTAAGGTAATTTTTTAAGAAGTTGAGTATTAAATTTAGTAATTAGTCGAGTAAGAAATGATAGGAGTTGAGTAGGTCGAGTATTTAGTGGAGTAATTAGTCGAGTAAGTATATTGAATGCGTCTAGTCTTAAGTCAAGTTAAAAGTTGAGTCAAGTAATTTTTTTTTTTTAATAAATCGAGTAAATCTTTTTAATAAATCGAGTACGAGTCAAGTAATTTTTTTTTTTAAGTAGTCTACTATTAAGTCGAGTAATTAGTTGAATAAGAAATGGAAAGAGTTGAGTAGGTTGAGTATCTAGTTGAGTAATAAATTGAGTAACTATATTGAATGCGTCCAATTTTTTAAACAAGTTGAGTAAGAGTTAGTTAATTTTTTAATAAGTCGAGTAATTAGTCGAGTAAGAAAATAAAGAGTTGAGTAGGTCGAGTTTGTAGTCGAGTAAGAAGTCAAATAAGTATATTGAATGCATATAATATTAAGTCAATTAAAAGTCGAGTAATTTTTTAAACAAATCGAGTAAACATCCAGTAAATTTTCTGAACAAGCCAAGTAAAAGTCAAGTAATAAAGTCGAGTGAGTCATTTGATCCAGTTGAGTAAGATAATTAAATAAGTCCAATAAGCCTTATAATGTAATTTTATTCAATTATTTCAATAATTTTTTTGCAAAAAATTTTTAATGATTGCAGTGCATTAACTCGTCAATGGCAACTGTACGTGTTCCTATTCTATTTAATGGTGAATGGACTCAAGAAAATGGTGAATACAAATTTACCGGCACTCAGATACGAGGTATTAAAGTGCCACTTTCAACTACATTTGAGGAACTGGTCCAAAACGTTGCAGAAGTCATTTCTATTGGCCTTTCAGAATTTGTTATTAGCATGAAGTTCAAGTTCAAAACATCATCAGAGCCTTTGCCACCTATGGAAATTTTGAATGATTCAGACGTAGAATTTTTTTTGGAAGAAGCTAGTAGTGGTTTCAGAAATCCTTTCTGCATCACTTATGAACGTAAAGTAAATATCGTCGAGCTTAATAATCATATGACAGCAGAGAATAGTCCACCTGAAGCGCACCCTTCATGGGAGGAGAGTCATTATTATCCAACCATTGGTTTATCAACCTCCCAACATGAAGTTGACACAGTCAATATAGAAGATGATGGTTTTATTCCTGGCCATTTTGGCAGTGGAAATGAATTAGAACAAGAACTCGTGCCCAACACTGAGGTTGATGTGGAACATGATCCAACTAAGGTCCATCTTCATGTGGAGGAGAGAACACTAGCTGATATTGAAGCACCAACTAATAATCCACCAGTGTTGACCGTAACTTAGCCATACTTTAGTAACAACTATTTGCCGAGACTTAGCTTGTTGGCTAATAGTAATTCAATACACACAAATGACTCATTCCTTAGTGTTAACAATTTTACATCGAATGAAGTTGGCGATGATAGCGATGGATTTGTGGCAAGACAGCAATTTTCTTCCAAAGAGGTGTTGCAAGGCATGCTCAGCGCATATGCTGTAACAAAAAATTTTGAATATAAAACCTTGAAGTCTGGTAAGGATATACTTGTTGTCACTTGTGTGGATAAAAACTGCAAATGGCGTCTTCGCGCTGTTAAGGTCAATGATTGTGGTATGTTCGAAATCAGAAAGTATTGCCATATGCATTCTTATTCCCATGATGTCTAGAAGAAAGATCATCGACAAGCTTCTACAAAACTAATTGCCCAAAATATTCAGTTTAAGTACAATGGCTCGTCTTCTTCATATAGGGCTACAGACATTAGGCAGGATTTTCAACAGCAATATGGTTATGATATAAGTTATCACAAAGCATGGAGAGCAAGGGAACGTGCAATGCAAATTGCTCGAGGTTCACCTGAAGAGTCTTATAGATTGCTTCCTCAATATATGGCAATGCTTGAGAAGAAGAATCTTGGAACCCGAACTTTTCTTGAAGTTGATGACACCAATCACTCCAAGTACTTCTTCATGGCAATAGGAAGTTGTTTGAGGGGATTTTTTTCTTCCATTAGGCTAGTTATTGCAGTTAACGGTACCTTTCTCAAAGGCAAATATAAAGGAACTATGTTCATTGCCACATGCAAGAATGGTAATAATCATATTTATCCATTGGCTTTCGGTGTCGGTGATAGTGAGAATGATGCATCTTGGCTGTGGTTTTTCACAAAGTTTAGGGAATCAATTGGGAAAGTTGAAAATTTAGTCTTCATTTCTGACCGCCATCCAAGTATTAAGAAAGGTGTGTCTACTATATTCCCGAATGCTATCTATGGGATATGTACATACCATTTAAAACAAAACCTTATGGCTCACTTTAAGGACGTTGATGTTGGTGGCATATTTGAAGCAGCTTCAAGAGCATATCGACTAGTACACTTCACATATTACATGAATGAGATATATAAGGTTAGCGAGCCAGTTGAAAAGTATCTCGAGGAAGCGGGGATTGATAAGTGGGCATGTTCGCACTTCGACAGGCGACGTTACAGTATTATGAATACCAACATTACAGAATGCATGAATGGGATTCTAAAATCTGATCGATTGTTACCTATTCACAAACTAATGGATGGGATAATTGATAAACTACAAGAGTGGTTTTGTAACCATCGTGAAGAGGCCGCGGCAATAAATGATCGACTGACAAAATGGGCAGATAAGGTAGTGAGAAGTAAACAAATTACAGCTCAAAAGTTTCGGGTGATCAACTTAAATCTATATGAATTTATTGTCAAAGATGGTGATCTTGATGGGCATGTGAATATGTTGGAAAAAACTTGCACTTGTTGAGAATTCCAACTCGAACAATTACCATGTGTACATGCTGTGGCGGTGTGCAGGCATCGAGATTTTTTTATCGATGATTATTGCTCTCATTACTATTCAAGTGATGCATGGGTGTTAGCATATTCTGAGACCATTTACCCTATTGGTCTTCAAGAGGGGTGAGATATTTCTGGTGATGTATGTGCCCAAGAAGGTGCACAGAATGGTGTTTGCAAAATATCATCAATAACGGCTGCATGTCTATCATCCATAACAACATCAGCATGCTGCTGCATTCGCACATTTGAATGTGTAGAATCGGGTTCGGTCTCAGACTCATTGCCCCTCACAGCATAGGATTCACCGAGCTCTTGCTTTTACTCTTCCGAAGCTAAGAACCATTGCATGTAATGTTGTGCAATCTCATTAGTTCCATCGCTTCCGGTGGCATGCAATGTTGTTGCTACAGTAAGCTATATAATATAGATGTCAATAAAGTTACACCAACAAAATACTGATGCTTAAAATAACTTGTGTTCATACTTCGCACTTAACTAAGCGTGAAATACTTATCATGTCTTCCTCTCTCAAGGCTTTCTTTATTGCATCAGCCATAATTTTAGTCTTACAAAACCACTTAAGAATTCTTGGAACCTTCAAATCACCCTTTACGGTTGTAAATTTTTGGCCGAATTCAGAAATAACCTTGTATGTCCACACCTGTAATGTTGAACACTATATCAATATCATACAAAATTCATGTATTTTTCATACAAAAATTAAATAGGCATCCTCACCTGAAACGCAAATGGGAAACCGTAAAGGCTATATTTGTCTTCCGTATTTGGATCCAGCGAACCAACTCTTTTGCTTCTCCTTGTAATTGTGTTCTTCAAGCTCAACATTGTTGCCTCGAATGACAAGCGACCCCATGGATAATTATTGAATTCTTTCAAATTGTCTAATAGACGGATATGGAGATCATCAATCTTATTCTTCCGCTCCTTTCCTAGCAGCACAGATTCCAAGAAATATAGCATGGCAAACTTTACCATCAAGGTATCATCATTGGACTGGGCTGTTGAAAAAGCTTTCTGTAACTGCATTTGTGTAAACTCATGACTGCCCCCTATGAACACATCACATATACTATCACCATTGTCTTTCTCATGCACTAAAAGATCATGTTTTTTGTGGCATTTTAGTCCCGTAATCAAGGCAAACTCTAGCATAGAAAATCTGCACTCTTTTTGTCCTATTTTAAAGTATATTGCCTTATCTGTTGATCTTACATATCGTAATAATAATGCATGAACAATTTGGCCAGAGAATTGTAGATCTTGAACGTACACAAAATGACCAAAGCATGTTCCCGTAAACGCTTCATATTGTTCCTCTGTGAGACGTTCCTTGATAAGTGAAAGTGCCTTCAACAATGACATATTAGACACTTTAACCAAAAGCGCCTTCTGATCATCATCATCTGAATTATCATTGGATGGCATGTTCTTTTCGGTATGTTTCGGTATGTGGTCTAGAACCTGCATGATCAAGTAAAAGGTTTTACGCAAAGGTTAAACGGGTTCAGAAACTAATCATAGTGATTCGAATTCTAAATTACAAAATCACTTTTTTAAGAGAAAAAAATTCTATTTTATACCATGAACATGTACGACTAGGCACTTGACCTAACAATATGAAGCTTGATACTGAATGATTCAATTGTTATTAGGCTAATAACATGCGAACAACCATTTTCCAGTTCATAGTTAAACTGTATGCCCAATTTTAGGCATTCAACTCTAATTTTGTCTGCATTGATTCAGTGCATCAAAGCAAAATATGTTGTCCAGCATTCATTTTTGTCTGTCTGTTCGTGATATATTGTATTACATTTCTTAAGCTACACTTCTAATTCTTTCTATTTTTATCGTTATTGGATTCCCAGCAAGCATACCCAATTCACAAAATCACTTATTGTTTTCAGCAAAACTCAAAAATTTTCTCTTTGAATATTTGTAGGAGAAAGAATAAATTGAAGAATTACTTACCTAACAGCCAATAACAGAGGCAAGACGAGGTGGTGTTGACCCAATGAGACAATGGTGACAGCAGATTCTTGTTCAAAGAGTTAGGAGGATCAGTCACGGTAGGAGAATCAGTCGCGGTAGGAGAATCAGTCGCAATTTATTCTTTAAAGAGCTTTGGTTTTTTTTCCCTCTTTTCTTTAACTTTGCTTGATGTTGCTCGACTATGATTTAGTTCTGTTTTGATTTTTCCCTCTTTTCTTTAGCTTTGCGTAATGTTGCTCGACTGATTCGGTTCTGTTCTGATTTTTCCCTCTTTTCTTTAGTTTTGCTTTATGTTTCTGGATTCGGTTTTGTTGTGATTTTATTGAGGTTATTTTCGTATTTTCTCTCATTTTTTACAGTATACATATATAAAACGCGAGCTTTTAATGGTTTGAGGTATGTTTATGGTATTTTGGGAGGTCTGGAGCATATTCCACGCAATTCCCTCAATTGTGAGATACAAAAAAGTTACTTGTACTTTGAAATCAAATTAACTTTTGGTTCTGGCATTAACACGTTCCATACACTTGATTCTAGAAATAGTCAATAAAACTTTATAGTAGATTTATTAAGCAATTTAGGACCAAATCCAGATATTAATATAGGGTTACGTTTCAATTGTTAGATTTTTTCATCTTTTTTGTTTTTACTCTCGTCTCTACTCTTTCTTTGCATTAAGTTTTGCACGATTAGAAAAAAAAATTCGATGAAAAGGATAGCATTCAGACTTGACCCATTTGTTTGTATAGCGTCTAATTGCTAGACTATTTTACGTTTGCTTAATCTTAACTATTTTGATACTTAATGACTTGATAAGATTTTTTTATTTCTAGCTCTGTTTAGGCGTTTTTATATTTACCAATTGTGTTAAATCTTTTATTTCTCTTTTGTATAGAAATCTTCTATATAGATTATTAGAATATGATAATAATAATATAAATCGATTTTTTCTTAATGTATTAATATTACTATTTTCGAAGAACTGTCCTAAGCTTAATACAAATTTACAGGATTTTATATATCTATATATATATATATACACACACACACGTATGTATGTATGTAAAATTAAGCAAGAGCAATCATAAATTTAATCAATACATTAAAATTTCTTTATATATGAAGAATCCTTGGTACGAAAAAAAATCTCACACAAATTGATGAAAATAATGCATTTACTTTGTAAGTATATTAGTACTATCCATTGTTTTCGGTTTTCAAAAGAAGAACTGGTCAGATTCATTGCATATAATAAGCTACCGTATCATGCGACGAAATCTCATAATCTGAATTAACGTTCACATGTAAGATTCCAGATCAGATTTACATGAAATGCTTGTTTTTTTTGCTCTATCTCAAGCCAAGTATAGCGTGTCTTGTTATGATCAAATTTTAGTTATGACTAGGATGAACACTATCTGGTCTACACTTTACGTTTATAGTAATTTTGATGTATTGATATTGTTGATTGCATTTTTATATAGAGATGAAGAGGAGAAATTATGGCCCTATGAATGCTATTTGGGATCGCAGAAGATGGAAATCGTCCAAGGACTCATTTTTTGAAAGTTAGAAGGACTAATTTGATTGAAAACTTTAGCAAAGAAGCAGGAAGATCATATACTAAAGTTCAATTAAAAAAAAAAGCAGGAGAACCTAAAAATGAGTGGAAAATCTGGAGGAAACTAAAACAAACTGGTTTAGGATTGGATCCTGTTTTAAAGACTGTCAACGCACCTCCAAATTTATGGAGTACTACACTAGAGCTGTGTATATTATTTAATAGTTTGCAATATTTTCATTTATTAGGATCTTGAATTCAATTTAATATGATATCGAAATATGTAGGAATTTCCGGAAGCAAGTAGATTTTGAGTGGAAGGTATTGATCTAGAGTTAGAGGAAAAATTAAATAAAATTTTTATTGATACAACAGCCATCGATGACCACGCATGGACACCATTTGGGAGTACTAAAACATCACTACGAATCCTATTCAAATTGAAGAAAGTATTGGTAAATTTGATGAGTCGTTCGTCAAGCTTAAATGGCTCAATTATGAGAAAGCTCAGGGTTTATAAACATTGTTTCGGAGGAAATAAAGGTTGAGTTGTAATGACTTTTACTTTTTAGCATATAAAGTTTCAATTTGGAAAAAGCTTCTGCATATGGAGTTGACATTTGAATACAAATTTTTCTTGAGAGTTTTAATTTATATGTTACGTTGTAATTATTGTTTTAAAGTTTTGTTGTTGTTATGATGATGATGTTGATAAAATTTTTTATTACAAGTTTGCTTTAGATATGGATGAGTTAGATGATGATGAGGAGTTTGATAAGCTTTTGTGTATCATAGCTAGTTTTATTATGTATTACTATCTCATTTATATACACAAAGAGCCGTGCATGAATTCTACTCAAGCTGGTTATAAGTGGGTGGTGGAGGTCTTAGAAGAAAATAGAAGTCAGATGTCATAATATATTTAAGATGGTGAAGGATGTATTTTTTAGACTTTACACTGATTTAGAAACTAAATATGGCTTGGAAGGTTCAAGAAGAATAGTGGTGAGTTTACTAATCAATAATCGGAATGGATTGAAATCGGAAGAAGGAATAAAAATCATAAGAAATTGTTTGCTTTAACTGTAGGAATAAGAAATAGAATGAGCTGTATTTCCAGTTATATGTTGAATGAATTGTTAAAGTTACTAAAATACCATTTATTAATTGTTGTACTTAATGTTTTTTGTATCTATTATAATAATGATAATAATTAGGATGGGTAAAAAAGCCTGGGCCAGCCTAAGCGGGCTTCGGCCCGGCCCTCATCTAGACAAGGGCTCAAGAAAAAAGCTCGGGCTAGGCCCAGACCTACTATTTTTAAAAAAAAAATTATAGATTAGAATAATATAATTAGAATTGAAAAAATAACTTAAAAATAAAAAATACTTAAATTTTCAATTTATAAATCAATGTTGATTCAAAAAAGCTAAAATTATAATAATATACTCTCTCTTATGCATTAATTAATTAAGAGAGTGTTCAAATTAAAGAATCCAACATTAAAAGAAATAAAATTTCGAAACTTTTATTTGCTTTACTTATTATTTTATTTTAAAATATTCATTTTCTTTAATTTATTTATAATTATAACAACTTGTTCATTATTAACTCACTTCAAATTTATAATAATTTAAAAAATTTTAAAAAATAAATAAAACCCAAGCCCGGTCCGAGCCCAGCCCAGGCCTGTAATGGACCGGGCCTGCTTATCTTAAAGTGGGCTTAAGCCCGGCCCAAACCCGCTTTTTGCCATCCCTAACAATAATAAGAATAAAAATAATAATAAACTTGAAAGTAATATTAATGAAAATATTATTTACTAAAACAATAAAATTAATAAATCTTAGTAATAATAATAATAATAATAAAATTAATGACAACAATAATAATAATTAAAATAATAAAGTTAATTAATTTTAACAATAATAATAAATAAATAAATAATAAGATGTAAATGGCAACAATAGTAATAAACAGTAATTAAAGTAATAAATTTTAATAACAATAATATTAATATAATAATAATGACGATAATAATAATACTAATAGTAGTAATACTAATTAAAAAATAATACTAAAAGACCAATTATTATTATTATTATAGGACCTATTTGTAAATAATAGAAAATTTCCAGATATTTTCATAAATTTTGTGGGGACCAAAATGGGAAAAAGGCAAACCTTAATTGAGGATGATTTGGGGATTATGAAAATTCAATTGGAGGGAGGGGGAACCAGAACTATGCGAATGAATCCTAAATATATGGGCTTAGTACTATTTTGATTTTGATTACAAGCCTTAATTTTTCAAGTAAAATTCCGATTTCAAAATTTTTATTCTGCTTGCTGATAAGTAAACACACCAACACACCATGAATGTTGTTTTTGCATACTTTCAGACATAGTGTGGGGAATAGGTTATCACAAGAGCAGTTCCAACACTCTGGTGAAACTATGAGCAAATGTTTTAGTCGAAGTATTAGATGATGTATGCCTTATGACTAAAGATATAATAAAGCAACCAGATCCTAAGTTTACTGACATTCTAGCAAAGATTTTGGGAGATCCTCGATTTATGCTTCATTTTAATTGTTTCTACACTTATCACTATTTATATTTTAATATATATATAGATATAGACACAGGATGCTTATATGTACATTATCTAATTTTTTTTTTCAAAGATTGTATTGGAGATATAGATGGTGTTCATCTTCCTGCAGCAGTATCTCATTGAGGACCAAATACCATATATGATAGAAAAGGAATATCAACTCAAAATATTAGGGATGCTTACAATTTTGATATGCAATTTATATTTGCAATTGCTGGATGAGAAGGTACCGCTCATGATGCAAGAATATTTATAACAACCATTCACAATTTATTTATTTATTTTTTAAAACACATTACAACTAAACATATTTTAATCTAATAGGAAAATACTATTTAGTAAATGTAGGATAGTCTCAAGTTAAAAAGTACTTGGGACCATATAAGAACGATAGATGTTATTTTCTAAATTTTCGACGAGATAACCAACCAATTAGATAATAAGAAGTGTTCAATCATGTGCTTTCTTCACTCAAAAGTGTCATCGAATATACTTTTGGAGTATGGGAA